>OY365788.1:27131872-27531872 GCA_959347405.1 Napeogenes sylphis
ACGAACAAAGAGCTATGGAGAGCATTGTATCGTTTAGTTTTGAATGAAACCCGAAGTCTTGATGGTATACCAGCCATTCTGCTCAAGACATTCGCAGCTGAGTTGTCTCTTGTATTGACACGTCTGTATCGCCTTTCTTTGAAGACTGGAATAGTGCCAAAGTCCTGGAAGCTTGCCAACGTGCAATGAGAGCCCAAGAGAGGCAGCCGAGCCGATACTGCCAATTATAGATCGATTTAGATCACCTCTATTCTCTGCAAGTTTATGGAGCATTTATTGAACTCGCGCCTTCTAGCATACCTAGAAGGTAACGATTTCCTCAGTGACCGAAAATACGGGTTACCGAAATTGGTCCACTGGAGACTTTCTAGTGGAGTCCTTCATTGAGAAGAACGGAGAAGCGGTCGCCGTCTCTCTAGACGTCTCAGGGGCATTTGACAAGGTTATAAGCAAGCTTTCAGCGTTCGGTATATAATATTGTCTGATCAGCTGGGTAATGGATTTTCTGAGCCAGATATCTCGGGTGTTCCTGAGTACCCTTGACAATAAATATCGGAGTGCCTTAGGAGTCCGTTCTTCCTGCAACTCTTTTTTGCTGCATGTTAACGACCTGATAAAGCCCCGTATCTATGGATATCCAGACGGCAGGACAGTTAAAGAAAGATATCTGCCGAGTACTCGGGCTAATAGAGATAAGGTCTAAAAGATAGGCTAAGAAATAGTCTAAAAGAGAATTCATGGTGCAACGTTTGTGTGACAAACTTTGGGCAGTCTCCGCAAGAGACAATATCAATCTTATCAAATTTAACGCCAAAACGCAAACGTGTGTGTTCACCTCCAAAAGGAGCCTTTTCACTTTGGCCTTTTTACTTTCCAGAATGTATCCTTGGATTTCAATGACCAGCTTCAGTTGTTAGGCTTAGATATTACCTCGAACCTCAACTTTGGTCCGTGCATTGACTCCAGAGCAAAAGTATCTGCAGGAAAGATTGCCGTTCTTGCGAAGGTCCGTCAGTACTGTATACCGAGACAGCTTATTGTTTTATACAAAACACAGATCCGGTCGTGTGTAGTGTACTGTGGTCACATATTTGCAGGTGCAAAGACTCATCTTGCGCTTCTGGACTCAATCGAGAGGCGCGCAAGCCGAATCCCGAATTGGTTGAAGCCAACCTCCACAGACTTGAACACAGGCGTAGAATTGATAGCCTCTCAGAATTCTAAAGGATACATTCTGGTGAATTTGCGCAGGAATTACACGACTTAATTCCCCCATCCCCCTTCCATCACCGGACGTTCCGACGCAAGGCAGATATTCATTCTTACGTTGTGGACATTCCACCTGTCCGAACGAAGGACTTTGCTTCGTCTTTTATAATTCGTACAGTTAAGGGCTAGAACAGCTGGCCTGCGTCGGTATTTCGGTCCTTATTTAACGTGGATGTCTTCAAGAGAAGAGTCTATAGGTTACTAAGTTAATGACCACCTGTGACTACATTTTAACTTTCCACAAAAGTGGAATTTAGTCAAGTATTAACTTAGATAGTATAAAAAAGACGGATGCTATAATTAATGTAACTAGACTAACCATAAATTCTGTTACTAGGTACATATGTAATGTTATGGATTCAATTTTAAAAAACCGGTACTATGAAAAGATAGACTTCTTTCTATGGCCTTTCTTTATTTTCTTGGCCCTTTTTTATTTTCACTCTATATTAATGATTTGCCCTTTTATGTAAAAGGAATGATTTGCCCTTTTATGAAGTGTTAGAACTGACTGACTCAACAATTTTCTTAGGTATAACTTTAGATAAAAAGCTCCAGTAGAACCCCCATCACTCAAAACTCGCTGCCAAACTCAGCTCATCCGTCATTGCAAATGAAAAAGTAAGACAATTAACAGATGTTAATACGGCTCCACTCGTTTATTTTAGTTATTTTCATAGTATTTTGTCTTACGGTATTTTATAATAAAGCAGTGCTGCCGAAATTAATTATATATTTGTTTTACAAAAAAGAGCTATACGGGCTATTTGTAATTTAAGAGCTAAAGACTCCCTAAGAGATGTTTTTAAAAAAGTTTTGACAGTAAGCTTTTAACAGCGTTATTTTAGTATCCTTACTACATCGTGCAAACCTTCGGGCCAACATATTACACTTCATAGCTAGTGCTCTACGTTCACGCTCTATGTTCATCTGATCCTTAAAGTCCTCCGTTACATAGTGACCTAGATATTTAAAATGTGTAACCCGTTTTAGCAATGTCCCATTAAGTTCTATAGTGGGAACGCACCGCACTTGCTTACGAAGGGCTTTAAAGATCAGGTACTCACATTTGGAGGTGTTATACAGGAGACCGTGTCTAGCAGCGTAATTCTCACATATTTTAAGCAAGTCTCTGATTGAACCCGCCGTGGGACCCAGCAACACCATATCGTCCGCATAACTCAAATTATTAATACACGTGCCGTCTGTCCAGCACCCAACTGATGACTGGCTGAGTTCCTCAATGAGGCCATTCACATACAGGTTGAAAAGTCTCGGCGAGGTCAATCACTATGGTCCTCATCATATCCACGGGAAGATAAGAATGCCCGATACATAAGTTATAAAATGATAATAGAACGTATTTCAAAGGCGGCATTAGTAGGATCTTTCCAAATTTGGTTAGGTAGGGAGAGGAGTGTGGAGGGTGAAGGTGAGCGTTTTTGCGCATAATAAAGGGGCCCCTTAAACCTACTCCTGGGTCGCAAGTCCCAGGCACTGCTTGCACTCCTCTCCTTGCAACGCGATGGGCCCGGCACCCGCACGGTGAATCCATGGATTGCTAAGAAGCTTCGTCTTCTGGGTAGATGAGTGCCCGCGTACCTTAGATGCTCGATGCTGAGGTTATCATGTCCGGGTGATTTTCCTCGTGCTATTTTATTTACAGCATCCAAAACCTGGTCAGTGGAAAATCTAAATGGCTCCTCAACACTACGAACGCCAGCATCGGCCACCCAAGTAGATGACCCCAGAGGTGAGGAGACCTTAAAATGATCCCTGAACATGTTGTCTACTTCTTTTTGAGTAGTACAGTTCGTGACACTCACTGGTAGTTCTGGTCGAGGATTTATTTGGTTTGTTGCTTTCCAAAATTTTGGAAAATTCTTATTTTTTGTATGGGAAGCAATAATATCCATTTTTATTTGTTCTTGGTGATTTTGACACCACTTTAAACGACTGTTAAAAATTTTCTTATTCTCACACATATCATTCCACAATTCCACAATTTTACCTGATTTAAAACTATTGTGGTGTAGCTATGCTAGATATTTCGACCTCGCCTCACAGTGTCCCGAACATACTTATTCCATCCGACTATATGATTTTTATTACGTTTGTAGCCTATATGTCTCTCCGTCGCAGCTAAGAATAGAGTTATAATTATATTATTATACATGCCATCTATTACCTGTATATGAATGGGGTCATTGCCCGATGTTCCGGAACATAACATTAAAGACTGAGGCAGACAGAAATTCCTAAATTTGTTATTATCCAGGTCTCGATACTTACTAATCTGATCATCCGTTCTATTATCCCACATAACTTTATTGTTAAAATCTAAATTGTAACTTGTGTATATTTTACCAACGACCAAATCCAGATTACATTCCACAATGAGCGGAAGATGATCAGAAAATATCAGGACAGATAAATATCAGGACCTATGCTTACCTTAATAACAGTCTGTTGAGCATGTTGCGTTGTTAAATAATTATTCAACCACCGTAGACTGCCATTGATGTCTCTTATATAGGTATACGAGTTTGAATTTATGCCTAGGAATTCCGTGTCTACACATACCCATAACTGATCCTTACAAAAATCACAGAGCTCTTGCCAAAAGGGTTGGTTCGGATGAGCATTATAATCTCCTAACATATACACAGATTGCGAGTCCTTATTTTCTATTATTGCATTCAGTTCGCTTAAACAATTAGTAAATTCTATTACATTTTGATATGTATCTGTGGGCATATATACACTAAATATAATAATAGATTGTTCATTATTTAGGATGGCTTTAATATCACATACTCTGGTTGAGTTGGAGTTTATGATTGACACAGATTTAAAAACTCCCTTACGCCACAATAAAGCTACTCTCCCGTATGGTCTTCCAGCCAGAATTCCTTCAGACAGATCTACCGCTGATTCTCCCGTGTATTCAAAGTAATTTGCCGGTGCGATAAAAATATAATGTTGTCGCACTCACTCTTGTTGTATTGTGCACCGGTTAATGACCCTTCGTTATTCACTTGCAAAATCAAATGATCGTAACGACTAGAACTATTTGAATTTACCGATGCAATCTTATTATTAATTACATTATTGTCTTTTACTCCTGATAATTTTAATGTTTCAAGAAGTTGGTTTTGCGTTACATGAAAAAAATAAATAAAAAAAAGTATGTTTATTCATTTACCTTTTTCAATACAAACTAGGTGCAAGGGTCCCTGTACTAGGTTTTAGACCCGTCTTACTGGGTGCCCCGCTCATCCACCGAGACATTTAACAAAACCGGTAAAAAGAAAAAAATAATCACAACAATGCAACTGATAAATATGATTGATCCAATACAAAAAAACAAAAGATAAAAAAAATAAGTAGATTTACAACAGAACAGCAAAAATAAAATTTAATAATAACATAAAAATGTGTTGTGTGAGCGTGGGTGTATGTGTACGTGTGAATGTTTGTGTATGTGTGGATGTGTGTGTACGTATGTGTGTGTGTGTGTATGCATAAGTGTATGTGTGCATGAGTGTATGTGTGTATGAGTGTATGTGAGTGATTGTATGTGTGATGTCCTATGTTTGTAGTTCTAATCATATTAATACAAGGCCATATACGAATTGTTTTGAAATCTGGGAAGACTGATTAATTATAACGTTTTAGTAGGTCTTCAGTATCGTGATACTTTAAGGTTATCAGGAAGTACTTAAGAAGATGTTTGATAGCAGATCGTGTCATTGAATAAAAGTTGAATTTGTTATTTAGTTTATTATAGAGGTATGGGCAATTAAAGGTATATTGTTTTTGTTTGAATTTGGTTCTAGGAACATGGCACACGGTTCTATTTCTACGTTGGGATAACTGTTTTGTGATAAAAAGTAGTTGACGTAAGTTTTTTTTTTTTTTTTTTTAGTATACGGGGGGCGAACGCCGGGAACCTCCTCGTGGTGCTCCCTGGGCAACAACGGTTACTGAGAACCTTCGGGTTTTCCCGTTGGCTAATACCCAGCGCGGTGGGGGTTGGTCTTGGGGGTCTGTGCCCGGTCCATGGCTGGCCAGGGCAGGTAATCTTTCGGGGTGGCCTGTCCGCAAGGGGGGGGCTCGGGCCTCTTTCCATCGTTTGATCACGTTGGAAAATTGGCCTGGGCGTTGAAGGTGGGAGGGCGCAGGCCCTCTTTGCCAGGGTCGGCTGCGGAATTGCTCCTGGTACTTCTCTGATAGCAGAGTGTAGTGGAGTGGTTCCGTGGCTGTGTGAGGGGGGGGGGGGGGGGTGTCCGCGGCGGTCGCTTCCTTGCTGAGGGGGAGGCTGCCTGCGACGGTTAGGGTCTGGACCTCTTTCCACCAAGCACTTTAGAGAGGGTGCTTGGTGGGGAGACGGTCCGAGACGTTGCCTGGATTAATCGTTGCCGAGTGCGACGCCACGGTTGCGCTTGGTGATGGTTAGTCTGGGCGTGGTGGGTTCCCGACTTATGCCTTTTTCTTACTGGTCTCAGCTGATCACCGTGGCCGCCGGCCGGTAAAGGCCTGTTGGGTTCGACGTTGGGCCCCCTACGTGAGCGGACTCACATTCCACTCCAATGTGTTGCAGTAAGGCTGTCTGCGCATCAGTGGGTCTTATGGGAGTGTGCTCTTCCAGGGGGTCTGACTGGTGGTCTCCTCTCGGGGAGATAACCGACGGCGGACCTGGACACTGTCAATGGTCGAGTCGGTCTGTCCAACCGGTTCGATTCGAAGAGTTCGAAGTTCGAAGGGGGTCTCGGCCCCTTTCAGAGGCAGCAAGCTTGGGTGGGGGGAAGGGGATCCCTCCACAATCTTTCAAGCCTGCGAAAAAGGGATGGGTGCTCCTCGTTGCGGGGTGCCCTCTTCGTGGATCACGTCGGGGAATCGCGGTAAGTGCGAAAGCGATCCCGTGGTGTCCCATTATGACGGCGGCGGCAACCGTCAGGTTTAGTGAGTAGGAGTCTCACCTAACTACCTCCATCATCCCCTTGATGGAGGTGTGTACCCATGAGGATTCCTAACGTAAAAAAAAAAAAGGTTTTTAGTATACAGTTTTTTTTTTTTTTTTTCTCTTTATTTAATAAGGAGGCTTTGGTCGCTTAGCGACTATGTCAGCCCCATTGTTACAAATGACAATCACTGTCCTCTTAATCTGTATAATTTTATAAATAAACAATACACCTTAATCGCTAATTTGGAAGTAGGATTGGAGAGAATCAAATTACAAGTTCCCACACATCTAAAATTTACACTAAATTCTTCTTCTAAATCTCGGCGTTCAGCTCCGACCCGAGGACACTCCACTAAAGCGTGGTATACATCTTCTCGTGTGTTGCATAATGTACAATTAGGAGATTGTACAACTTTCATCATGAACCTAAACACATTCAATGGAACGGGCCCGGATCGAAGTCTTAAACTAGTAACCAACATTTGTCGACTTAAATTTGAATTATAGAAACAAGGTATCTTGGGAGGCTCGCTTTGAATTGTTTTATACCATATACCTTTTTCGACCGATCTTTTGTCAAAATACTCTTTCCAGTCATCTAAGCACTTAACTTTAATATCTCTCAAAAAATCGGTAAAAAACGGTACATGGTTTACAGGTATACCATCTACAATTCCCATTTTTGCACCCGTATCTGCTAAATCATTACCCAACAAATTTATATGAGATGGAATCCATTGAAATTTAATACTTTTACCCCCTTTTTCTAAATTTAAAAATGTTTGTAAAATATCATAAGCTACAGGTAACCCTCGTTTACCCGAGGTGCACCGAGCTATATGTTGTAGGGCACTTTTAGAATCACTAAGTACTACAAATTTATTACCTTCGCACGAATTAATATAGGATAGACCTTCAAATAATGCAAACAGTTCCGATCCTAAAATTGAAATGTTGTTATTTATTTTAAATTTTGCCGTTATATTTACTTGTGAATCATAAAATGAAGCCCCAATTCCATTAGCATCCTTAGACCCCTCTTTATAAATTTGATAGCAATCAGAATATTTTCTTTTAATAGTTCTTAAAGAGTTTTTTAATAATTTGTCACAGCTGTGAAATCTTTTGGATCCATGTACGTCGTCAAGGGACAGACATAACCGTGTCCTTATATCCACGTTTGAAACCCAGGTTGACAAAGAATACATTTCCAAAATTTTAGATTTTTTAACATTGACATCAGACAACTCATTAAATACAACAGAAAGCAAGGGTTTTCTTTTGTTATTCCAATAACGAGAATTCTCACACGTTGAAGCTAATTTTGAAATTATTGCTATGGAATCACCATTATCGACAGACTTAGATTTTAATAAAAATTTATGAGCCAAATAATTTCTTCGAAATAGTAATGGCGGAAGACATAATTCTGATTCCATGACATGTATAGGACTACTTTTTAAAAAACCGCCTATAACTCTCTTTGCTCGATTTTGAATCTTATCTAATTTCGCTAAATTAGTAAGAGAACTGGTATTTATTAAAAAACCTGCATAATCCTACCTACTTCTTATAATTGAGATATATAATTTCCTTAAATGCATAGGGTGAACACCCCAAGATGACCCAGCTAGTACACTAAAAACATTTAAGAACTTGTTTGACTTCATACTAATCTCTTTAATTTGTTTTATCCATCTTAATGACTTATCTAACCAAATATCCAAATATTTAACTTCCTGTACATTTTCGAGATTGACACAATCAATAGAAATATTAACTTGCTGGTGTAATCGACGTCTCGAAAATAAATATAATTTGCTTTTTTTAGGTGATAATTCTAACCCTACATCTCCTAATATTTTGCATAAATCATTTATTGCATGTTGTAATAAAGGTGTCATAATTTTTTGATTTTGACCTGACACATATAACACAAAATCATCTGCATACTGTGAAATAAAAACCTCGTCAATATTTCTACAGATATCTAGAGTTGCGATGTTAAATAAAATTGGAGACATGGGATCTCCCTGTGCCAGACCCTTGCCAGTCCACCTAGTGATGGATTTATTTGTGCCTGATTCATATATCGTTATATGCCTTTCCTTCAAATACATCCAAATATATCTACATATAGATGCCCCAACTTGCAACTCGTCTAGTTTATTTGTAATCTTACCGATGTCTACATTATTATAGGCGTTATTCACGTCTACAAAACATCCCAATGTTTCCTGTTTAGTAGAAAATCCTATTTGAATTTGAGACACTAACCTGATTAAATTATCTAAACTTGATTGTGTTCGCCTAAATCCTGTAGTTTTATTAGAAAACAATTTGTTCTTTTCCATATACCACTCAAGTCGTTTCGTAATAATATTGTGAAGCATTTTAGCCATACAGGATATTAGTAAAATAGGTCTGACGGAAGATAAATTATTTGCGTCACCTAGTCTTCGGGATAGGCACAATTTTAATATCTCTCCATTGCGAAGGTATAATCCCTTAAAAAAAATCCTATTTAATATATCTATTAATATTTGTTTAATGGGAAAGTGATATATCATAGAATATGACACAGCATCTATACCTGGTGCAGTATTTTTTTTTTTAATGTATTTGATAATTCTTGAATGGTAATAGGTACCTCTAGTTGCTGATTACTCAATTGAAAAAAAGGTGTTATGGGTGTAACATAATCCGGTGTTAGCTGTTTTAATAACAAATACGTTTTGTCCCAATCTAAATTGCTTTTAACACTTTTATAACCCTTGAGCCATCTCATTCTTTTCCACATTTCACCACTAAAGACATCTATTGAAATACGGTCACAAAATTGATGAAATGAGTTAGCAACAGACTTTCGAATAAGTTTTTGTGCGCAAGAAACCTTCTGTCGAAAACTAATCAAGTTAGCAGGTGTAGGATTTCTCCTTAATTGTGCTAATGCACGCCTTCGCTTAACCACAGCTTGGGATAATTCGGCTGACCAGTAAGGTTTTGATACGAATTTCGAAGTAGGGTTTTCATAAATATTTTTAATAGGTATCGATTCAACAGCGGCCAAGTTAATAAGATTTATAAATTTATCATACATTTCTAAAATATCCCCCGTAGTATTAAAATTTTTAAGTTTTTCCAGTATAATATTTTTATATTTTTGCCAGTCAGCCCGTTTAAAGTTACGCTTTATAATATGATTTGCCATACCTGACATCATATCTGTACTCATACAAATCATCAAATGATCACTACCCAAGCTTTCGTTTAATATAGTCCAATCAAAACGAAAAGCGATATCTGGAGAAGCAAATGTAATATCAGGTGAACTTTTCTGCCAATTATTCAATACATATTTAATTCTAGTCGAATCTCCATTGTTGAGCGAAACAAAATTATATTCAATCGAAGCATCATATATTTGTATACCCCTACTATAATTTTTAGTTGACCAATTCGAGTGATGTCCGTTGAAATCCTCCCCTAAAATTGTTTTACTAGACCATTTAGAAAACAGGACTTTCCAGTCATCACCAGTTGTTCTAATGTTCGGAGGACAATATACTGCAATTACATTCTCTAAATAACAACAATTAAATATTTTAATATGCAGTGCTTGTATGTATTGGTTAGGTAAACTAATATTGTTACTCTGCGCTTTAATAGACTTATGAATAACTATCGCTATTTCACCGTATGAGTCATCACGATCCAGTCTATATATATTATATGCATTAATTTTTAAACTACTATTTAATTCCAACCAAGTCTCAGATAATATACAAATATGGACTTTTTCTTGAATTAAAATATTTTCAAAAGCATTTAATTTCGGTCTTAAACTTTGGGCATTCCATTGCAATAATTTGAGTTTTATAATTTTGTTGTTATCCACTTATTAATGTGCTAATAAACTCTAAAATGCAATTAACATAGGGCCAATCGGAAATTTTACCAGCTACAACTAGAATTAACCATTCAATTATACATTTACCACAATTATGAACTTTTTCACTTAAAGTAAAGTTTTTAATAAAAAATATTTCTTTTAAACGCAATATTAACTCGCTAAGCTGAGCCTTGCGATTGTTTATGTTACTATGCACGTCAGGGTCATCAGATGATTGTTGCGAGTTGCAGTCCGGTTGATTGCATCTATCCCGCTCTGATTCATTTATTCTGCTATTCATATCGCGTTTACTGTTATTATTATTTGGCGACGACTTAGTGCGTTTCGGAGTACACAAATGTGAAAATTCCATTAGAAGTGGTGTATATTTATGAGTTATATTTTCGTCACATGGCAGATTTATAAAACTGTTTGACGTATTAATATCTTGATTTTCTTGCTTATTTTTAATCGTTTGGTCGACTATTGACTCCGGTCGCACATATAAATTGCATGCTCTTTTATAAGAACAATTAAACTCTGCCATCAATTCCCTCAGTTTCTTTTCCCTCAAATAAACAGGGCAACTCCTATTTAATGCCATGTGATCACCATTACAGTTTACACACTTATATTGCATTGTTTCGCAATTTTCATGAGAACCACAGCATTTAGGACATACTATCACTCGTGATACACATCTTACCTTAGGGTGACCAAACTTCCAGCATCTTGAACATTGTGTGACAGGAAAAATATATGGATCAACCCGTACACGTAAATTGTCAATGTATATATATGCTGGCAAATAAGAGCATTTAAAGTCTATACGCGCTACTTCACTTGGAATCCAATCACCAATTTCATTTCTTCTTTTCAACCGTTTAAAAGCCAAAATTTGAATATTATTAGGACACTTAATATATTTTAGTGCCTGATCCTCATTCAACTCTAGATCCACATTTTTTATAATTCCATGCGATACATTTACTTCCAACTCACGATGTATTCTCCACCCTCTCTTTTCAAATTCCGAACAATTGATGATTTTAGTCGCATAATTTTGTATGAATTAATATACTTGATCTTAATTATGTTGATAAAATTAAGAGAATTAAATAATTTAGCAATCGCAAACTGTTTTGGCAATTTATCTTTGCTAGATATTATAATTTCATTTTTAATCTGGCCCTGTTTCCTAATCTTTTTTTCTACTTTTGTCCACCGTGAATCATCTTCCTCTCTATTTCGCTTTATTGGTCTGTTTGTACTTAAATCCTCTATTTCCATACCACTATCCTGACAATAATTTACTACATCTTCTACAAAAATATGTTTCTGTTTACCTTCATTTTTCTCCATTAAAGTTGGTGAACCAACACGACATTCTTTATCCTCATCCATTTCAACATATTCCACCTCCTGATCATGCTCACTCTCATTCATTTTTAAATTTAAGCTGCGACCTGTAACACAGGCGCGTGTATAAAATTGTACTCACTATCTACGATACTTATGATCGGCCGATGCGTGCGACGTACACGAGTATCGTGACAAGACTGTAGTATATAGTTAAATATGTACAGTTGACGTATGGTGAGTAATTGTTTCGAATTATATAATAGAAATGTGAAGGATCGGGGACACTGCCCTGTGGTACCCCAAAAGAAACGTTAGATGGTTGGCTGATGTAACCTGCTAGTTTAAGTTGGTTCTTGCGGTCAGTAAGGTAATCGGTTAGAAGTTTATGAGGAAGACCTCTTATGCCAATGTTAAATAGCTTGTCTAGCAGGATAGGCACCGAAATGGTGTCAAAAGCTTTAGCCAGTTCCAAGAAAACTCCAACGCATTTGTTTCCGGGGTCGAGATTATTGATAATGTCTTCTGTTAGGGCCAAGACTGCGTCCTCCGTTGAGACACCATTTTTGAAACCAAATTGGTTGCTAGAAACTAGATTGTTACGTTGGAGAAATGTTTTTAAGCGATTGTTAATAACTTTCTCTAGAATCTTTGCCAGTACTGATATAACCGAAATTGGCCTGTAATTGTTTAAGTTTTCTTTACAACCTTCCTTAAAAATTGGTGTTATAATGGCTCTTTTAAATATTGCTGGAAAACGGCCCTTCTTTGAAACACAAGTTGTAAATATGAAACAATATTGGTATAAGTATTATCCTGGCAGTTTTGATAATTGATGTAGATATGTTATCCCACCCTGGCGCTGAGTCATTGGACAGATTACTAATAATTGTGTTTTTTTCGGAATGACCGGTGTCTAAGAGGACGAAAGAATTAGAAGGAGTACATTTTTTGTTTAAATTAGTTTTGTTTAAAATAGTGTTATTTATTTTCGTTGCCATATTTTTACCTAAATTGGAGAAGTGGTCGTTAATGAGGTTAACAGATTCAAATTGGAAAGTAGTCAGTGATAGAAGTTTGCGAGTGTCAATGTTTTTATTTTTTGTCGTATAACAAATTGATTTAATAGTCTTCCAACGCAATTTATTGTTATTTGCAGTATCTAATCTATTTCTATCATAATTTTTTTAAATTATTGTTTACATATTCACTTTTAATTGCCTGCATTTCCTCTCGAAGCAGATTTAAATCTTTTAACAGACGCGTATCATCTAGGTGGTCAAAGGTCACCGGGGGCAATCCGTGCAGTTCTCTAGCTAGAAATATCGGAATTTTTTCAGGATCTGTAGCATCCGTGTGTTTTAATAGGTCGATTATATCTTCGAGGTTTTTAATCGACTTCTCTTCTTTTTTTTTGTTCCTTAAGGCGTTTCGTAGGAACCGCTTCAATCAAAAGTTTTTTTGCATCTAATATTTCTTCTTGCGAAAATGCTGTGTTACAGATTTTTATCAAACTTTCTTCATCGATCACTTTCAACTTATTTTGTATAAATAACAAAACTTCACTTATCACAATATTACACACATTACATTTCAAAACATTGGAGGCCAATCTTCACTATTGGCTCGTGTCAGTGACCGCTCGCTAGCGCGATCAGCTGACTAATGTAAAAGTTAAACTTTGTTAAATTTCATTTAAAAAGAGCAACTATTGAGTTTCTGGCCAGCTCTTCTCAGCAGAACAGCATTCCGAGCTGATGGTAGACTCACAGACTGACTATACTGACCAATTTAATGTTATTGACGATTCAAAAGTCTGCTTGAAGAAGTTATTTTGAATTTGTAT
This sequence comes from Napeogenes sylphis, assembly GCA_959347405.1. Taxonomy (NCBI): domain Eukaryota; kingdom Metazoa; phylum Arthropoda; class Insecta; order Lepidoptera; family Nymphalidae; genus Napeogenes; species Napeogenes sylphis. The sequence continues at coordinate 27,145,205 of OY365788.1, forward strand.
TTCGCACCATTATTGTATGTTTTTATTTAGAAATTATTGGTTTTTAAAATTTCGTTGAGTACTAAAGAGAATACCACTATAGAAGTACCATACAAGGGTACACTGAAACCAAGTCTGTTGATGGCCGTGAGAGATCCGGCTGACTGCGGTCTATTCGAACAAACCAGGCCATTAATGCAGTGCCATGTCCAATTCAATCCCAATCCCATAAGAAAGCACAAAATCCTTTCCAGAAAAATGCGAATCCGACCGAGGACACTTTCTCCGATTATCCAACAAGACTTTGGGCTTACCGGAGATACATAAGACATACCTTAAATGAAGCAATAAAACAAAAGTGATTCGGAAGATCAAAACAGCTTACTTCGATATGTGGACGACAAACACAGAATAATTATCTTTACTGATGATTTTTTTTTTCACTTTTGAGGAGTACTACAACGAACAAAATGATCGAGTGTATGCACACAGCTCCAAAGAAGCTTCCGAGGTAGTGGCCAAAAGTCAGCGAAGCCATCATCCAGCATACATCATGGTTTGGTGGGGTGTCTCCTACCCCCCTTGGTAGGTACTCCATTTTTGCGTAAATGGAGTTAAACTTTAGACAAAGTATATGAAGATACCGGGTTAGAAGCGGTATTTAAACCTTTTAACAACACTTTTTTTTAAAAACGACGGGTGGCCATTACAAGAGGATTCAGCCCCGGGTCATAAGACGCTTTAAACCCAAATTGGGATTGAGCAACATGATCCAGACTTCATAAAAGCTGGTGGTTCGCCTTAGGCTAGTCCGGACTTAAACTCTTCGGACTATAAATGGTGGTCTGTGCTAGAGGACATGGTAGTAGTAAGCGTCTCCCAAATATTGAGTCGCTCAAGAATTTTTTGGAGGCAGCAGTGACTAAATTTCCAATGGAAATCGTTCGTAAGTCCATCGACGAATGGCCCGACCGTTTAAAAGCGTGCGTTAAAGCTAAGGGACACTTTAAATAACTAGTTTAGTACTTTAACATATCTTTTTCACTCTACATAATCATATATAACACCTTAAAACAAAATTCTTTTATTTTAATTATTGGATATTTTATTTATAACAGAACTCATGGCTAGACTAGGTATATAGTAAGTCGGTTATAACAAAAATAAGTGTTTTCCTTGGTTTGTATGTTAAGTAAAGATAAAGTTTATAATTTTAATACCGTATATAATTTTAAATCCTTTCGCTGAAATCACAGCTTCATGCTTCGAGGCATGTTTTCGACAATATTTTTTATCATATTTTGCTGAATACGTTGCCATTCTTGGGAATGGACAATTTTCAGCTTCGTTTTGTGGAGAGGACTGTACAAATCTCCACTTTTTTTGAGAATGTCCCAATCTTGGTCTATTGAATTGAGGTCTGGACGTCGTGCTTACCAATCCAAACGCGAATGCCAACCATATCGCTACAACTTGTTTAAAACAAACTCACTTTTTTATGACCATAATACGATTCTGACATCCCAGATATTTTTTTTGACACCAGATATAAGTTTTAGCCTTTTTACTATTACAATTTTTGGTTTCTGATAAAATGTACTGAACATATTACACCGTTTCTTGTTCAGCGATTCCCGCAATGCATGGTAACATTACTAACGTGAAAAGAAGTTCGACCCTGTGAAATATTTGTAGCCAAACTTTGGAGAAATACGATGGTAAGGATTTATTTATCTGTCCTTATTGAAACAATCTCAGATATTAATGTAGAAATATAAGAATTTGTTCGCAGGAGAGCTAGTTTTTAATAAGGAAAAATATTCTTAAGTTGTGTTCACATAACGATGTAAGACTTTTTAATAATTATTCAATTTCTGTACTTTATATGAATTAAATGAAAGATAACATTTAAAGTTTGTATTATTTAATTCGGGCATTGTAATAAAATTTAAGATATCAGTGATCTGATCATTTTGTTATTATTAGGTATATTATTTAATTATGCATATCATTTAATTTTATTTCTCATTTCTCATTATTTTCTGTTAAAAAGTTAATGTTTTCTTTAATGCTTTCATAATACATATTATACTGTATGTGAGTATAACATTTTATATTGAATATATTATGAGTAAGTTAATTTCATGACTATTTTTATACAGCCGTCGTTAGTAATTGATACGTGCATTTGATCTAGGATTTGCATTACATGTTTTCTAAAGTTTATCTTGATCTGTAGTACATTTTAAAAGATGTATTCTATATATACTATTTTATAATTATTTCTGAATTTTCCCAGCTTTGTAAATCTTTAATCTATTCAAATATGAAAATTTTAATTTATAATAAAATTAAAAGGTAATGATGATAGAGAAGGAAGTGGGGAAAAACATTCCACTACACACGCGTCCTTATCTACCCTCATAATCTTAATCGTAGTAGACAGCTTGGTGCTAATGAGAAAAATAATGAGCACCTTCAGGGCCCGCATTAATCAACCTTAGCAGAGTCGTTGATATTGATTATGAAAGAATAAGAAATTTCGATATATACTTTGGCTGTTGTTTGAAATAAGAAAATATATTGTACTAAAAGTTTTATCTCTATGATATTTTTTTTGCTTTTATTGTTGGTTTTTCTACTTTACTTTTTTAGTGAAGTTCAACTAACAGCAAATACCGATGAAAAGATTTGGCTCTATTGCGAAGTTTTTATGGATTTTCTTTTAAATATATATAACTAGCTGTTGCCCGCGGCTCCGCTCTCGTTTAGGTCGCTTTTCGCGTAATCTGTGGAAACTACAATTATGCAGACCTATAATAGACTTATAGTTAATTCTGTAGTATCCTATTCCCGTGTAAATTTTATATATATAGGCATTACATTGCTACGATATCAAACTGAAAATAATAACATACATCCACATCTCAAACAAACGCATTCAAAAATATTATCGCTGTCCACAACCGTTCCGTAAGGAGCCGACCACGCGCCTGTGCCGCGCGGCATGCTACCTCGCAGTTATCGACATTGTTAGCCCTCCCCTCTCAACGCGCCACACACCCTGCACATCAAAGTACGTGTGGTATTTACCATTACGTATTATTTTAAAACTAAAATAACGCCTTACTTATTGGTTAAAATCAAATGCTTTCAAGAGCAATGTTGTTCATAATTAAGTGCCTGTGATATTTAAATAATTTATTTGGATAAGGAATAATATCGTTATTATTAAAACACCTTCGAAAGTGTATATTATTTTAGAACTAATTTCATAACCATATAAAAGGTTATAGTGAGTCAACCTTAAAAGCTAGATATATCTTGTCGCGGACTTCTTTTTAGAATTTTTAAAAGGGAACAATTTCATAAAACATCATTTTTGCGTAACTTTCACCGTTTTGGCAGCGCACGCAGTTTTTTGTTTATTTTATTACACCTTGCGTTAGAATATTCAAGTTTTAGTAATCATCCCTAATTTTTTGAAAATGAAACATAGCCTATGTCACTCGGGAATAGTGTAGCTTGCCAACGGTGAAAGAATTTTTGAAATCGGTCCAGTAGTTTCGGAGCCTATTCAATTCAAACATACAAAAAATAAACAAACCTTTCCTCTTTATAATATTAGTATAGATTATAATAAAAAATACAGATATATGTTATAGGTCAAAAAATATTACATTTACTATAATTTAATTATTATATTATATCTTATAAAACGATGTTCGTATGGTATAGTCAGTACAGTTCAGCTGGCGTATTCATTTTTTAGGTTGTCGTTAGTTCTGGAGTATCCAATTAATATGAAAGTTTGTGGTAGCGCCGTCACTGCTTCATCAATAGTTGAGTGATTGTCGTAGAACTTTAAGGGTTGGTTTACATACATTAAGTAAACAAGTTAATCGTAAGTTTATGAGAACTAAATTGTGTATACAATTAATATGGTATGAAACTAGCTGTGCCTGCGACTTCGTGCGAATTGATTTCGATTTCGATAAAACGTACCCGTTCAAAGTTTCATAAAACTCCGGCAAGCAATTTTTGCGTGTAGGAGAATTTTTATTTTATTTTTATATATTTTTTTATTTTTAATAGCAGATATTTTTTACTGATATTTCTAACATTAATATTGATATTTCTAAAACGATAGATAATTTTGAAGTTGTATGTTTTGAATTTGTATGGGCCGTACTAGGACTTACTTAGTTATCACTTCTTTGTGAAGGTTCACCATTTTTTTAAACATTACTACTTTTGATAGCCAACTCTAAAAAGGTTTCTAAAAAAAATTGCTGTATATTCCGTAACCTGAAATAAATCAAAAACCATAACAATTTCATTTTTAAACCATAAAAAAACTTGTAAGATGATTTTTGTCTTTTTCCATGATTTGTATAACACAAGTTTAAACTTAAAATTTGTATGAAGTAAGTAAAAAATTTAGAGTAAACATAACTAAATACTAAACATTCACTGGACGTGTCATTTGACGTGACGGAAAGCGCACGCAAAATAACGGCGTTTGAACGGCTCAAATTTACTCAATGTTTTGGTTTTCACTTTATAAAATAACTAGAATATTTTCAAGTCTATTTTTTCTCTACGATATAAAAAGGTAAATGATTAATTTAAGTAAAAAAAAACATAAATATTCCCTATTAAGCGACCAAACTTTGTGTTAACTTCGCTGGTACTCCTTATCATGGTATAAAGCAAAGTCGCTTTCCGCGTCTGTCCGTATGTCTGTATGTATGCTTAGATCTTTAAAACTAAACACTACACAACGGGTTATGATGTACTTTTTTAATAGATGGAGTGATGCAAGAAGAAGGGATATATGTATAATAACATGATTAAAAAATTAGAACCACTGATAATTTCAAGATTTCTAATGCGAAGTCGTAAACAAACACATTGTTTTGCGCTTACTTTGCAAACGCTGGCTGAACTATACGAGATAGATCAAAATAATTTACTAAGTACTTTAAAAAGTTCTACAAGGAAGTCCGGGATGGTATATATTTATCTCTTAGGGATAAAGCACAATAGGTAGATTTTATCTAAGGAGGTAATTTGTAATATTTTTTTTCTATTACCTAAATAACTGTAAATGAGACATTGAATTATTATAAACGATTAGATTATTGTAAATTATTAGCTTATTCCACTTTTTAAATATGCCTGTATTAAACAATAAGGGCCTTACTTATAAAAAAAATACTATGCAATGGTTATATCGAATTTAAACTATGAATAGTTATATTCGGTTTAAGGATGCGCTTACGGTTATGCGCAAAATTATCATCTTTTCGGTACATAATGCTACAAAATCAAACCTAATGTAGTGAAACCAATACTTGCAACACAAAGAATGTTTCTTAATCTTTAGAAATCACAGAGAAAATAGTGTAATATTGTAGTTTTTAATATTAAAAAAACAATTTTCCGTCACGTATTTTACGAAATCGGGAGAAGTTTAGGTACATTTTTGTCGTATATATTATAATATATTTAAATATAAAAAATACCTTAGCTAAGAAGACATACTCAACTATTAATTAAAGAGAAAAAACCCTAAATAAGTTACGTAATATATCAGAAAATAAATAACAATATCTTTAATTTTTATCACGTATCTGTAGTTACACATGACTAAAGTATTTTAATAAGGTTCATTTTATGTGCTATTTTAGTTGATCCTTTTTAACAAATATTTCTAAAATTCAATTATCACCTCAGTCGGCGTGAGGCCGTTGTCAGGAGTGGTCACTGTATCGCTTGTTAGCGAAATGTCTATTGGTAAAGATCGCTGTATGAACACAAAATATGTAATCAAACCTAACTTGATACTTTACAGTTTATATATTTTTTTTGTCGATTTGTTTTTTTTTGTATTTAATTTTGCGTCTAGTACAAATTATTACCGATTTGTCTTGACTTGATGGAGTGACATTTTTAGGTCACAGAATAATTAATACGTATATCATATATGTAATAATAATCTGTAATTTTATCACATGTATAATATGTACATAAATTATCATCAATAATATAAAATTCATTTAAAGAAGATTACTTCTTTAATTATTAAATTAAACATTAAATATATGAAATATATATATATATATATATCGAAAGTGTCAAAATTTTTTCATTCACCCAATATTCTCGAACTTTACATGCGTAAGTGTGCGTAGTCGAGAATTGTCTATGTAGTGATGCTATTTTCTACCTATTAATTTTGTAAACGCGTCTTTAAGCTGTGAATAACGTAAGAATAATTTCTTACTAATAAACTCGGTATAACATTATTATAACTATTCTATCATTACGTCAAATGCACAAAAAAAAAGTTATAATAGTAGTAGGTGCGTGGTACGTTACAACTAAAAAGTCGTAGAACAAATGTTGTTAGGATTGATGTAGAGGGGCTGCCTGCGAGAGGTGGTCAACTAATTATAAATAACCCTGTATATATATATATATATATATATATATATATATATAAAATATGCATATATATATGTATATTTTACTTCTTTACTCGATCCTAGTTAATCCTAAGTCTCCAGAATATCTTAAGGAGCGGTTTCTATTTCTGGATCACTTTTATCTCAAGACTCTGCGCTCTTCGGATAATCTTATCTTAAAAGTTCCTTCTCATTCCTCTTCCTTTTATAGTAATTCGTTTACTGTTGAAGCTGTCCGTCTATGGAACTCACTGCCCGTTACATTAAGGAATGCTAATTCCATGGTCATTTAAAAAAAAACAGGTGAAACAACTGTATTTATCTCAGTGTTGATTGATACCAGTCGAACGAATTTTCATTATTATTATTATTTATGTATTTATATTATTGTTTTATCTTTTCAGTTTATTTACTTTCAATCTATATACTATTTATAAATAAATTAGTATACTAATGTGTGTAACGTGTGTACTTATAGTAATTGATGTATGTATGTAATATTTATATTAAACAGGAATATGTTTCATTTTAATAATTTAATGTACACACATTGAATAATTCCACGTATATATATTTACATATATAAATATATATTTGTATATATGTTTTTCCTCTGCCTTACCAAGGTGGCCTTGAAAAAATCGCTATCAGCGATAACCCCGCCTTTTGCACTTATTTATAATTTACTTGTCTTTTTTTATTAAGTTACTACCTATATAGTTCATTGTTGTTATTATTCTTGTATTATTTTAGTTGTTATTTGAAGTGCAATAAAGAATATTATCTATCTATCTATCTATCTATCTATCTATCTATCTATATATATAAATTAGAGGGACATGCCTCCTAGACAGCTTCGCTCTATTAGATTTAGTCATCATGAACAGAGGTTTTTCCCCAACGTTCTCAAAGAACGGCAACAGTTCGATAAGTGATGTGACATTTGGAAGTGAGAGCTTGATATCGCATGTCGTATGCATCCATGACAAAGGGGACAAACAATAACAGAAGACGAAGAATGAGGAGATCGCGGAACTGGTTACTAATTAATAAAAGTGGGTTTGTGGTTTAAAATAATTTATTCATATAATCAAAAATAATACAACCACAACATTTAATCGTATAATTAATTAAATTATACAAAATAGGGAAATAATTTTAAAATAATGCCAGCTAGACTCAGCGGAAGTAACCACTTGAGATAACACTTTAATATTAAATTATATATAGAAATTTACTAAAACAGAAATCCTAGGCGCCACTGACAAATAATAAGCGAAGACATATGCATGATCCTCCTGCTTGTCAGTACTGGAGAATCACAGTCAAACACTTGTTCTTTATAAAACTTTTAAAAATGGAAGTGTTAATTAATGGTAAAAATTAATTTTGTACATCACCATATCATCGGGATTACAATATAGACCAACTTCTTAAACTCAGCTAGTCAGGAAGCAGGATACAAGTCAAACAGGACGACGACGCTCCGAAGATTCACGTCTACACCCCCGCGAACCAATTATAAAAGAACCCGTATCTTCTAGGGTATATACAAAAAACCTCCTGTAATGATTAAATTACAGGTTAAACTACATAATAACACTACTCTCACATTGATCTATTCAAATAACAATAAGTTATAATACCTTATGGAGGAAAAAGGCCTCGCAAGCATTAATATTATAGCCTATGTCGACTCCGAGGGTCCAATCAGGACAAATACTGGAATATTACCACGTAATAACATTAAATAAACTCTCAAAACCTATGAAACATCTCCTAATTCAGAGTAAAGATTTAAATGACTTACGAAATATTGTTTCAACAAACTTTGAAACTGCCCGGGAAGTGCCGGCAATAGGAATTATAATTATTCCATATTAATAAATTAGCCCAGCAATTAAACACTCTAATGAATTTAAGAAACAACGCTTCAAATGCGTTAATAAGATCACAAATAACTAAAACACTTACCGAAGGCTAATAAGATATTCAATTCGGAAGTGCTTCCAAAAGAAAAGGCTCTAAAGATCACGACATTGAATTTTATAATCAAAATATGCATAATAAGCAAACAATGTGGCTATGCACACCCCGTGTTACACGAAATGTGGGTAAAATTGATATTAATCGGAAGAAGACCAATATTTAAATAATTTAAGAACAATGCACTACTTATCTAAAGGAAGAAACGAGTGTAATAAATTGATAACAAATTGTTATACTAATAAATATAACAATAAAACAACGTTGGCTGCAACTAAACTTCTGAAACAATATGAAAACTTATTTTAAATTATATTTAGAGATATGCTAACCTTAATAATGATTAATAAATGAAATTTAAAATAGTAATTATTAATAAAATGTTTATATTTTCAATAACATTTTGTGGACTATAAAGTTAGCTTAAGCTGGCAACATTCAATATTTTAAACAAAAAGAAATGTTAAAGACTAATTAAGAAATTGTAATTAGCTGTCAACAGATAAATAATTTACCTTGTCTACGAATTTGACACATAATAAGAAATCGATAATATTAAAATTATAAACATTTAATTATCTACAGCAATGAAATTTCTATGTAACAAACTTGAACTTCGGAGAGTGAGCCTTCACTCCAGAAGGCGAGCTCAGAGAGCTCGATGTCACCCATCCTTCCCCGCCATGAGGAATCAATATACTGAGGCTCGCAGAAACCTGAGTAAACCTGAGCAAGCAATCAAGAAGTGCAAGCTGCAGTCCCTGAAGTCACTGCGTCGAGAGGTTGACCAGGATGCGTGGGGAAGACCTTACAAGGTAGTCATGGATAAACCACGAAGACGAAGACTTGGTATGCCGACGGCTACAGAGTTTCTAAAGAAAATTGTGGTAACTTTATTCCCTCAATAACAAGGATCCTACCCTGGAGATCATCCGAGCAGATGACAACACCCATGAGGTGCCGCTTGTGACAGATGAAAAGTTACAGAGAGTTTTGCGGAAGATCGAAGACATGAGGGATCAATATGCTGAGGCTCGCAGAAACCTGAGCAAACCTGAGCAAGCAATCAAGAAGTGCAAGCTGCAGTCCCTGAAGTCACTGCGTCGAGAGGTTGACCAGGATGCGTGGGGAAGACCTTACAAGGTAGTCATGGCTAAGCCACGAAGACGAGGACTTGGTATGCCGACGGCTACAGAGTTTTTAAAGAAAATTGTGGTAACTTTATTCCCTCAATAACAAGGATCCTAACCTGGAGATCATCCGAGCAGATGACAACACCCATGAGGTGCCGCTTGTGACAGATGAAAAGTTACAGAGAGTTTTGCGGAAGATCGAAGACATGAGGGATCAATATGCTGAGGCTCGCAGAAACCTGAGCAAACCTGAGCAAGCAATCAAGAAGAACAAGCTGCAGTCCCTGAAGTCACTGCGTCGAGAGGTTGACCAGGATGCGTGGGGGAGACCTTACAAGGTAGTCATGGCTAAGCCACGAAGACGAGGACTTGGTATGCCGACGGATACAGAATTTCTAAAGAGAATTGTGGTAACTTTATTCCCTCAACAACGAAGATCCGAGCAGATGACAACACCCATGAGGTGCCGCTTGTGACAAATGAAAAGGGTCAGTCCTTGATCCCCTTCTGTGGAACATCATGTATGATGCAGTGCTGAACCTGTCGATGCCCAAAGACTGCACAATTGTAGGCTTCGCTGATGATGTGGCACTGGTAGTAGTCGGCAAATATGTTGAGGAGATCATATGGAGGAGGCAAACAGAGCAGCGTCCTGCGTATGACAGTGGCTCACATCCGTAGGCTTGCAACTGGCCAATCACCAAACGGAAAGCGTCCTTGTAACTGGAAGGAGAATGAGAGAATCAATCACCATCCATGTCGGGGACTGTGAGATCCACTCACAAAGATCCCTAAGACACTTAGGGGTCCAGATCGACGAGAAGCTACGGTTCGGTGAACACCTTCGAATCGTCAGTCAGCAGCCATCTCAGTTGGTGAATGTGTTACCCTTGAGCTAACCACGGATCCTTGATGTATCCTTTTGAGAACCATGAGACACCGTTGGGATGCCTTGTGGAACTGTGAGTAGACACGTGCACACAACAGATTTAAGACAATAAATAACTATTGGTTCCTTTGATCTAACCATGTGTTGCACAGGTGCTAACTATAGATTTTTCATGTGTCTTTAAGAAAAACCATGAGATACCGATTCGATGCCTTGTGTAACGTACATACTATAGATAATTATGTGAGAAGATAATATTTTATTTTTATAAAAAACATCCTGGTGAACAGATGACCGTATCGGCGGAAAACTAACCACCTTTTCTATGAGATTGTGATACGGCACCAACAGAACCTATTCCATCAGCTTCAGGAGAAGAATTGGAACTACAGTTCGACCAATCGACAGGGTAACGACAAAACATGTGATTAAACGTAAGTAACTCTCCTAAATACTTCATCTTTGAGAACTCTACGAGAACCTCCGAGAACCATACGAGACCCTCCGAGACCCTACGAGAACCTCCGAGACCCTACGAGAACCTTCGAGACCCTACGAGAATCGCAGAGACCCTACGATTTCTTACACAAACGACAAAACGGTAACGATCGTCCCGCATCGTCACCCAGGCCAGGAAGGCGATGGCCGGGCGGTATGTGCGGCACCCGGCGACTGCCATTTTTAAGGCACCCCACTAAAAAACCAACGGCTGCCCTCATCGCTACAATGGGACGCCGCGGGATCGCTTTCGCACTCACCGTGACGTCCCGGCGGAACCCCCCCGATAAGGGTACCCCGAACAACCAGTGTACCCCTACGTCATAGACCTAGTGCAATGGCAAGAGAGGTCGCCCCCCCCTCTCACCTACGCCTACGGCTGGGAAGGAATGGGCTGAACCCTCCTCCTTCGCAGCCTCCCTCGCTGAAGCTCGATGTGACTATGTTGCCATAGCCACAGCCGGCTCCGTGCTGGTGCTATGGTGCTAATCCTCGAACTCGCGGAGCCTTGCACACTCGGCTCCCGAATAAGTGGGTCGCTGAAAGGCTTCGGTCCGCACAGACCGCGCACCGCAACATTCCGGTGCAAGTGGCTCGGGTATGCCCCTCGCCACCGCACCGGAAACAGGCGGCGCTACGGTCGACCGCGGACAGGCAAGCCGCACGCACATGCCCAGGTGCCAGGCACCTGTAGCAGCGCAGCGGCTGCGCCTCCAGCAACTCCACCCTGGCTGAGCTCCAGCCCACCAGGACCCTCTCGGCGTTGATCAACGCTCTCGCCGCATCAGTGGGGAGACGAGCAAAGGTAGCGCTCATGCCCCCCCCTACCACCCCGACGGATCTCCCCAACGTGGAGAGCCCCGCCAGAGCAGTTCGTGATGCGGCGAATTGCATCGAACACGTCCTCTTTCAAAACGGTCTCATCGAGGCCTTTGACCCTCACCGCCACACGCTTCATCTTCTTCTTCAGTTTTATTAAAACTGCAGGGCACCGAGGTTTTGGCAGTTTGGGAGGTCCTACACTCGGTGTTTTAGTCGACTTCTTCTTTGCTGAAGAAGTCGCCTTAACACCTCTGGCCTTATTCTCTGGAGCCGGCTTCTGGGGAAGGCCCTTCTTTCTCCCCAAGCCTTTCCTCCTCCTCGTGACCGTCGACCACGCCTCCTCTGGAATCAGAGGAGCCGCTGGCGGCCCCGACTCCAAGACAGTCGCCGCGACTGCGGCCGACTGGCTCCTCTCCGCCGCGAGTGGCGGCCGATGGATCCGCGTTGGGAGGAGAAGACGCTCTTCGAGTCCTTCAAAGCGGGAGTTAATTAAAACTCCCACCGAGGACAATACGGAGCGTCTCAACTCCTCAACCGCGTCTGGACCCACCGACAAAGACCCGGACGGTAACCCCCCCAGCGAGATCGGAGGCTGACCGACAGAGGACTTAAGATCGTCAAAGTCCTTGCGAACCTTGACGATCTCCTCCCTGAGGAAGGACACCTCGCGACAAAGACGGGCGTTATCCGCCCGCAATTGCCGCGATTCCTCAGGTTCCCCCCTGAAGGCCAGAACCTCAACGACCTCGAGAAGACTGCTCGAAGCCTCCTTTAGAGCCTTAACCATCGTGCCCTTCAGGTTTTCGCTCTTTTTGCAGACCTCGAGGATTGAGGCTGCACCCCTCATGGCAACAGCGTGAAGCTGTTGCGCATCCAAGGAAGAAGACGGCTCAATGGTGGGAAGCGCCTCCAAGGACAGATCGTCCTCGGAAACCGGCGCACTCACCACCAGAGCCTTCTTCTTCCTGCGGAGGGCCCGAGCGCTCAGTGAGCGCTCAAACTCGGCCGCCTCCGCCTCCTCCTCCATGCCCGAAACTGGGCTCTAGCCTGGGCGAGACCATTCCCGCGTCCTTTAGGCGCACCACGTCCACGCCGAGCGGTGCTGCACTTAGCCAGCGCAGCGCCCAACTCGGGATCGGACTCCAATTCAGCCTCGGGGGAAGACCGGATCACCCCGTAATTCCGCTTTCTACCAGCAGACGACTGTGGTTCTGACAGATCGTCAGAATCTGTCAGGACCACAACCGGACTCTCCCTTCCACGCCTCACACTATTTTTGTTTAACCTGGTCGGTGTGGTGTCGACCAGGGCAGGGACTCCTGCACGTGAACGGTTCTTGCCCCCCCCCAGAGTACGAGGGGCAGACGGCAGCAGCGGCCGTGCGGGATTCAGCACCCGCCTGGGGACTCATTTTCGAATCGTTCTTTTTCATTTCTGTTTTGGGCGCTCTCACCATTACCCAGTCCTTTGGCAAACGCCGAACCGCCGGACCGACACAAAACATCTAAAAGGGGACAAAGAGACACGCAGAAGAAAACAACAAAACAGGACAAGACAAAACACAAAAGGGTGATTTTTTATAGAGGTTTTCTTCCTCGCAGCTAGACGAACAGAGCAAGCTCCGTCCGTCCAGCCCTCGGTCTCGCTCAGTGCGGGCTTACGAGATCTTGTTGCCGTGCAATGCTCGCTCCGAGAAGCAAGCAGCCGCATTTGCTAGTAGCTGTCCGCGCCGGCCGAAGCCGGTGCCCCCCATATCTGGGGGGACCCCCCTATCCGCAACCCGGGGGACGCGCCAGATGGCGGCACTAGCGACCGCACACTACACCCTACGAGAACCTCCGAGAACCTACGAGACCCTACGATAACCTCCAAGACCCTACGAGAAACTCCGACACCCTACGAGAGCCTCCGAGACCCTACGAGAACCTCTGAGACCCTACGAGAACCTTCTGGTCCCTACGAGAACCGCCGAGACCTTACAATTTCTTACTAATAAATAACCTACTGTTTTGCTGAATACAATAACAGACAATCATTTGACTATAAGCAACGCAGAAAAGGCAACTTTTTACTATCTGCACTAGTTGTGACACTCATTAAGAGTATAAATACTAAGTTTCAAAACAATTAGGTCATAATTCACTGAGATACACGTCAATCAACAAGTCAATCCGGAAGAATTTTTGCAACAAGGAGAAAAGCAGCGACAAGTTGAGTGTTGTCGCGAGTTTTTGGCGCTCTGTGGTGATCAAAAGGATAAAATTTTGAACCGAATTGTGACTGGCGATGAAATTTGGGTTCATCATTATGAGCCTGAGAAGAAATTTAAAGAAGAAAGAAATTTAAAGAGTCTCCGTCGGCTGTAAAACTCATGGCTTCTGTTTTCTGGGATTCAGAAGGAATCCTCCTTATTGATTATAAAGAAAAGGGTGTTTCTATAACTGGGAAGTACTACGCTACATTATTAGAACGTCTGCGAGTTGCTGTGAAGGAGAAAAGACGGGGAAAATTGACCCAAGATGTGCTCCTTGCACCTGTGCACAAGGCGCAAGTTGCGATGGCTGCCGTTCAAAGAATGGGCTTCGAAATCTTAGAACATTCTTCCTATAGCCCAGATCTAGCCCCTAGTGATTTTTATTTGTTCCCAAAAATGAAAAAAGAGCTTTGAGGGAAGAAATTTTCCAGTGATGAAGAAGTGAAGAGCGCTTTTTCGGCCTATTTTGACGACAAAGAGAAATCATTTTTTTTCGATGGTATTAATAAATTAATTGATAGGTCTAATAAATGTATTAGAGTTAAGGGGGAATACATTGAGAAGGAAAAATATTTATGTGTTTTATTTCTTACTTTTTACCCTCCATTCCGCGAACTTTTTGTCCCACCTGCGTAGCTGGATTAGGACCGGTGTACGGTCTGAGTTTAGCTCTGATAACGCCTCGATAGAGCGCAACTGTAAAGCTACGTTCCTCAAGAGCGCTATGTCGAGCACGTCTGGTCTGTCATTACTATCATCACTAAACGGATAGCGCGTCGGGTAAAGAGGTGCAATAATCTCAAAGTTGAGATATAGTGAATCTGTCAGTTTGTTAAGTACAAGTCCTCTACTATTATTAATAAGTGAGTTCCAGCGGTGATGTCATTGTGCATTGAAGTCGCCAGCCAGAATGGTGGCGGCTCCCATATTGAGTGACCTTAATACCAAGCGCCATCGAGCGGGCCTTGGTGAAGTTCAATTTGCGATCAGCCATAGCCGAGGAGATCGAATCCCAGGCAGACTTGTCGCGAATGTACAAAGGCGGAGGCGCCTTTGTACGAGGGGGGAACTCCGCTGAAGAGGCGGAGGACGAGGTGACCAGGGTCGAACCGGAGTCCGAGGTGGCGCAGCGCGCGCGGCGGGAGCGGCGGACGTAACCGGTGCAGAGGGCACCCGCTTACGCGTAGTAGGAGAGGAAGGCGGGGACGCCTTGCGTTTCGCCGATTTCGATTTGACGGTCTCGAATTCGTCATCGTCATCGGACGAGGAGGAGGAAGAGGGCGGAGGACACAAGTCCATTTTCTCCGAGCCGGTCTCGGAGAGATCGGGGGACGAAATGTTCGATTGACGATCGAACGTCTTCAAAACATGGGGAAAACGGACTCGTAGGAACTGGAGGAGTTCCTCTAACAACGGATCCCTAGTGTTGGGGTCCATAATGGACCGGGAGACAAGACAAACGGCCCCCCTGTCAGGCAGGGGGGTGTGTGCACTTCAAACACTAACTAGACCCTGTTTTTGTGTAAACAGGGGTGAAATAGCCTAGCACCCTAGCACTAACAAATGTATAAAAACTTACCCAACGCTGGATACAACAAACTGCAGCACACTGTAACACTGAAACCGACACAATACTACCGGAACCACTGCAAACAGCCGCACGGAGATGAAGCGGGAGCCGCTAACCGGTGTTAGTGGGAAACTGACGACGAAATAATGAGCGAAAGCGCGGGAACTCGTCGCGCGAGGCGAGAAGCGAAACACGACGCGGGAAACAGACTCACGCCACGCGCCACGTCACTTCGTTTCGGCGGCGAGCGTTCGAAGTCGAGACGAAGGTCGACCGTTACACTAAGGCATTGAAAAAGACGGTTAGTAATAACGGTCGAAAACAGTAAAGTCGAGTGGTTGTAATTTAAATACAAACTAAACAACCACCGACTAAAAGTTTGTCGATAATTGTAGCCTTGAAAAAAGGCTAATAATTACCGGCGGGATGATGATCGTAGCTTTGAAAAAAGCTAAACGACCGATGTATGGAGATCGCAGCCTTGAGAAAAGCTATACGATCGATAAATGAATATGATTATGAAAATCGATCAATTATTGCTGTGAGAAAAGCAACAATTGATGACTGGAGTACTGTTAAGCCTTAGTAAAGACAAATCAGCGGATGAGAGAGCAGACTGACGTCCGAGACGTTCGGGTCGCGGGAGCGGGATGACTAACTCACGGACTGTCAACCGCCCGAATTTATACCAAAATGACGACTGACATAAACAAGTCTAGTAACATCATAATTGTTGTTTTAACAATGTATTTTGATCACTTCTCACTATAAACTGATTCTGTTACAAACAATAACTAGTTAATCTAATAAATTATAATCCAATGTTCCTCTTTCGACGATCATGATTTTGTTTTATAAAGCCTTCGCGTCGATATAAATATATATAGCAGATCACGATAATTTAACGATAATTAGTAACTCAATTGATATCATTGTAATTGTGGGGTGTAAGCGCCGTGACGTAACGAGTCACCGGATCTGAATCGCTTGGAGGGGCACCAGAGACATTTTAAATATTCGAGAGCATTGAGTCTAAGAGGAATTTATTAGTGAAAGCCTTACAGTTCGGACCCCCCAACGGGACCGGTGGTTCACGCAACTCTGATAATTGTATACCTGCTAAGTAATTTGTGATAATTGATTACCTACATTTAATACAAGAATTGTCGTATTGTGTCTATATGATTTCATTGCCTGAGACCTACGCCTCGGATCCTGTACCAGAAGACTCCATCAAGAACGAGCAAGCCTCTATTATGCCTCTATCTCCGAAATATATATATAAATTATGGATATATTACTTACTAACAAAATATATTAAATTACTGTAAAATACTTTGTGCAATTGGTGAGTCAACAAACAAAACGTTAAGTTTAATGGAAGAAAGAGATATAAGTAAAAAGATAATACTTTAATTAAAATACTTGTAAGCTATTAGAAATATTTAAACTCATAGTATATATAACATGTTTATATTTTAATTCTAATATACGTACATGAATAATAATATGTTTAAATGTTGACATACATAGGAAAGGTAGAGAAGAAGATAGCATGTACATTAAAAGATAAATTAGACACATAAAGCCGTCCTGCAAGAGGTGATTACGAAACACATAAACTGTCTCTAACTCGAATGACATCGCGTTTGTCAGCGCGTCACGTGTGGCTCGTTACTGACGACAGACGCGAAGTGGCTTCACCTACTTATCCCAAATATGTTATAACAGTATTTATGTATAAAATGCTTACAATTATGTTTTATGTTTCGTTCGAAATATACGCGAATAAAGTGAATAATCGAATAAATCAAATAATCCACAGATTAGCGACATATCACTAGATTTTTTATTATTTCTCGAATTGGTAATTTCTATGTATTTTATGAAAATATTTTACTAAATTAGTCATTTTCTATTATAATATCTGTACAAATTGCAACTAATTAACAAATAGTCAAATAAACCTTGCACCTAAAAATATTGGTAATTGGAAAAAAAACGAACTTTTAGAATTTATCGATTTTTTCTAATTATTCGCATGTTTTAGAATTATTGGAACATTCGAATTACTCGATCCAAGTTTTGAATTTGAAACATAATATTCGGTTCGGAACGAATATCGTATTTTCAAATTATTCGCAAACCCCTAATGTATATCCATTTATATAATAACTGTAGAAAATATTAAAAAAGCCATTTTTCCCGTTACATTAGATACGTTAAAAGCTTTAAATTAAATATTAGTTTGAATAATATAGTATATTTCGCAATTCAGTATCATTAAAAATAACCATGAAACTAAAGAATTCATTTAAAAAAAATAAAAATTTCCGATACAAAAAGATCTCTAAAAAATAAGAATAATATTATAATTGACTAATTGAAGTCGTTGCGTCGGGGGAGCGCTGCACGTAGTGTCTATTTCACTAAGTTTTCGGAACTAATTTATGAGGACTTAGACTATACGATTTGATATCGTTATATCGTTGTTTGACTTCGCAATTTGTTTTCGACAACAAAACGAAAGGAACAAAAAGAAATGCAACTTGTATTTTGTTTTGTTCCTTTATTTAGTTTTGTCCCCAGATGGAACGACTTCAATTAGTACTTAATAATATTTTTATTATCTTCAAAGATCTTTTTGTATTGGGTATTTATTCTGCTTTTTAAAGTTATGTTGCTGGTTTACATAATACTAAATACATAGGTACCTAGGAACACACTAATTTTCATTTGTTTATGTTTACTTACTATCAATATTGTATAAGAACTTTCCACCAGCACTAATAAAAGCTCAATACCTTGGAGATGACTTCTTTTATTTCGACCAAACATAGCTAAGAACCATCTCTATAGACCGGGTTTTTAAGTAAAAAAAACCCTAATCAAATCCGTCCACATGTAATGCTGCTACGATTCCACAGACAGACACACAGATACACAAGTCAAACTTATAAAACCCCTTTTTCGGATACGGGGTTAAAAAATAAAGAATATTTTATAGAAACACAATTTTATAAATAAGTTCTGGCGTCTGACATTTTGTTTAATACAAAGACCACTTGGAATTAATTATGAAGGTCTCGTAAGATGTATTCAAATCTCAAGCGATTCACTGAAAACCATTCATCGTCCTTGTATTTTGACAAGAAATTAATTTACGTGATTCAGGATTTATTCGAAAAACGTTTTCGAATATATTGAAATTTCTTTAGAAATTTTTTCATTTCAATGGGAAAAAGGTTTGTATAATTTCAATGATTTCATTCAATGAGTCCAAATTATGTGATAATAATTTAGAAATTGTCAATTGACTATTATGTTTATACAAATCTCTGATTCTTAAAAGTTTGATGGGTCCAGGTTCCGTAATTGACGACAAGTTGTTCGCAGATGTTCCCAGAGGTGTGGTTGCTATGGTTATGTAGGTATGATGCTGTGTGTTAATGGCTTGCCTCCTTACAACCTCAAATATGAGTAATGCTGACCGATCTTAATTTCAATTAAGAAAATATGCTACAGTTTGATAATATTCAAATAAAATAATATTAATGTTCAAACAATCCTTAGTACAAGACAAACAAATTCATGTTCTGCAAATCGTTTAAAAATTATCGTTTTAATATAGTTTTAAAAACTTTATGCTGTTAATATGTCTAACTCAAATGAAAAATATATAGTAAATAAATAAAAATGTGAATTGTATGTATAGTAAGTATAGTATTATTATGGCATAGCTTATGTTATAAGCAGCATCTTAAGCCCGACAGGAAGGTTTAACCTAAAGTTGTTAGCTTAGGTCCATACCTATGCATTAGCCATTGTTATTCAGCTCTTACTACTGACATAAATTACGTCGTCATCTGAAACAACAGTCTATCTCCCGTCGCAAACTTTGAAAATTCTATTACGTGTGGAAATAGAGAAGTTGTCTTCGTATTTGTAGAGAAAAAATCTTGAGTTCTTTTTGGACTTATTATTATAATTGTAATTATTCATCTCTTGTCACTCTATGGTTAGAGAGAGAAATAATGTCGTCTTTAGAGATCTCAAGCAAGTTTTCGTCTCTTGTCTTTTTGTACACAACGTATTAACACAAAGAACTTACTGTATCTTTTATAGTGTCAATTGCCAGTTTATATGCCGTAGGTAGTATGCAACCACAATCCTTATTAAAATTTGGTAGATAGGTGATTTTTATACCTTCACAAACTTCATGCTGAACCAAGAACTGGTTAAAATTGACTCTTTTTGGATTTGACAAAACATGCAATAAGAACATCTTCATATATAGTAAGACATGTTCTGTTATGAAATATAATCCATTCATATTATATTTTACATAAATCCTGTAATAGGATATTAAGCTTGTAAGAAAATCAGCCTCAAACACCTAGAGAACTAAACTCTAAAAAAAGACTAGCGAATGTCATTCTACGAGTTAACGACACTGTAAAGACGGAAATTAAAATTAAACTCAGCTTCTACATCTGAAGCCCACTTTACAACCAGTCGTAATCACAGATTTAACTTTTTATTGCTCTAATAAAATATTGTTAATAATATTATTTAATGTTGACTAGAAAAATAATGACCATCATTCTTATATTGTTATATGATCGAGGTCTTTCGAAAAGTAAATTTTATTGTTTTCTCTATTAAATGTATAAATATATGAAAATAAAATAAAAAATATTAAAAGCAAAATAAATCTTGAGTGACCTTATAAGCGTCAACTAAAAAAAAGTTTTCTGTTACATTCTAAAATAATATGTATTCATAAAACCCCAAAAAGTCGAAGCGATGATCGAAAATCATTTAGCAAATCAATTCAGAGATCCCACCAGCGTAACTCAGATTTTCCAAATGACTATTTTATTACCAACAAATTATGGATGTGCAATTTTGTAGCGATTCGGCAATTAGACAAATGGATTTCGAATTTTTACTTGATCAAAACAAAAACACACTAAGCGACGTTTTTACAACATATTAAAAACAATCATACCGTATAACTCATAGATATCAATTTGTCGAAATATTATGTATCTTGAAAATGTTGAAACTGACGCAACGTATTGCATACTTGATGCTAATAATTGCAATGAATCAGTTAATTAAAGAGAAGTTGTTAGAAAAACAAGGTGGCAAGAGATTAATTATTCTGATTGGATAATAACACCCGTTATAGTTAAAGTACAGTTACATTAAAAACTCTTTTGAAATACGTACGTTCTAAATAAACTACTTTATATTTTATGTTTATAAATGTGTTTTACCGTTTTACATTTGATAAAATTTAATTCTATTAACAATTTTTTCAAGCAGTTAAATAACTGAAACTGAAATTCATGTATATTTGATCTCAAATATACATGAATTTCATTAAAATAGGATAACAGCAGACGCCAACTAGTTACCACGAATATGACATATGGCCATACCTAGGGAAATAAAATAAAAACTAGCAAGAATATAACTCAACAAGTTACCGCAATTGTTTAATAAATCATATATATATATTTTTATTTAATGATACTCCGCGATAGTACACCGGGATATATAAAAGATTTTCACAATGTTTTTCTATTAAATTCTATAAAGTAAAGTTTGCAGCTACTGTATTCTTTGGTAAAGATAAAAATGAAATATTTTTGGTTGCTTATTAAAAAATACTCCAAAACTGTCGGAGAAAGAAACGAAGTGGACCAAATTACTTCTGTCGCTATTATATTACAACAAATCTTCGGTCAACAAATTCTTAATCCGGAATGGACGTGGAAAAAATATTTCTTACACCAGTTGTTAAATTTACTTTTATTCATTTATGTGTTTTTCGGCACTTTAGAATGCCTCAACACCACTACCGATGCGGAAATTGTAGCTGAAGCATCCTATACTCTCATCATGATCATAATTTTTCCGATAAAAATGATACTATTCATTAATAACCGGTATTTATTTAGGACACTTTATATTACAGCTAAGACTACTCTTATTCACGTTATAGAATCAGATTCCAGTCAAGATATCAGAACTGTATTAAAAATGAGTAGTAGAATTGTTTACGTTTTGTTCTTAATGGTTCTGGTTCCTTGTTCTATTTATGAACTCTCGACTTTTTGGTACTACCTCCACGGTGAAAAGGTTTTGTTATCCAGATCAACGTTAACCTTGATGCCAATGACTTCTCCCTACTTTGAAATTGCTTGGTTTTTACATAGCATTTTCTTATTTGAAATATCATCAACAATTATTTTGGATATGTGGTTCGTTTTACTGACTTATTTTGTGTGTGTTGCTTGCAATAGCTTGGGCCAGCTTTTGATAGTTTCATTGAGAGAAGGTGAGAGCAGGGTGTGCTACGCAGGTCGGTTAAATGAAAGCCTTCGCCTTTTTTATAAAATCCATGTCAAGCAAATAGCGTAAGTATAAACAATCTTTTTACATAATAAACGGTATTTTAAATAACTTAATAAAGACTTAGTATGTAAACGTAGTTCTTCTTATTCTCAAGAAGTACTAAGTTCTACTAATTCACAATTGGAATTTTTCATGTTATGCATAACAATTAGGTTTTACACTTCTACTACTTCTAACCGCCCCGTTGGTCGAGTGGTTAGCGCAGACGCCTAACGTGTCACGGCGCAATGGGGCTCGGGTTCGATTCCCGGCGGAGACAGGCATTTATGTGATGAGCATAGATGTCTGTGTTTCTGGGTTTGGTCGTTTATCAAATATATTCCCAGTATTTATATATGTATTTCTATGTATTTGTATCGTTGTGTAACACCCTTAATACAAGCAAATAATTTGCTTACTAAGGGGTTAGATCAATGTGTGTAATTTGTCCTGATATTATTATTAATTACATTATAATCATAATTATTTTTATATTATTTTCTCAATGTACAAAAAATATATTTGTTTCATTATACCGATAAGCTTGTAATTATTTGTTTTAGATATTTGAATCGTTTAAGCAACATGTACAAGTGGCTTGCTTTCGTGCCTCTATGTAATGCGGCGATGTGTACCTGCCTTATTCTACTGTTGATGAGTAAGGTAATATTAATGATAACTTGAATAATTTATTTCACAACATTGGTGTGCAAGAAATTATATAGTATATATATAATATAAACATTTTGTAACTTTCCTTTATTTCAACTACCTTTTATTCTTAACATGATATTTAAATGTTTTCATGGTAGAATGAAAATGTTTCATTTTCAGGAAATGAATTGGAGATTTGCTCCTCACCTGTTACCGATGTTCGCGGAAATTTTTGCGTACAATTGGTTTGGTGAACAAATTAAGTCAAAGGTACCTAGAGCTGATTGGTTTCTCCGTTTTAGTAAAATAAAAAAGAATGTAATTGTAAAATGCTTTCCTCCTTCATTGGTTGAATTAAAAATTTTAATCACAATTATTTTAGGCGAACTATCTACATCGAGCGCTAATAGATTTTGATTGGACGAGTTTACACATGAAAGATAAAAAAAACTATTTCATTATCATAACGTATATGAAGAGGCAGTTTGGTATTAAAACAGCCATCGGTAATGATTTGTCACTGATTACTATGAGTGCGGTAAGTTTAGTAATTATTAAGTAAAATATGCAAATAGTAAGTTAGGAAACTTAAGCTTCATGTAAAAAGATCTAACGATCAATATAAGAATAACAGACAGTTAAAATATTTTTTTTTTGTTTCAGGTTTTAAAAGTAAGTTACCAAGCATTTACCGTACTGCAAACTTTGGACAAATAATTTAACAATTATATCTTCTCGTAATATTATATCTTATAATAGGGGTTCAGAAGAATCACATACAAATCTATATTATTATGTAACTATTATGATATGATCTTAAAGAAGTCATTATTATTATAAAAAAAATACCTTATAGCAAAACAATAAAAAAAAATCATAGTAAATATATATTATTGTAAACACAAACTATGATACGTAAAGGTGTAGGTATTCCTTATGTTCTTAAAATATCACCGGCCGTTGCTCGTAACAACATTATAGAGATGCCGCTAAAATACTTGCGGTGAATCTCGTTCTGTCTCGAGATTAAATTCACGACAAGATCCCTGGAATCTTTTACGCACTGTACTTTATAAACGTTTCAAGAATATTTTTTTAAAGGGGCTACATCGTTTTAATTTATTAACACTTTCATAATAAAAAAAAACGGTTATAAATAAATATTTAGATTTTGAAACATTGTATATATTTTTTTGTCTCATACACCATTTCATATTTTTTAAACTTACACACTTATATGTTGTTTTTTCAAAAACTATTAAAATAAATAGATTAGACTATTGTATGTTGCGTTTTCTTACTGTGTAGTGCGTGAAAATCTGAAGCCTTAGTCGACAAGCGTCACATTTATCAGTGTCTCAGCAAACGACAGCAATTAACATTCCGCCATTGTTAGCTGACGGTCTGACGGTCTGCACCCATTGTCTGTTATGACTTACGTTTAATGTACCTCTATGTATTCTAGATAATCATGCTGGTATTACATTTCTATGATAATTAATGAGTTTTTATTTAATTTACTTAAATTCCTAAATTTGACGTCGTTTTTAATCTATACTAAGATATATATATATTAGATACATCGAAGTCAGCAGTGTGTGAACATACCATAGACAAGCCCAATCATTATATAAGATTTGATAAACCTAAAATCCTCGCGAAAGGACAACGTTACATTCCAAGAATGGTTCGTGAGGCTATTAAAATTAAAAAACATCATAATTTTAATAGAGAAGATGGTTGGGGATTATCTAACACTTGGAATCCACTTTTGAAAAATATAAAATCCCATGTCTGTGACCGCACTGTAAGATCTCAAGTTTTGTGTGAATCCTGAACTGTACGCCCGGAAGCTTAGAAACCGTTAGAGGTAGATGACTAACTAACTGACTTACTGACAGACACCTCCATCTCGTCTTACCGTGAACACGATTGCTGCAAAGCATTCGAAACGTCGGGTTAGATTTAAAATGTAAATTTAAAATTTAATTCAATATACGCGAGTTAAATCCGTAAAAATAGTTTTATTTCTTCAATGTGTAGTACTCGTGAAAACCTTAGAAAACAATATATACAACTCACTAATCCTGTAAATTCTGAGATTAGCAAAATCGTGTACAAGAACATCGGAAACAGTATGAAGGTTTGTATATATATTTATCTAGATCTATATTGCGCAGTCGTTCTTATTAGTGTAAGTCATTCACGATGAAATTAATTTATCGGTTTGTATACTACGTGTAAGTAAAACGTGTTAAACCTTATATAGGTTATCGAGAGTTTTAGTGAACGCGTTCTTTTTTTTATTCTAAAGGGAACGGAAGGTTTATTTGCACATGTACGTGTTATATTATTGTAGTATTGCTACATATAAGATTATTATTATATAGTAATTTGGTATGTAGGTAATATAAATATGTAATTATTTATTTAACTACATAAATATTGTTGTTACAATTAGATTTACGAATTTAGAATTATTTAGAACTATATATCATTGTTATTACTGGTATGTTATAAAAGTAGTAAAAGATATTGATTTGACGAACTATCGGAAGTAGCCTTAAGATATTAAATATATTGTATTTACATATCTTATTACGTAAGCCATAAATGTGTGAAAGAGATAAGATTGTTATAATTATACTCAGGCATTAAAAATGGTTATGTACTATTATATTGTTATTGTGAGATATTTAATTATGTTTAAAGTTGTGAATATGACCAATCTCCAGAAACTGCTGTTGGCGCTTCTGTCGATGTTATTGTGTTGTAAAATATGGCTGTAAGCCTTTATTAAAGGCAATCTGTATTGGACAACAGGCAAGATAAGTGATTCTTATACTTACACTAGCTTTTGCCCGCGGCTTCGCACGCCTTAAATTTGTAGTAAAACAATTCCCACTTCCCTTTTTTTGTATTGGCTTCTATATGACTTATTTTAAGTGATACGATCAAAATGACGACATCGGCAGACATCGCTCACTGTCAAAAGTATATTTAAAGATTTTAATAGGGATACAATATTAGGTGCTGTAATTATTTTTATACCTCTCTTTACTTAAACGTCCATTTAAATACTTCTTAAACAGAGTACTTAATAACCATTCTAACCATATATCACACTTACAGATTTTCATTGAACATAATCAAAATATTACCACTTAAACTTGAGGAATTCTGAGCTACATAATCGACGTTATTTTCACCATCAAATTGCAGGTCTAGTTTTATTTAAAAAAAATCTATTCTAAATGTAAAACATTGAATTAGCTGTATGCATTAACAAATTTTTCTATACTGAACATTCACAAAAGCCATTTTTGAGACGGTTTGCACGGTTCCATTCCAGAGTGCGCCGATAGACCATACCGCCGCAAACGCGAAGACCCTATATTTTAAATCTGTAATATCTTCGAAAATATTCATTGAAATTACATGCTGTAAAGGGCTATATTGTTCCATATTAAATGTTAAATGTATTTAAGTTACTGAATTAGATAAGAATTAAAGCTGAATTTCTTAAAATCGCTTCGTAAATTACCTATTATTTTTCGTAAAAAGTAAGGGATAAAAATTTGCTATTGTGGGTTATCCCTAAGAGATAAACATAATATACCATCGCGGATTTTCTTGTAGAACTTTTTAAGGTATACAATACATAGAACATTATTTTGATCTATCTCGTAGATTTCAACCAGCGTTTGCATTGTAAGCGCAAACAAAAGTGTTTGTTTACGATTTCGCATTAGAAATCTTGAAATTATCAGTGATTCTCTGATATACTAAGCATGTTATAATACATATAAACCTTCCTATTGCATCATCACTCTATCGATTAAAAATAAAACTGCATCAAAATCCTTTGCGTAGTTTTAAAGATACATACATACAGACATACAGAAACGAAAAGCGACTTTGCTTTATAATATGCAACTGGCTGTGCCTGCGACTTCGTACGCGTAGTTTTCGATTTTGATAAAAAGTACCCTTTGTACTTAAAAACTATAAACCGAACCGAACCATACCGAACTATAACCGATTGTTAAAAAAAAACAAAATATAAAGTGAATCCCATGACTATATATTCCCGAAAACTGCATCCAAATCGTCTAATCCGTTTCTGAGATTAGCGTGCATTAACATACAGACATTTCGACGAACAAAATGGAAAAATATTGTTTTGGGTTCTCTTGGTTATATAAAGGTCTCCCTGTATGAATTTTTGTTTTTTTTTTGTGTTTTGTGCACAACTAAAAGACAAACAAATAAACAGACAAAGATTTTAAAAATGCTGAAAATGGATTCTGTTACTTATTACCTTACATCCTGGTATATTTTTTTAAATATTTTTAATGTACAAAGACTACTAATCAGACCAGGAGATATGCCGTACGCTGAAAGCTTGCTTAAAAGGCTCACATGCCAGACCCTGTCAAAAGCCTTCGAGACGTCCAGAGAGACGGCGACCGCTTCTCCGTTCCTCTCGATGGCTTCGCCTAAAATGTGTGTTGCGTACGCTAGAAGGTCCCCAGTGGACCTATTTCGGCGAAATCCGTACTGTCGGTCACTGAGGAGATCGTTACCTTCTACGTACGCTAGAAGCCGCGAGTTCAATACACGCTCCATAATCTTGCAGAGTATGGAGGTGATTGAAATGGGCCTATAATTGGCAGGATCGGCACGGCTGCCTTTTTTGGGCACGGGTTGCACGTTGGCAAGCTTCCAAGATTCCGGCACTTTTCCAGTCTTGAAAGAGAGGCGATACAGACGTGTCAATACAGGAGACAACTCACCTGCGCGTGTCTTGAGCAGAATGGCTGGTATACCATCAGGACCACTGGCTTTATTCACATCCAAACGATACAATGTTCTCCATACCTCTTTGTTCGTGATGCGGATTTCAGGCATCGAAATACCGCAGTGAGGAAGATGTTCTGGAGAAGCATTGCCAGTGTCTAGATGCGAATTCTCAGCAAATAGAGAAGCAAATACATTCGCTTTCTCTGTTGCTGTGTGGGCCAGGGATCCATCAGGCTTCAGCAGAGCAGGCAGTGAGGGTTGGCAGAAGTTCGACTCGATCGCTTTGGCAAGAGAGCAGAAAGCTCGACTGCCAGTTGGTCTGACAGAGAGCTTTTCGCCATTCTTAAGGATCCGATCAAGACGAGCCTTCCGCAATGCCTTTTTATAGGACTTGGCAGCTTGGTTAAAGGCTCTCTTCTTCGAACTTACATCCGGAGTTTTGCGGCTTCGAGCATCAGCCCAAATGAAGTATGCCGAATGTTTTCGGTCATGTGCATGACGACATTCGGCATTAAACCATGGGCGAGCTTTGCCACCGATGGGTACGTCAGCAAAAGGAATAAAATACTCCATTGCCTGATGCACCACATCGGTTATAGCATCCGCGCAACTCGACGGATCCAAAGAAGAGAAGCAGACCTGCCGCCAAGGATAAGACGCAAAAAAGTGCCGCATCTCATCCCAATCTGCTGACTTGTATTTCCATACTCGCCTAACACCATGTGGTTCGAAAGCTGGTGGGGAATATGTAAATACAGATTTCACCAGACAGTGATCGAAGGTTCCCAAGGGGGACGTGACCTCTACACGATACCTGTCCGGATCAGTTGTCAGCAGAAGGTCCAGGCAATTGGCTGTATGGCCTACCACATCTGGTACCTTTGTCGCTTGCCTCACCAGCTGAAAGAGGTCCAAGGACAACGCAAAGTTCCGCGCTTCTCTTCCAGCATGGTCAGTTTTCTGGTACGGGAACAGCCAGTCCTGATGACAGGCATTAAAGTCCCCCAGAAAGACGAGCTGCGCCGAAGGGTACTGATGCAGAGCCATATCTGCAGCCTCACTGAGATACTCAAATAAACGAGTTGTCTCCTGGTCACCGCTGCGCGAACGGTAGACACAGGAATACAGGATTTTTTCGTTTCCTGTGTCCACTAAAACCCATAGGGAAGAAAAAGTGGGGTCTTCAAGGTGACGGAGACGCTGAACACAGAGGTCGTTCCGCGCGTACACACTGACTCCGGCCCGTGAGCGAAAGTTGTGCTCTAACGAGTAACCGGGATAATCCAAGTATGCAGCGCTCAAAGGACATTGTATCTGCGTCTCCGTCAAAAAGAGCAAGTGCGGCTGCTCTGTCTCCAGGTGATGGTGGACAGCTAAAAGATTTGAGTGCAAACCCCTGATATTAGTGAGGTGCACTTTATATGAGGAGGAGTGCAACCGCTGTGTAACCTTGTTCCTTTTTCTTAACTTTTTCATAAAAAAAAATAAATATAAAAGTGAATAGGGATGGGAAATGGCAGTTGAACGAGACGGTACGTATCGAACCCGACGTCGAAATTGGTGATGTTTTGCCACTGGGAGGCTAGTCTGGAGACTGCGGGGACGCCCGAACCCCCCCAGGGATCGCCATCGGGCCTCCTCGTCTGGTCGCCAACCAGCACGATGGAGCCACCCTGGGATTTTTCACAGCTGGATTTTTCACAGCAGCTCACAACGTCAGACCGGTTCGCCAAGGCACCGCAACTGTTCAGACCCATTTCCCATTAACGGCTTCATCGAGCAACGTGCCCGAACACGACTAGGTCGCTTTGCGGCACGACTCTGCCCGATGGGTGGTAACTTTGCCGGCGACCGGATGTTATGGTCTACCACCAAAGATGTTATGGTCTTTAGAGCTGTCTGATTTTTTTTTGATATTATTTTATTTTATTATTGTTATCTTTGAATTTTATTTTATTTTTTAATTAATTACTGTAAATTATTTATTTCAAATATTTATTATTGTTATTAATTTCATTTAAATTAAACAGTAGGAAATATTTTGTATTGTTGTTATATTATAATTTTCTATTACAATGCCACTTAAACGAACCCCACCAACTGCACCTATCCAAATATGCTCTGAAAAAAGTGATAATGCGGACATTCATGACTCTGGATCAGTTCCGAGTCATAATACGAGCGATTGAGAACAAGGTAGCACTAGAATGAAGAGGAAGAGAAACGACAGTCTTTCATCATTTATGAACGAAATTAGAGACCTTTTGAAAACTTCTGACGCTAAGTATGAGAGTAAATTAGCAAATTTACAGTCATTAATTGCAGAAATTGTGACACAAAATACGGAAATAAAAAGCTCTTTGGAATTCATCTCGAACCAATTTGATGACCTTAATAAAAAAATTATACTCATGGAATCTGAGCGAAAATCTGACCGTGCCTATATGGATCATTTAGAGGAAAAGGTAGAAGTTTTAGAACGTTCGTTAAACTTATCGAAAATAGAAATTAAAAATGTGCCCAAGCTGCAAGAAGAAAATAAAGATACTCTGCGTGCTATTGTTGTCAAGACAGCTCAGGCTTTAAATATTGATATCAGCAACCAAGATATTAGAGAAGTGTATCGTTTTGGTTCTTCAACAGTTCGTCCAAAAGCAATTGTGGTGGAATTCAATTGCGCGAATAGAAAGGAGGCTATTATGCGTGGATTTCGAATGTTTAATAAGACGCAAAAAAATAAACTGAATACCTCAAACATTGGTTTAACTGAAACGCTCAATCCCATTTACATCTCGGAATATCTAACACCTAAGACAATGAGACTTTATTATGTGGCTGGCTAATTGACTTTATTATCTTATAATAGTCTAATTTTTTTTTAAAGGGTAATGGTAATTGGTGATGTAAACATAGATATCAAGCCAGAAAATATCACCAATATTGGTTCTTCTTATCTTAACTTCTTAGCTGAGCATGGATTTATTCCTGCCCATATATTCCCAACAAGAGAGCGTAGTTGTCTAGATCACGTAATGCTGAGGTCAGTGGGTGGAGCATCTGTGTATATTCTAAACACAGACATCACAGACCATAAGACTGTAATTCTTAACCTTCTTACAGTTCCAAAGAAAGCCAGGAATATTGCTTACTCCTTAAAACTAAACAACCAAGCCGCACTTAAACAACTAGCAGATACTGACTTTTCTTTTATAAACCCAAACAATGACGCTAATTTGCTGGCTGAACAATTTTTTAAAGTAATAAGCAAAATCATTCAGGCGAACACAAAAAGACTAACTATTTCGAAAAGAAATCGAATCCTCAAACCATGGATTACTCCAGGATTACTTTGCTGCATACGTCACAGGAATAGACTACATTTAAATTATAAAAGGAACCCCAGTGATGAAACTCTATCGATTACCTACAGACGGTACTGAAATTTCTGTAACTCTCTTTTAAAAAAAGTGAAAAGAACATACGAGTCATCACTTTTAAAGAACGCACAAAATAATAAAGAAAAGTGGACCGCCATTAAAAGTATAGCCGATATTAGTAATCAAAAATCATCAGCATCCGAATTATTAACATCGAATGTCGACCTTATTGGCCTTATTGTCGACATCGAATATAGACTTATTACCCTTAATTAAATCAACAAATATTTCTCATCGATAGGAAAGGATTGTGTTGGTAATTTTAATAAGAATACCGATACTCTAAACATGAATATTTCTAGACTATCTAAATCTATAGTGTTATTTGATCCTGATGAATTGGAGATATTAAGCGTCATCAGCAACTTAAAAAATTTTTCTTCTGTGGGGTGGGACTCTATCCCAACGAAATTTATAAAATATGCTAAACATATTATTGTAGCGCCTTTGACTAAATTACTTGTAATTTGTTTCGAACAAGGTGTTTTTCCAAAAGTGTTTAAAAAATCCATTCTTTTCTCCGATACACAAAAGTGGCTCTAGAAATTCTTTTACAAACTATAGACCTATCTCAGTTCTTACGTGCTTTTCTAAAGTAATGGAAAAGATATTAAATCTACGACTGACTAATTTCTTAGAAAGCAATAAATTACTGTCTAGTTCACAATTTGGTTTCCGATCAGGAAAAAGTACTACAGATGCCGTATCTCAAGTAATTGAATATATTGTGACTAATCTAGACAAAAATAAGAAGTGTTTAGGCATCTTTTTAGACCTAGCCAAGGCCTTTGATACGGTGTCCTTTTCTATCCTTTGTTATAAGATGGAGCGTATTGGCATAAGAGGAAAAGCACTTAAAATCTATAAGGATTTTCTTTTAAAAAAACTCAGCAAGTTAAAATTGACAGTTTTCTCAGTTCCCAGACTTCTATCACATCTGGAATCCCTCAAGGGAGTATCCTGGGGCCAAGTCTTTTTTTATTGTACGCAAACGACCTTCTCAACGAAGAATTGCATAACGGGAAAATCTTGTCGTATGCAGATGACACTGCTCTTATTTTCATTGGGGATACTTGGGAAGAGGTTATTAGACCCGCTGAAATTGGAGTACATAAAGTTAGCACATGACTAAACAATAATCATTTAAGACTTAATTTAAGGAAAACTTATTTCTTGTCTTTTTCTTTTTCCAGCATACCTGAAAATATAAGTCTAAGAGCACATTCGTGTGATTTCAATTCCAACGTTGGTTTATGTAAATGTCCTATCATATCTAAAACTAAATGTGTTAAATATCTAGGAGTCGAAATAGATTTTAAGCTCAGTTGGCTTCCACACATAAAGTCGATTTGCTCACGGGATAGAAAATTAGTCTGGACCTTCAATAAGTTAAGACAAGCAGCAAGTTTCAAAATTTTGCGCGAAACCTATTTGGCATTAGCTCAACCTATCATCTCCTATTGCATTTCCGTCTGGGGTGGTGCATGTAAATCGTTTATGATAAGTCTTGAACGAGTAAAGAGATCTCTTCTTAAAACGATGACCTTCAGTCCTTATCGGTATCCAACAAAGTCTCTATAAGAAATGTGATGTCCTTACTGTACGACAATTATACATATACAGCGTTATATGTAAGCAACACGCATCTATTCCATATGATAGCAGTAGTCTGAATAAAAGGAGGATAAATCACCGGATTATTGATCAAATAAAATGTCGCACTACATCTGCAAAGCGTCAAGCTTATTTTCTAGCAGCCTTTTTATATAATAAAATAAACAAAAATATTTGCATACACAGGCTTAACCGCCACGATTGTCGTTTAGCACTGCTGGCCTGGCTACAAGGGCTAGAATATCAAGAAATTGAAAATCTCCTTATAATAGCAAAGTAACTTTTATTATTAATACTATATTATTATATTATTATTTCATTATTAATATTTTAAATTTATTTACTTTAATTTAATTTGATTTAATTTTAATTTAATATAAATTGGTCTGATTCTATTTAAATGGTTTTATTATTATTACTATTTTTTATTTTTTGTACATATTCCATATATATATTTTATATAACTTTAAGCTAGCAGAGTTTTAAGTAAATTAATCTTAAATAACATAACACATAATTTCAATAAATAAAATAATATTATTTTGTTAATTTTTATAATTGTACGGGGATTGTGACTACAAATCAAAACCTATTATTGTGTACATGGGGTTAATATAAACAAATAAATTACCTGCAATACAGGTTTATTCTTAGTGCAGGTAATTTTATATTGCTTTTTGTTTTGTAATTATTTTTGTACCCTATTGTTTTTAATATTTTAGTTGTACCTATTGAATCTTTTTGGAAATAAATTATTATTATTATTATTATTCATTTATTTTATTTTAATCTTATTATTTACATTTATACATATAACATTTAAAAAAACAACATTTTAAATATAAATATAAAAAACAGTATCCCGCCGACGCGGGCCTTACGACCAGTCCGTCGGTGGTTAGGGCGACAGCGAAAGAAACTTCCTCACAATGCGTGCCGTACCCAAAACTGCTGCTCTTTGCATCCGACCCTTGATCCAGTTTTTTAGTGAGAGCCTCTTGAGATGATGATCGAGACTCTTCGCTATAAGACCATTGACGGAAACTACCATCGGGACAATTATTGTTGAGTCATCATCCCACATGTCGGTAATCTCGTGAGCTAAGTCCAAGTATTTTGACAGTTTGTCCTTCTCAGCTTTCACAAGATTAGCGTCACACGGGACACTGATATCAACAAGAAATGCCGGGCGCTCTAACCGATCTACCAGCACGATATCAGGCTTATTGGCTACAATAGTCCTGTCCGTTATGATAGATCGGTCCCAATAGAGCTTAGCATGACCATTTTCCAAAACTGGCTCCGGTGAGTACTTATAATATGGCACTTCAAAAGGTACAAGACCGAATCGAAGAGCAAGTTCTTGGTGGATAGTCTTGGCTACTTGGTTGTGCCTGTGCAAATACTCTCCATTGGCAAGATGACAACAACCGCAAATAACATGTCTGATGGATTCTCCTGGTTGGTGGCACGCACGATATATGTCAACAGTGCCATCCTTTATTATGTATTTCCGATAATTGTTCGTCTTGACAACTTCCTCAGCAATTGCACAAGCAAAACCTTCGGTTTCTCCAAAGAGATCACCGAATCGTAGCCAAGCCACGGACGCCAGAAGGTCTACATCAGGCCCATAGAGTGCCTGGTGGAACCGTCCATGAAGCTCCTTACTCTTCCATATATTTATACGGTCGTCAGTGCTAAGTACTACCGGTTTATGCCAGTTGTCTTTGGCTAAGGAGAGCGGTGTGAGGCCTTTATCTACTGCAACAATGTCCCGATGCATTCCACACTCAGCATGAAGGAAATATTCTCTAAGATTGCATACCTCACGGTTGTGTAAGTTTTTGGCATTAAGGAAGCCGCGACCCCCACACTTCCGTGGAATATACAATCTCATCACTGATGAGCGCGGATGATGCATGCGATACATTGTCAATAGTTTTCGGGCCTTTCGGTCCAGGGCATCTAATTCGGTCTGAGTCCACCTTAATATGCCGAAAGTATACATCAGCAGGGGCATTACCCAACTGTTGAATGCACGCACTTTGTTACCTCCTGACAAAAGACTTTTTAGGACTTTTGTCAAGCGGTTAAAGAAGCGTTCCTTCACTAGCTGTTTAATGTCCCCACTTAGTATGCCTAAGCATTCCAAAATACCAAGGTATTTATAGGATTCGGTTTCAGAGAGGGATCTGAGGGACATTATCTCCGAGAGTTGTAAATATTCGCTATTTACAACTCGGCCATTCTGCACATGTGCAACCGCGCATTTATCTACACCAAACTCCATCCTAATGTCATTACTAAACGTTTGCGTAACGCCAAATAAAGCAGATCTGGTATCATTGATACCAGATCTGCTTTATTTGGTGCAAATAATTTGAGATCGTCCATGTACAAAAGATGTGAAATGATCTCACCCCCTCTGCGAAAGCGAAATCCCAGTTTTGAATCCCTAAGCAACGTGCTTAAGGGGTTCAAAGCCAGGCAAAACCACAAAGGACTCAAGCTATCACCCTGGAAAATACCTCGCTCAATCCTTACAGGTTTGGAAGTAAGAAGACTTCCTCCGCCCCCTGGAAGACAAAGGACCGTTGTCCATTGCCTCATACATGAATCAAGAAAAGCGCAAAGATCTGTGTCAATCTTATACACTTCTAGTACTTTTCTCAACCATGTATGAGGCACCGAATCATAGGCCTTTTTATAATCAATCCAGGCGGCGGAGAGACCCATCTTACCTCGGCGAACCTTTTCATTAATGGCCATGTCAATAAGGAGGAGCTCCTTAGTACCACGAGACCCAATCTTACATCCATTTTGAGCGGGATCTAAAATGCTGTTTGCATACAAATGTGTGTTTAATTTTGAAGTCAAAATGGATGTAAGAAGCTTATAAATTGTTGGTAAGCACGTGATAGGTCGAAAGTTCTTTGGATCCGTGATACTACCAGACTTGTGGAGCAGAAAGGTGATTCCTGTTGATATAAAAGATGGTAGGGATCCGGACACGATGGCTTCCTGGAATTGCCCAGCCAAACGTTCGTGTGAAGACCGCAGCCATTTGAGCCAAAAGTTATGTAATCCGTCCGGCCCAGGACTTTTCCAGTTATGGGTCGAACGGATCGCATCCCTGACATTGTCTGGGCTTATAAATATAGCCTCCATTGGCTGCAGGTGTTCACACGCGCGCTCAACAACACGCATCCAGCCACCATCGTTGTGATTAATAGGCACCGACCAAATATTTTTCCAAAATGTGAACATTTCTTCCATATTTGGTAACTGCCCATCAATCACATTCGTAGCAGATTCCTCCCAACTTCTATAAACCTTTCTTTGGTCACTTTGGAATACGATTCTGTTTATACCTATTTACACGTTGTTTATAACGACGGATACGATTTGCCCACGCACAAACTTTCTGCTTCAGGTAGTCTATACGTTCTGTTACATAGGCCATGTAATCCTGAGGTCTAATGCCAGTACCGGCAAAGGCCTGTGTAACATAACGCATGACTCTCGGCCGGATGTTTCCCGATCTGAAGCAGATTAACTTACCAATAATGACCCTAGCTGCGCTGATACGCCGTTCAATCCTCATCTGCCATGCGGGTGTGTCCTCAGTGGACCGCACCACCCTATCAGGCTCAGGAAATCTGACACGGGCGGAGCGGCACGCTGCAACAGCTGCACAATAAAGAATTGAATGGGTATCAGTGAGACTATTGTTAGAACGAAGATAAGAGTCTAGCATGCAGTCTAGAGCCATTACAAGCGACATATTACGTCTATGCGTGGGAAAACGGGGCAACCGTGGTCTGTCGCGGGCTGGTATATCTTTAAATTCCAAAATCGCATCCTCCAAAGTCCTCCTTAATTGCTCATTATCTTGGGTACTTACGGTTGTAATCTCTACGCCCCCCACATCAGCATCTCCAACCACTAACCCTGCCACCGAAGGAGCGGACGATAACTGGGCTCGCGAATGGATGCTTTCGGTGGTGGATGCAGAGACTGTCACCTCGGAGCGAAGCCGGTCAAGTGCGGAGTCATCCAACGCACGATTACGTTGAATAAACCGCACCTGATCCGATAGTCGTTGGGCCGAAACGGTCAACTCTGGTTCTAGGATCTGAAACAAAGACAGCAAACGGGTTCGCCACGCAGTGAGGTTAGTGCCACCCTCTGTCGCCCTATAGTACGCTCGCATGACATTTTCGTTCATATTTTGCGTCCATTTCATGCGGCGCACTGCACCACCGATGGCGGGGGCCGAACGCGGGGTGGATGCCCCAGTAGGCCCCAAGCGCGGCAGCGGTGGCCTCCCACGGCGCGGCGCTGGAGGCGGCAGCTCGTCGTCACTGCTCGATACGACTTCCTCAGGAGGAGTTGCGTACTCCTCCTCTGATGACGTGGAGCTGTTGGGTGCGACGGCCTGCGGTGGTGGGCGTGCGTTTATGTTTCTACTCCTTGTGATCATTATTATAGTATCTATTTTCACATTGTCAACAGTTCACTTTTTTCAGGTACTTTTTGTAAGTTGTTCACAGTTGTGTATATAGTATTCTTTTTTTTTCGTTTATTTTGCATTTTGTAAACGGAATGAAATTATTTAAATATGATTAAAACTGGATTTTGAAAATAAATATTTTAAACAAATTTGACATTTAAAAACGTGACCATTCCGTGTCACTTACCAAGGAGTATTATTATTATTATTATTATTATTATTATTATATATAGTGTGCAGAAGCTTGATTACATTCATTATACTATATTCTTTTAGTGTTCATTAATAGTAGAATCTTATAATATCTCACACACGCTGAAACACTATTAAAAAGTGTCTTTTGAAAAACATGCCGAGTAATAAATGAAGTAATTTACTTATTAATAATAATTTATAATTATTTATTAAACCTTACCTTTAGATAATAATATGTATTTTCATATTTTTAAATTCTTTATTTTCTTTGTCCGTATCAATATTGAAAATATACTTAACTAAAAAAAATAGAACATGTTTATACCTTAGTCCTCCTTTTTAACACACTTTTATTAGCTTCGGGTGTATCTATTTATCTATCTATCTATCTATCAATGTAACGGAATCTTTGAACGTGATTTTGACCTATTTTGAAATGTGGGTTTAATTTGAATTTTGGCATACTTTTCAAGGACCGATGACAATGCAATAAGTTAATCAATTCGTCCCGTTATCCTTGCCAGGATCCTCAGGATAAGCGAATTTGAAGTAAAAACAGACAAACATATATCCGTAGCGTGCGCCTTGCACACGCGAAAGAATGAGATGGAATATATAAAGTAGCATATCGTATTCTCGAAGCCTCTTTTTTGCGCGATGATTCAATATTAAAACAGCAACCTAACCGTCAAATTTTTATCCCGCTTTATAATTAGTATTTTTTTGAATATGTAATAAAATGATAAATATTACATTTTTCATATAAAATGTTATTTCATTCTATTATATAATCAAAGAATATATGAAAAGTATGTCGAATTTGATACGGAAGTATAAAAAACATAAAATAAAAATAGTTAAAAAAACTAAAAATTACGCTTTAAAAATGAATCGAACTAAAAAATAAAAAATAATCCGTAATATGAGAATAATGGGCAAAATATAATAAAATGATTGCGGAAAAAAGCGTAGGCCGCTTCGTGCTATTACTTTTGTGACATTGTGAAAGTCTTTGTAGTTATTGAATATTTTAAAAATTGAATTTTTAAATTTAATTATTAATTTTGAATTAATAGATTCTTCACCATTTACGGAGTTTATTTTATTCTCACTCAAAGTATGTGTAAAAATTATTAACTCTGGTGATCTTAACGAGGATAATGAATTAATCTTATCTAGTTATTGTACTGTCCATTGCCTTTTACAATTTTTAATGTGCCAATACGATGTGACTGACCACCTAAAGTCAAAATCGAGTTCAAAATGAAACAAGATATATGGCACACAGCGCCCCATTCTTTTTTCCGCAATATTTTTATTATATTTTGCCCATTATTCTCATATTACGAACTATTTTTAACCCCCGACTAAAAAGAGAGGTGATATAAGTTTGACCTGTCGATATGTGTATCTGTGTATATGTCTGTGGCAAATTTGCGGCCAAACGCGAGAACGGATTTGAATGAGAAGGTTCTTATCCACGTTTGGTCGAAATAGAAATAGTCATCTCCAAGATATTGATGTTTTATTCGTACGGGGGGAGAGGTTCTTATGCAATAATTAGTTGTTCCCAGCGGCTTCACCCGCGCTATATAGGAAAAAAAGCCTTGTTATGAAGGCCAAAAGGTTTTTACACTTACTTAGGTAAAGTACTTTATTTGGGATAGCTGTTGCCCGTGACTGCGTCCACGAAGACTGTAAAAAATATATTTATATGGCTTATGATCATAGTCATCAAGAATCACGGGCAACAGCAAGTGATAATATAAATCCCTTTATCATAGATTAAGTTGTTGCGTCGGGAACGAACGTTGTCGTGGAGTAGTTGCGTTAACGCCGGGAACCTCCTCGTGGTGCTTCCTGGGCAACAACGGTTACTGAGAACCTTCGGGTTTCTCCGTTAGCTAATACCCGGCGCGGTGGATGGCGGTTATGGGGGTTTGTGCCCGGTCCATGGCTGACATTGGCGGGTAACCCTTCGGGGTGGCCTGTCTGCGGGGGTGACGTTTAGACCTCTTTCCGCTGAGCAGTTAATCGCTGTTCGACTGTGAGATGGTCTGGGCAATTTACGGTGCCTGGGATTTCGGTTACCAGGTGCGGTGCTGGGGAGCATTCGGTGGCGGGGGTTTCGGGGGCAGACACGGGTGCCTCCTTAGGTATCCAGCATCGCCGGGAGGTATCCCGTGGCTGTCTGATGGGGGCGTGTGGGGTATAGTGGGCCGAACTTCTTGCTCTGGGTGCAGTGCTGGGACGCACTTGGTTATGGGGGGTTCGGGAACAGTTGTGGATTCCTCCTCAGGTATCCAGCATCGCCGGGAGATATTCCGTGGCTGTCGGACGGGTTGGAGTGCATGGACGCACGTGTGGGTTTGTAAGGGAGCCCACCGATAGCTGTCGTTGTCCAAGTAGATGTTAGCGGGCTGCGGATTGTCCGGAGTGGAGAGGTCGGTCATGGGGGTTCATGCCCGGTCCATGTCAGAGAGGGAGGTTGAGAAGGAGAAGGGTTCTGCCCGTGCCTTCCCAGCCGTAGGCCTAGGTGAGAGAGGGGGGCGACCTCTCTGGCCATTGCACAGGTCTATCAAGTAGGGGTACTCTGGTTTCTCGGGGTACCCTCATCAGGGGGATTCCGCCGAGGCGTCGCGGTGAATGCTTACGTGATCCCGTGGAGTTTCATTGTAGCGATGAGGGCAACCGTTGATTTTTTTAGTAGGGTGCCTTAACAATGGCAGTTGCCGGGTGCCGTACATACAACCCGGCCATCGCCTTCCTGGCTGGTGTGACGATGCGGAAACGCATTTTTCCCAACGGAAAAAAAATGATATAAATATGAATTATGATTGAAATATGATTATGAAATTGTAAATGGTAATTTCACCTAAATATTATAGTGTTAAAATATTATAAAAGAGTTGTAAGGGCTGCTCTCGCCTATTCTATTACAAATGGTTGGATATTAAACATTGCAGTGCAAGTACCTAGTGTGTATTACTGAAACAAGTCTTAACAATTTATATTCCCATATAGGGACCCACTTTTGAAAAATATAAAAGTCCATGTCTCTGACCGCACTGTAAGACCTCAAGATACCGTTAGTGCGTTTTGTGTGAATCCTGAACTGTACGCCCGGAAGCCTAGAAACCGTCGCGTTGGAGGTGGATGACTAATTAACTGACTTACTGACAGACACCTCCATCTCGTCTTACCGTGAACACGATTGCTGCAAAGCATTCGAAACGTCGGGTTGGATTTAAAATGTAAATTTAAAATTTAATTCATTTTAATCGCGAGTTAAATCCGTAAAAATAGTTTTATTATTTAATAACTTAATTATTTGGCTAGAGGATATCTCTACTGTCTTAATGTCCAGTTTAAACTACTAGTAATACTACTATTACTAGTTGGATTTATTTCCAATATTTAATAGCTATGAAACTACCTGTCTTATAATATATGAAGATAGGTAATACTTACCAGTAGTCAAATTATAAAAGTTACTAACATTACTGTTTGTGTCAATTACATGAAACTTGTCATTATATAAACATAAATTATATATATCAATTAATTTAGGTGCCAAGACTGAAACAAGTCTTAACAGTATATAATCCAAAAATTATTACAAGAAAAAAAATAAAACTGGTTTTACAATAATTTAAGATTACAGCAGAGCTCTACAATTACGCAATGGAACTAGGGCAATTTTATTTCCATTTAACTTGGTGTCAGCGAGTTTTATAATCTGTGGGAGAACAAAAGTGCACAGATGAATTTAGTTGCGGTCATTTGTTTTATTACAATGCATCTGTCACATGGTTTTTTTAATTATTATGTTTATTAAAATCCTTTGGATGTACTAGGTGGGTAAATTAAATTTAGTTTAGTGATTAAGTTAAATTTGCCTGCATTGAGCTCAATGAACATATTATTTTGTCCGTGTACCGACCCCCCTCTAGTGACTTTGATGAATTTGAAAACAAAATGGAGGATATTTTAACTAAGCTTTGTCATAAAAACAAGTCCGTGATTGTTTGCGGTGACTTCAATGTAGATATATTACAAGAAACTTCGTCTAGTGTACGTTTATTAAATTTGTTTAAATCTTTTAACTTACTGAACGTCTTTTTTGAACCTACTCGTATTACTAGTATTTCCGCGACTTGTATTGATAATGTGTTCTGTCGCTGTAACATTTATGAAGAAACAGTAATGACGAATTTAAGTTCAGACCACTGTGGTCTAAAATTTTCTCTATTAATTAATCACGAAAGTGAAAAGCCCCAAAAGTTTACTTGTAGACCAATTACAAAAAACCGGGTCCTAACATTTAAGAATACTGTTCAGCAAAAAGTGGGTAAAGTAGACATGAGCGATGATAATCCAAATAATTTATATAATAACATTTTCGGTTTTTTGTTACAAGAATTTAATAATGTTTTTAAGCCAAAAACTATGACTAAATACCTTAAATTTAGTGATTGGGCTACCGTGGGAATATATAAAAGTAGAGATAAGTTATATGATTTATATAGTGAGAGGCAATGGAATCAAGATCCGGTATTCTTGAATAAAGTTAGGATTTTTTCTAAAATATTTAAGACCGTTTGCATACAAGCTAAGTCGATTTACATAAGAAATAAAATCTTAAACTCAGAAAATAAAATAAAGGCAACTTGGAATGTTTTATCTAGTGTTTCTGGGAAAAATAGGGCTGCTAATGGACCTATTAAGTTAAAAATTGATAATATTGAAATAAATTCAAATTCAACTGTGGCGGGTATTTTTGAGACTTTTTTTAACGAAATTCCTTTAACAGTCACGCGTAATTTAAATTCTTCACCATGTGATGCAATCGTCGAATTGACGAATAACGTAAGAGTCAGAAATAAATGTTTTGTTTTTAAACCTGTTACATCATATGAAATTGTTAAAACTTTTAGAAATCTAAATATGAAAAAAACCGGTGATCTTTGGGGTATGTCAGTAGAATTACTAATAAGTATTATAAATGATATTGCTCCACAATTATCCTTAATTTTTAACAAATGTATTGAAACCGGTACTTTTCCAGATTTAATGAAAAATAGTAAAGTAGTTCCTTTGTTCAAAAGTGGCGATAGACTAGAACCCGGAAATTATAGACCTATCTCTATTTTTCCTACTTTAGGTAAAATCTTCGAAAAAATGATACTAAACCAAATGTCAGAATTTGTTTGTAGCAATGAAATCATGCATAGTGAACAATATGGTTTCACCAAAGGCAAATCAACAACTGATGCGGGTGCCGCGCTTCTTAAGCACATTTACGACGCATGGGAAAAGTCACAGAATGCATTCGGAGTGTTTTGTGATTTATCTAAAGCCTTTGATTGCGTGCACCATCAAACATTACTTTGCAAACTTAATCACTATGGTGTGCGTAGTGCTGCGCTTGATCTCATTGCCTCTTACTTGAATCAAAGAGTTCAGACGGTTGATGTAAATAATTATAAATCGGTTGGATCTCACCTAAAAATGGGTGTTCCACAAGGATCTATTCTAGGCCTTTTCTTATTTTTACTCTATATTAATGATTTGCCCTTTTACGTAAAAGGACTATGTGACATTG
Source organism: Napeogenes sylphis (assembly GCA_959347405.1). NCBI lineage: Eukaryota > Metazoa > Arthropoda > Insecta > Lepidoptera > Nymphalidae > Napeogenes > Napeogenes sylphis. The sequence goes on from OY365788.1 coordinate 27,188,035, forward strand.
TACTTTTTGCTGATGATACCTCACTTATTTTAAAAGTTGATCGTAATAAACCTAATTTTGGCAAATTTAACTGTGCTCTGTCACGTGTTCTTCATTGGTTTGAAATTAATAATTTGGTATTAAATACTAAGAAAACTAAGTGCATGGAATTTACACTTCCTAATGTAAAAAGTCAAGATTGTAGTTTATTCCTTAACAATGAAGTGTTAGAACTGACTGACTCGACAACTTTGTTATACTATACAAATAATACTTTAGCTTTCCTTGATATTCTTATTATCAAGAATCCTGACAATACATTGGGACACACTATTTATAGAAAACCCACACATACAGATAGGTACCTCAATGGTAAATCACACCACCACCCTAGCCAGTTAGCTACCGTTGGCAAATCTTTGTTTCAGAGAGCACAACACATCTGTGACGCTGAACACCTAGAGGACGAGCTGCAGCATGTCAAGCATGCCTTGTTCAACAACCACCTGCCCGTACCTCGCCAGCGTCGCAGAAACCACATCAAGCCACCCACAGTTGAGCGTCAACCGGCCCTACTACCATATGTGAAAGGAGTTACTGACAGAATCAGCAACATCTTAAAAAAGGTTTCTATTAAAACTATCTACAAACCTCAAAGGAAAGTGAGCCAATTCTTGAGACCTATCAAAAGTAATATTCCTTTACAATGTGCTGGAGTATATAAACTTGACTGCGATTGTGGCTTGTCATACATAGGTCAAACAAAGAGGAGCATCGGTAAAAGAGTTAAGGAACATATATCGGATATCAAGCATAGGCGTACATCGAAGTCTGCAGTATGTGAACATACCATGGACAAGCCCAATCATTATATAAGATTTGATAAACCTAAAATCCTCGCTAAGGAACAACGTTACATTCCAAGAATGGTTCGTGAGGCTATTGAAATTAAAAAACATCCTAATTTTAATAGAGAAGATGGTTGGGGATTATCTAACACGTGGGACCCACTTTTGAAAAATATAAAATCCATGTCTGTGACCGCACTGTAAGACCTCAAGATACTGTTAGTGCGTTTTGTGTGAATCCTGAACTGTATGCCCGGAAGCTTAGAAACCGTTGGAGGTAGATGACTAATTAACTGACTTACTGACAGACACCTCCATCTCGTCTTTCCGTGAACACGATTGCTGCAAAGCATTCGAAACGTCGGGTTAGATTTAAAATGTATATTTAAAATTTAATTCAATATACGCGAGTTAAATCCGTAAAAATAGTTTTATTTCAATGACATTATTTGTTTCTGATTTTGAGGCAAGGGGAAATCAAGTACAGCTTTTATTTTGTCTCTATTGGGTTTAATACCTTTGTCTGTGAGTTCATGTCCAAGGAAGTTAACGTGTTTCTGAAGAAATTTAGACTTATCAAGTTGAACTTTCAGATTATGGGTTTTAAACCTTTCAAACACTTGACGTAATCTTTCTACGTGTTCTTGTAGAGAAGTACTGATGATTATGACGTCATCAAGGTATGTATAAACGTTAGGTAAGCCTCTAAGTTTATAATCCATTAAACGTTGGAAAGTACTTGGTGCGTTCTTTAAACCGAATGGCATGCGTAAAAATTCATAATGGCGTCTCTTCGTAGTGAATGCGGGTTTCTCTACGTCTTCTGGGTGCATTTCCACCTGGTGGTAGCTGCTCGCGAGGTCAAGGGTTGTAAAATACTGTGGGCGTCCCAGTCTGTCTAGTATGTCATGAATGTTCGGAAGTGGGTACTTGTCGTCGACAACCCTATCGTTTAAACGTCTGTAATCTATTACAAGTCTCTATTTAACATTTCCCGATGCGTCCGGTTTTTTGGGTACTATATGAACAGGACACGACCAAGGGGATATACTTTTTCTAATGATACCCTGCTTGAGTAAGTTATCAACTTGATTACGAATTTCAGCGCGATGCTTTTTTTTTCGGGGGTAGGTGCTTAAACAGTTAACAACAGTTTTTAGATGCTCTATTGATTTAAATATATTAAAAAGTTATTTTACAGGAAAAGTGCTTAGTTTCCTTATATTCAGGTCCTTATAAACAATTCTGCTTATAATTTTAATGTAATAATAACAATAATTTTACCTGCCCTACCCCATCAGCTTAACCTAAAACAGCATTTTTGAAACATTGAAACCACTGTTTTTATTTGTATTTTTATAAAATTCACTTCACTGTGGCTAATATTAATGAACTTGAAGCATGTTGGACACAAAGAATGGCTTATTTTGATAAACGCCTTGAAGCCACATCAATTCCTTTCAATCCAACTTTACTGCAATTAGCTAATGAGTTTAAAGCTTTCAGAGAGATTGTGCATAATATGCTTAATTTATTGCATCAGCAATCTCGTGACTGCGCTAAAGTTTTGGATGCCTTGGACATGAGACAGCGGCAAAAGGTACTGCTATTTAACGGTATCTCCGAGGATATAAATTCAGATGCTCAAACCAAATCAAGTCAATTTGGGGTCCTAAATCTCATTCGTGAGAAGCTGGGACTGTCACATGTCACCAATGACTCCATTAAACGTTGTCATAGACTTGGTGTCCAAAATAGTGAGCTGTGTAGACCTGTACTTGTTCACTTCCGGAATCATGATACTAAAGCTGAAGTATGGAGATCCAAAGCTAAACTGAAAGGTTCCGGATTTGTAGTCACTGAGTTTCTCACTAAAGTACGACAGGCTATTCACAAGAAAGCCAGGCGGCATTTTGGTATGAAGAATGTCTGGACTCTCGATGAGGTTATACATATCAAGTCACCCGGTGGGTGCCATGGGAATTACTTCTCGTCTAGTTATAAACATTTTGTAATAATGGGTGACTTCAATACCGATCTCTTAAAATCTTCCTCTCGTTCTTTTAGACTCCGTGAGATTATTGAGTCAGCCAATCTTTCAATTCTTCCTTTAAATGCAACTCATCACAATATTGACTGTGAAGACTCATTATTAGATCTTATAATAACTGGAGCCCCTGACTTGGCTATGCAGGCTGGACAGCTATCTGCTCCTGGATTTTCACGACATGATCTTATTTATTTATCGTACAAATTGAGACCTCCTAAACCTAAATCAACTGTTTTAAAAATTCGAAATTTTGTACGTTTAAACTTAGATCATTTAAGGAATGATGCTGAGAAACTTGATTTATCTCTGGTGAGTGCAGCATCTACTATCGACGACAAAGTATCTTTTCTCAACTTTACTGTTCTCACACTGTATGACGCTCACGCTCCTATACATGCTGTAAAATTTAAGCGACCTCCAGCGCCATGGATGACCGAGTCAACTCGCGCTGCTATGACTAGACGAGATCGTTTGTTCAGAGTTTAAAAAAAAACTCGGAATGAACACAGCTGGTCAGCTTATAAGATTGCGAGGAATCGGTGTAATCAGGTGATACGAATAGCTAAGCGCCGCTATATTCATAATAGTATTAGTAACTCTTCTTCTCCTGAAATATGGAAGTTTCTTTACTCTATTGGCGTATGCACACCATCCACCTTAGGTCATATTCTCTATTATTGGATCAGCTAAATAGTCACTTTGTATCTGTCTCTCAGTTAAGCCCCACAATCCGTACTCAAACGCTAATTCATATTTCTTTAATACCGAGTCCTGATATACCATCTTTTGATTTCACAACTGTACAAGAGGATGAAATTAAAAAATCTATTTATTCTATTAAGTCTAATGCGTCTAATTGGTTGTGACCATATAAGTAGATCTATGATACTTAACCTATTAGATTCCCTCTTACCTTTAATCACTCATATTATAAATTTCTCTTTAAATTCCGGCGATTATCCCAATACTTGGAAAAACGCATTTGTACATCCGTTACCAAAAATATCTCAACCCATTCTTCCTAACCACTACAGACCTATTGCCATTCCTTTCAAAAATCTTAGAAACCTGTGTCTTTAAGCAAATCTCTTCTCATATATTTAAATTTAATCTACTTAGTCGGTACCAGTCCGGGTTCCGCCCAGGTCACAGCACCAATACTGCTCTTATCAAAGTGTCCGATGATATTCGAATTGGAATGGACAACAAGAAATTAACAGTGTTGGTGCTTGTCGATTTTTCAAACGCATTTAATGCAGTTAATCACGAAATCCTTCTTGCTATACTATCTCTATTTAAATTCAGTCCATTGGTCGTTAGGTGGTTTAATTCTTATCTTTGCGACCGCCAGCAATCAGTTTGCTCCGGGGATTCCTCCTCAGTGTGGGCCACCATACTTGCTGGTGTGCCGCAAGGCGGAATACTTTCTCCCATCTTGTTCTCTTTATTTATTAATACACTAATACCTAACTTCGACTGCTCGTATCACTTATATGCTGATGACCTTCAGCTTTATGTGCAAACAAGAATGGATGATCTTTCTAACGCCATTTGCACTATTAACCGAAACCTACGTCAATTGAGTCTATGGTCATCAAAATTTGGTATTCCCGTTAATCTCGAAAAATGTAAGGCTATGATTGTTGGTAGTACAAGACTGTTAGTTAAAACTAATTTAGATAGTTTGCCAACTATTACATACAATTCAAATATCATACCACTATCGAATTCGGTAAGAAACCTGGGGTTGTATATGGACAATGGAATGAGTTGGCACCTACACATTAAAGAAATTTGCCGTAAAGTCACTGCCACATTACAGACCTTATATCGGACTAAACATTTTCTCCCACTTAAGACGAAGATAATGTTAGTTAACAGTCTTATTTTACCCATTATTGATTATGCAGATGTTTGCTACCCCGATTTAAGTAACGACCTACTCAATAAGTTAGAGCGCCTCCTTAATAACTGCATCCGTTACATCTTCGGTCTGCGTAAGTACGATCACGTCTCTCACTTTCGCACTCAACTTAAATGGCTCACTATTCGTCAGAGGCGTAGCTCTAGAATACTTTGTCTCCTTTATTCAATCTTAAATGATCCAAATTCACCTTCTTATCTGAAAGAAAAATTCCAGTATCTCCATGAAACTTACGGCAAAATGCTTCGTTCATCTTCTAACCTTAAAACGGTTATTCTACCGCATAGAAGTGATTTCTTTCACAAATCTTTCACAATTCAAGCTTCACTACTCTGGAACGAACTACCTGAAAAGATCAGAAAAGCGTCCACAAAGACTTCTTTTAAAAGACTGGTTAAAAAACATTTCTTAGAGTCATCCTGATAAATAATTCTAATTTCTATTATGTGTTATATAATGTTTATATAGATAATTATATATATATGTTATGTGTGTATATGTATATAGGTATATGTGTATGTTAATAATTATATTTATAATATTATTTTAAACATGTATTTAATATCTATTGTTTATACTTAGTAAATTATGTTCATGCTATATTGTTTTATCATATATATAAAATTAAGGACTTATAAATAGATTTTTAGTAGCCTACCGCAATTTCTCACCATTCGCAGAGGTTAACTGGTAGAGAATGCCAATAGGCATTAAGTTCGCCTTTTGTATTGAACAATAAAGGGTAAATAAATAAAAAATAAAAAATAAATGTTTTGGAGGCTGTCTGTAACTACGAACGTATATTGGTATTTCGTTCGATAATCTTAACTGGTGTTTAACCGCGTGTGTAAATGTTAATGGTATATTTTCAGAGTGAAATATTTCACGGTAATTATAACAAAGCTTAGTTATTTCACGCCTTTCCTCCTCGTTCATGTGACTTGTTCGAATTTTATTTAAGTTGTCACACAGTTCTTTATTAATGTCAGTATTCATGTCTAATGAATTTAAATCTACAATCTCGTTTTCACTTCCAGAGTAAGTCTCTAGTTGTATCGGGATTTTATTGGGGATATATTTATTTTCGTGAGTATAATTTATAACAGTAGTTTTAAATGAACCAGATTTGACTGTTACAAAAGCTGTAGGGGATTCTAAGCCTTCTGACCAGTATCGTGTATTCTGTATATATTGTCCGTCAGTATAGTTTGTTCTAAAAGTTACAACTTTCTCACACTTGGGTTCAATTTTAATCTTGTGTAATGGGTGATTAAAATAAATCGGAATATTAGCGTTTGTTGTGCGTAACATGTTACTATTAAGATCAATATTACTTTTAAGACATCTTAATAAATCAAATCCGATTAATCCTTTCTACTTGGGATCAAAATCTAAAATTAAAAATTAATGCGTTAAATCTGCATTAAAAATTGGTTGGAGATAAACTACATGGTTATGACGTGACACACTATGCGCGGTAGCGATTTGAAACGGTTCATGTTGAACAAGTAATTCAAAAATCGTATTAAAAATAACATCCGATGCAACAACGCTACGGCTCGCGCCAGTATCATTTAAGTATTTACCTCCTAATTCCGGCAACTCGATGTACGGCAGGTGCTCCCTCTCCTGCACGTTGATTTCGACTATCTCGGGTTCCTGTGTTCCTGAACCTCTATAAAATCCTGAGGTTCCTCAAAATCCGTTTCTTGACTGTACTCTGTTTGATACTCACCTTCATTTGGTTTACTATCATAAAAACTAAAGTACTCGTCCTCATATTCAGGGTAGCGATTTTGTGAGTTATTCTGGGTACAAAATAGTTCCTCTACTGCAAACTTTGGTTTATTTGGCTTTGAAACTGATCTCATAGTAACGTCTGAATTTTTCTGTGGTGGGTTAATCTGTTGGGGTATATTAACATGCTTCCGGTAGTTATCAGAGCTCCTGCCTGGGGGTTGGTTTTTCCACGGTAGTAATGACTTAACTAGTTGCTTGCGTTGCTCAGGAGTCATGTTGATAGGTTGAGGCACGTAATTTTGGGGCCTAAATTGCTGCTGTGGGTAAAATGGTCGTTGGGAAATAGGTAATCTGTTATTGGATTGGTTTTGAACAGAATTAAATTCCTTATGCTTAAACATATTACCCTGTTGTAACGATAAAGAGCCTGGTTTATTAATAGATAGCCTTGCTTCCTCCTGTCTAGCCGCGACTATGGCCATCTCTTATGTTTCCGGCCTTGCTATTCTAACACCTAAAGACACGTGGAAATCTAAGTTATTAGTATACTGCTCAATAACCATCTCTTCATAATAACTTTTATTTCCATGTCTACCAACGGAATGCAAGGTATCGAGCAACTCGCGTAATCGCTTGCCAAATGACTCAGAATTTTCAAATTTGGATTTTCGGGTTCTTATCAGCTCTTGGATCACTTGTATCTCGTTTCGGGGTTCTCCTAAACGTCTTAATAATGCATTTTTTATTTTAAGCCACGATTCTAAGTTTTCTCGTATGATATCGCTTCTATAGCTGCACCACTTAATTTACTTTTAATAACACTTAATAATGAGGGGTGGCTACTACCCGGTGCTTTCAATTGGCTAAGGACATTTTCAACCTCTCTTATATAAAAATCAAGTAATTTTTTTTTTGCCGTCATATCGCGGAATTAAATCTACGACGAGTTTAAAATGGGGTGAATCTATTACCGACATACTGATATTTTATATATTCAAAATTAAAAGAAAGAAAAAAAATGTAATAAAAATTATAAAATTAAATAATTAACTTTGCACACCAATAAAGACAATTAAGTATCTGGTTGCAGTTACACCGTGTTCCACTGATAATATGTAATTATTAAAGAAACAATGAATGAAATTCTAAACCTAAAGAATGCGCGTTGGATTTTAATGAGATTTAATTTGATTGAAATTACGAAATTAACTAGGTTTATCGCGATTTTAGCTTTAAACACTTTATATGACCAAAATGTATGGTATACTGAACTAAAGAATGCCCGTTTGATTTTTAAAATAGACAAACTTTCAAACTATACTAGGTTTATCGCGATTTTAGCTTTAAACACTCTTTAACATTAATAATATATATATACTAAGACAGGAAATAGAGCAGGAATTTGGTTTATTAGCAAGAGTACTCACCACACCAGTATCTGTATCTCCCGTCGAGTCTTGAGTAGTACACGGGGACGTCCAATTCTCCAGAATATCCTCGTGTAGCCTTCGCTTGACCGCCGTTAGGTTCTTGATTACGGGAATGCGACTTGGGAATCGCTGTTTTTCAGAGTGTGGAAGAGTTTGATTCCAAAACTTTTACGAAACGCCGTAATTTTTCGTGGGTAGGCGTGAATAAGTGTACACGTACTTTGTACTGTCTTAATCAATTTATTTAAAATAAATAATTATTAATCATTTTTTTAAGTGTTAATCTTCTATTTATGATTTACCAATGAGTATTTTATAGTTATAATGAATAATTGACACTCTATGAGTGCAATTTTGATCTAAATTTTACCTGCACACACCTGTCTTATAACATCAACTTTTATACGGAAGAACAAAAGAAACTGTTTAATTTATTTGCCCACATTACTTGCATCATGACTTCATTAGACGCTATTGTTGAAGTACAAAGGTCAGTCAATTCTCAACTATTAGCACGAATGTCAGAGTTTGAAACCCAACTGAAAGCATCTCCTTCTAGCAGTGTAACTATGTTTCGATTAAGTGAAGAGTTTTCTAATTTTAAGCAGAATTTCTGGAACATATTGACTGCTCCAGCAGCAATTGGCCGAACTCTTGAAATCCGTTGACATGGCCGAGACAAGATACAGAAAGAAGTTTCTGTTACTCTCTGGTGTCCCTGAGAAGCAGGGTGAAGACCTACCATCTGTTTTCTTATCTATTATCCATGAGAAGTTGCAGCTTAGTAACATCAAGATAACTGCATTTAAATCTTGTCACTGGGAAATTGGCTAGCCTTTCCATTTGAGTTGTAAGAGTTTTGGTTTGAAAATGGTATCATTTGAAAGGGGTTGGTCTCCCCTTTCTTTTAATACTATTCCCAGCCTGAGAAAATGCGTAGTTTCTTTTTTATATGTTTTTTTTGTGTGAAATAAACTTACCGTGTTTTCACCAATATTAGCACAAAAACACAATGTTTAAAACAAGAACACTTCACATCTATGCAATATGTTTATCACTTATTTATATGATATTATCATTTTTTCATTTTAATTTAACAAGAAAAAACAATTCATAACAACTTTGTTGTTTTAAATTCCCTAATGTTAAATGGCGGCAACTTGACATATGACGTTTGTGATTTAAAATGCTTTTTGAAATAATTAATATTTATATTACTTTTTTTGTCAAAACTGACTCTGTTAACCCCGACTCCACGTAGTCTTGTCTGTCCTACCCCTAGAGTGTTTTTGTAAATCCGGAGGCGCGGAAGGAGGGCAGCCCCCACCCGCCACCAAGTGGCGAAGGCGAGCTTGGGTTTCAGTTCAGTGTTACGCAAGGGTGAAGGGGCTGCCCATCCTGAAGCGCCGGAGACGTCACAGAAGTCTTAATTACTTACATTTTAGGTTAGTTTTTACGAAACTTCAAATCGAAATATCTCCAAAACTAAACATTTTCTCACAATAAAAATGGTGTCAGGTGGATAGGGCTTCGACCCCTCTTTTCTCCCTATCCCCCTCTCCCTTCTATTCTGACAACTCAATTGGAAAGTGTTACCGGGAAATTCTCCTTACAATAAGTGCCGTCCAATTCTTATAAAGTTCTCTGGCGAAAAAAAACTTCTCTCAAAGGAACGAACTTTGTTTTGGCTGAATTCCTCACTAAGCAGAAGCAGGGTTGGTTCATTTCAGCCCGCAAGCATCTTGGTGTCCGTATCGTCTGGACTCAGAATGGTTCCATAGTCGTCAAATTACCGTCAGGTAATATTAAGAGAATATACTCTCAGGAAGAACTTGAAGCTGTTCTACTGCAAGTTCCGAGTGTCGCCGTTAAATCTGCACAGCCACTGCAGCAAACAACTGATCCACCGAGAGCTGATTCAAGTCGTGTTAAACGTGTTACTACTAAGAAAAAGTAGGTAGTATCAATGTCAGTGTTTCTTTTTTTTTTCCTTATTTTGTTTTTTCTTTGCCTCCTAATCAGTTGGAAATAATTTAAGTAGACATTTGAGTTACTTCGCTTATAACTATTTAATTATAATTTCACTGCGTATTCATAGCAGTTTATCAATCTTGCAATTATAATGCTATACTATTTTAATTCAATGTTTATCTATAACACATTACACAAAATCAGTTATTATTGAGATTGAATTATCATTTATTATCATCATCTTCTGTCCCTTGTCACTTGACAGTTGATTTGACGATTCTCATTGTTATGTCAGACGGCAAGCTAAGGTTTATAGCCATACTGCCATAAGACATCTGACATTGAAAATTTTGTAATAGACAATTTAACTTCTTTACTCAAGTCTTAAAATAATTATATATTTTTTTTGTTTGTCTAAAAATAATTATATTTTTTTAGTGTGTAGTGTGTTATATTGTTTTATTAACTTTTTAAACTGCTGTAGAATAATTGCATAGTTAATTAGTGAGTAGCTAGTTTTTTGTTATGTTTGTATAACTTCTTTTTTTCCTTACTGTTGTTGCTGTAATGTAGTTGTGATTTGGAGTAGATTCGTTTTTAACTGCTGTCATATTTTTAGATTCTATTTTTTTTATTGTAGCAGAGACATTTGCACAATACTTTGTCATTATTTTACTTGTTTTTGTGCAATCTAGAATTCTTTGTTTAGTTTAGTTTAATTTGTAACTAACGGTACTAACTCAGATTATGCTTTTTTGTTTTTAGTTTTTGTTATTTTTTTCTCATGTTATTTGGCTGTGCAGGTAGTTTTACCTTTTACACTTTTGCAAATTTATAATTTTTATTAGTATACGCTTTTATTATTATTTGTATTTAGTATATTATTATATAAAACATATAAGTATATATAGTATTTTGTATATTTATATTTGTAACCTATCTAATATATCTTTTATTTATTATTACTATATTTATTAATTCATGTCTGATTTAAGTAATTCATTTTATTCTGCATGTAGCTCAAATTCATTTTGCTGAATAGACTTGGATTTCCCAGTTCCGTCTCTGCGGGATGAGTTCTTAAATGAACTTGGGGCCAATAATAATTATTTCAACTGCTGCCACATCAACGCGCAAAGTATTCCCCAGCACTTCACAGATTTCTCTTACACTTTTTCTGATAGTGTCTTTCATGCTATTCTTATCTCTGAAAGTTGGCTCAAACCTAATCTAGATTCCTCATTTTATTCTTTACCCGGCTATGTATTAATCCTTTCTGACCGCGTCGATAATATGCACCAAAATATTCCACACAAAATTTTAATTTTCTCCTCCTCTACCTACTCTGCATCTGCTGAATTTTTATTCCTGGAAGTTGATTTCAAGGGTATTAAAGCCGTTCTAGGTGTTGTGTATTGTCCTCCTAGTACCGATTATTTATCTGATTTAGAATCAACTTTAGAAAGTCTCACTTCTGAGTATGTACATCACATAGTCATGGGAGACTTAAACACCAACCTACTCAATAATTCTCCTTCTTCCCGTAAACTCAATCGGTTTCACTAACTATCCTACCCCTAAATCCTATCCATTTTAACATACATTCTCACGACACTTGGATTGATCTAATCCTTGTTTCCCGTAAAGATAAAGTTGTACATCACGGTAAGATATCCGCTCCTATGTTCTCTAGACATGACCTATTATTCATTTCTTACTCTCTCAAGCCTCCCAAACCTCGCCCTACAGTATTGCATCTGCGGAGTTTCTCTAAATAAAACATAGAAAATTTCCTTGAAAATGCTGCTCTTATAAACTGATCTGATGGTGATGATGGAATACTTAAACAAAAACTTGTTAAATATTTATAACAAGTTCAAATAAAAATAGTATATTTAGATCAAAGTTGCTATTAAAAAATGGAATTGTGCTTTACGTAAGTTCAAGAATTTTCGTTGCGAGGATAACTGGATACATTATAAAAAGTTGAGAAATCGGTGCAACCAGATGGTAAGACTTGCTAAACGCCAATACGTTCACACTAATGTTTCTGATTCTTCGTCGGCACTAATATGGAAGTTTCTTAGCAACATTGGTTTTATAAGTTCTAGAGACAAACAAAATTTAAACAAATTTTCCCCTAACGTATTGAACCATCATTTTACTATTGTCTCCTCAATCGATATTAATACAAAGCATCTCACTATATCTTCCATATCTTCCATGCCAAGGCTACTCTTTTCAGCCTTCACATTCTCTTTAGTCTCTGAGGAAGAAGTAAAAAAAGCAGTACTTTCGATTAGATCGAATGCTATTTGCAAGGACGAAATTACTCGACACACGATAGTCACTATGATTGACGTTCTTCTTCCAATATTAACCTTTATTATTAACACCTCGCTTTCCTCCGGTATATTTCCTATAGTATGGCGTAAATCGCACATAATTCCTATTCCCAAAACAAATTACCCTACCAGTCTCAATGAATTACGACCTATCTCTATTTTACCCTACCTCTCTAAAGTCCTAGAAACAATAGTGTATAAACAATTTTCATCTTTTGTTCATAGCAACAATCTTCTCTCCGAGTTTCAGTCAGGATTTCGTCCTGGTCATAGCACAAGCACTGCCCTACTTAAGGTGGTGGAAGATTTCCGCTAAGCAATGGAGGATGGTCAGTTAACCGTGTTAGTCCTCATCGATTTCTCCAAAGCGTTCAACGCGGTTGACCATGACATTCTTATTGCTCTCTTTTCACACCTAAATATTTCTTCCAAAGAACTAAATTGGTTTTCAACATATCTTCGTGGTCGCCAGCAAGCGGTACGCATCGACAATACTTTGTCAGAATGATGTGGCCTGAGTGCTGGTGTACCACAAGGCAGTATTCTTTCCCCTCTTCTATTTTCGTTATTTATCAATTTCATTACTAAAGATTTAATCTCCCCTTACCATCTGTATGCAGACGACTTACAAATTTACAGTCATGTTTTGCCGGACAACCTAAATACTGCAAACGCGTCTTTAAACCAGGACTTGAAACGAATACATGACTGGTATTAACTGGTATTAACTGGTATTAACTGCACAAAATACGGTATTAACGTAAACCCTAAGAAATGTCAGGCAATAATAGTAGGTAGTCAGCGACAGCTACTTAAATTGGAATCAATCCATTTAATGTCACTGTCTTATGACAACATTGATATTCCTTTTTCCTCTACGGTCAAAAATCTCGGCCTCCACGTTGACACAACCTTAAGTTGGGATTTCCATGTCAGTGAAATATGCCGCAAAGTAACCGGTTCCTCGCGTGCACTATATCGTCACAAAAACTTTCTACCTATTCGGACAAAAACTCTGTTAGTGCAATCCTTAATTCTACCTCTCATCGACTATGCTGATGTATGCTGCTCTAACATTTCCGTAAGCAACCTAAATAAATTGGATCATCTTCTCAACAGCTGTATTCGCTTTATTTTCTCTCTTCGTAAATATGATCACATATCCCCTTACCGCTCAAAGTTAAACTGGCTTTCTATAAGAGAGCGAAGATCTTCCAGATATCTATGTCAATTATTCTCTATTCTTAATGATCCACTTTCACCCCAGTACTTGAAATGTAAATTTCAATTACTGGGTAATTCTCACGACTTCCACCTGCGCTCTGCTTCTAATCTCAAACTTTTAATTCCTTCACACCGTACCGGTTTTATCTCCAGTTCTTTCACTGTTCACTCTACTAAACTCTGGAATGGCCTACCCGAATTCATAAGGTAGGTACCCAACGGGGTAGCTTTTAAAAAATCAGTATTTAAATTTCTCTCTGAAAATTTGCAGAATTGTTATTAGGAATCATATATTATGTTTTATTAGATAGACACTTATATATTGTGTATAATATTGTACTTATTATTATAAATAATATTTGTGTATTTACATATATTACATTTATGTACTTATCTATATTTTATATATATATATATGTGTGTGTGTCTTTATATGTATGTGTATATATTGTGTATTATATTTATTATTTCTATATCTTTATTTATTTATGTATATTATTGGTATATATATGTATGAGTTTATTTTCTTTTTAAACAACATTGTAAACTAAATAGCACATTGTATTAGTTGTGCACGTTCTTAGTTCCACATATTTGTTCCAATGTTTTTTTTTATTATTTTGTTTTAATATTTAAGTGACACTAGTATATCACCTCTTTGTGTTATCTTTTACTGGATTCTCAGGTTGACTGGTACAGAATGCTCTTAGCATTAACTCCGCCTTTTGTACTTTTATTTGGCGCAATAAAGTATTTAAATAAATAAATAAATAAATAATCTAACCGACTGCGCCAGTTATGTATTGGCAGACAACGAAGTTATTAAAAAAATATTTATTTATTAAAAATACAAGTTTAGTGGATTAAATCTACTACAGGACTGATTTACTTATAATAATTAATTCTAATTACAAACAATGATAAATGCCGACTCAGGAGAATGATGCAATCGACGTAAGCGGGAATCACTGCTTATGCTATGATAACTCTCGTAACGCCTAAATTTCGACTTCAAAAAGTTAAGAAATCCTTCATGGGCTTGAGTATACGCATATATAATAAGGTTCCACAAGATATCTTAGATCTTCCTTTTCTGGGTTTTAAATCTAGAATTAAAGGTACATTATTAAATAAATCTTACTATAACATTCAAGAGACAGAGAGAGACAAGAGTTCTTGGTTGATCGAAATGTGTGGAACTTGGGTCATTGACTCATTTGCAGGGTTGATGTTATAATGTATAAGTCAAACATTGTTAAATTTCATTTAAAAAGAGCAACTGTTGAGTTTCTGGCCAGCTCTTCTCAGCAGAACAGCATTCCGAGCTGGTAGTAGCTTACTCACAGACTGACTAAACTGACCGATTTAATGTAATTGACGATTCAAAAGTGCGTGTAAATGCCTACTTGAATAAAGATATTTTGAATTTGAATTTATTGGCTCAAGAATGATGAATTAATATTTAATTTCAATAACCACCAGGTTGGTAGTTCGTCCAACAGAGTTAATTCCATACATGGTGGCTCTTTAATTATTTTAAACAAACAGATAAAATTCAAAGTACGCAAGGAAATAGTGAGCTACTCTATTGAGCGGACAACTTGCATCAGTTGAATTATTAGAGTTCATAATTGTAAATGTTTATAGGCCACCGTCATCTAACTTTAAACAATTTGAAAAGATTATGGATGAGGTATTGCTTAAACTATCACATTCTAGTAAAAAGGTAATCATTTGTGGAGATTTCAATGTTAATATTCTTGAAATCAATTCAATAAGTATAAAGTTTTAAATTTGTTTAAATCTTACAATCTTACACATGTTTATGGAGCCTATTAGAGTCACAACCACTAGTACCACTTATAGAAGCAATTCGTGTTAAAATAACTAATTGTAAATATTTAGATTATATTATCTCTGTTTATTGCCTTTCATCTGTTACAACACGGCAGTCTAACTGGGATAATATATTTGCAATAGCATTTAGTAAAACATTAATTGGAGGGGAGCGGACATCATACCAACTGGTCTTTCAAAATAGATAACAGGAGTCGGCAATTACTCGATTCTTCTTTGAAATAAGATTCTATATCACTCAACAATGGAAATGAAACAAGCAAACAAACAAACTATTAATTTTAACTGGCGAATAATTAATGAGATCCTCGGGAGTGATCATCTTGTAATTAAAGTTGGTTTGAATTTTGCTAATGAAATGATTTACATAGAAAACCCTAATTTTAAAAAAGCTAAATGGAATAGGTACTTTAAGATCTGACTAATTCAATTGGCTCAGTATATAATCTCGCCTGTTCTAGTAGTAGTATACAAGATTTATATGATTATTTCATAAACCAATTAAAATTTTTCGGCAAATAAACACATACCTATAAGTGAAATTAACATAAGTTCTATTAAAAATTTCAAACCCAAACATTACTAGTCACCAATGTTATCACACGCAGTTGCAGAGTGTAGACTAGCTTTAGGTAAATACAGAAAGAATCCTACTCCAGATAATCTTCAAAAACTAAAAGTAACAGTAACTAAAAAAGTAACAGATATGTGGAATAAAATGCGATGGTATAAAGCAGGCCTGTCCAACATATGGCCCCCGGGCCACAATGCGGCCCACGTAGGCCCTTCATCCGGCCCGCGAGCTCCCATCCCTTCTCACCGAACCCACACCCACGCAGAGCCACAGAGCGCTCGCACATCCATCCATCCAATAGACAGTCGACCGGCGAAGCAAGTGAGACGCGAGCGTGTATGGTGTGGATTAGGACCGCGCGACTACTCACACAAATCCGCATCGCATTGATAACTCGCCTTCCTTACGTGCGAAATAGAGCTGAAATTCGATAAGCAAAAACTAAACACGTTCGCGTATGTGTGACCATGAGTAGACTATACTAGGTATATGTTCGATACGTTTCTAAAAAGTTTATGATTGATAACTGGCGCGTATAAATACGGTTAACGGTAAACGTACAGATATAGTTCCAGTTCGGAAACAAAGCGAAAATCAGAGAATACTTAAGGGCGATACTAGCGATTATAACGGACTTAGTGAAGATTCTTTTAGCGAATTGTTTCATTTGTGTTGCAATGTTGATTTGTGTTTGTTGCAGAACATGATGTCATCAGAAAAAAAACGTGAAGTTGACACAGAATGTCTAATATTTAAAACAGTTGGACTGACACCTTTTTGTCATAGAACAAAATGGTAACATACTGTGCCTCATATGTCATGAAAAAAAATATCAGTTTGCAAGGAGTACAACACAAAGCGGCATTAATTAACAAAACACGCTTCTCAATACGATGAATACCACGGTCAAATTAGAATCGATCGAGTAAATTCGTTGAAAAAAAAAATTATCGAATAACAGGCGATGTTCAGAATACCAACAGAAAACTCCGAGACAGTCACAAAAATTAGCTTAATGATAGCAGAAGCCATTGCCAAGCGAAGCAAACCCCTATCAGACGGAGAATTTGTCAAGGAATGCTTGGAGATGTTTGTATCGGTAGCGTGTTAGAAGCAAAAAGCATTAGTTAAAAATATAAGCTTGTCGCATCAAACCATAGCAAGAAGAATTGATGACATGACCAAACATATTGAATCGTCTTTAAAAACACAATTAAAGAAATGTGTTTTTTACAGTTTCGCACTCGACGAAAGTACTGATGTATATGTAAAAGAGTTCTTCTAACAATAATTAACGCTATTTTTCGTTCAGGTACTGTGCCAAAGCAGTGGCGTACAATTTTGATAGTTCCCATTCTGAAAGCTAATTCAGAAATTAACCTAACACCTATCTCACTTTTATCGAGTCTGTGTAAAATATTTCATAGTGTGTAAAATATTTATATAAGAATTATACAAAAAATATTCTGGTTGGACCCAAATATTTACAGATAGGTCGAGGAGCGAAGCTGGACTTGGTTGTGCATATTATAACCAGGAAGTGGATGTTGTTGGTAAATTTAAAATTTTATTAAAAGTTTGTATAATAACGGTGGAACTCATTGCAGTTTTAGAGGCTTTAAAATATCTCAGCATACACAATAATCAAAAAGTTGTAATTTTTTCGAATAGTAAAAGTGGTTTAGAGCATTTAGCCTCTGGATATAGCAGAGGTCTACCGATAGCCTACAAATTATTAAAAGCTTACATGAACTCCAGATTAGAAATATAAATGTGAAGTTGCAGTGGATTCCATCCCATATAGGTCTTATAGGTAACGAGAAGGCTAAGTTAGCTATAAATGAAGGTGCTAAACTACATACTTTACCTATTTTTACAGAAAGAATGACCAAATTTAAAATGCAGTTTCGTGGTCCATATATATTTCATATAAGTTTTCGTTTTTTTCTTGCTTAATTATTAAATTTATACAAAATCAACAATTGTAAACTTAGTATACTGTACATTATTTACATTATACTATATTTTTTCTCTATTCCTATTTTACATCATATCTTAAAACGAAATGTATGTAAAAATGACTATTTTATTGTAGCGGTAAAAGCTAATTTATGTATTCACATTAAATCATTCAATATCTAGTTTTATAGAAATAGTTCAGTGCCCAAATATATGTTCTTCAACAATTACCACCATTTTATGGTATGTATTTTATGGTATGTATTACAAAAAATATTTGAAATAAAACCGATATATCGAAATATCGATTTTTTTTAATAAAAAACCCCTACATTTACATATTTAAAAATGTCGATATGTCGAAAACATGGAATTTTAAAAAATATCAATAGCCCTATTCATTTATTCAATAAAAGAAAAAAAAATGTTTTCTTATCGGTCACCACACTCAAAAAGTGTAACTTGAATTAATATCAAAGAAAAAAAAGTACTGTGTAAATAAATAAATAGTTGATTAAAAATGCTATGCAATAGCTTTACCGCGGCAGTCCCTGAGTGCATATTAAATACACACTATACATATAATGTGAAGATTAAGTAAAGTATATTATTTTTAACAATGAGGATTGCATTGGCCCGGTAACAATGAAGAAATGCTGCCCCGCAAAGAGTAACGCGTGAGAACGAGTTACCTGCCACATTTATTCCATAAATTGTATTACTTTCGATTCTAACATCCAATAATTGTCATCTATTTAGTTCTAATTAATAATTGTAATCAATTAATAAATTTCCGCTTTCGTAACATCGGTTTTTTTTAATCCTGCCGGTCGGCCTGACTTAATTGGCGCAGTCGGTAGGATCTCGAGGACTGCACTGCAAGGCATCTTCCACCTTCGAAGACCAGACCCTGTGCAGCTGTTCCTGAAGTTTTCAAGCCGTGTTGAACGATCCGAACTTACACGTCAGAACGGTAGCAGGAGTATCCAGCCATCGATACAGTAACAAGACCAGAATGCAGATACTGTGATGACATTATAATCATTTGAATGTGTTGCTCTCCCATCCTAGCCTTTTAAGAGTTAATTTTAATTATTATATTTTTTCACCATTTCCTTAAATGGAGGAAATTGAGAAACCTTTGGTTAGTTGAATTTAGGATAGTTAAATTTACGAAATTACGATTGTAATAGGAAATATTAAATTTAAAAAAATCAGACACGTGTTTAAGTTTATCTAATATGGCTGATTTAGACCAATTTGCTAAGCTCTTAGATTAGAGCGACAATTTATTTATTATTATATATTAGATTTTTTCCTTTGTGCGACCAGTTAGTAGAAGAAATTATAGTTAGAGATCCGTCAAATAAGTTATCTGAACTTGTTCTAATTAATGATATATTGAATAGAGTTACGGGGCCCGCTGTCCGATTAATAAACGCGAACGGTATACCATCAGATTGGGCAGATATCCGTAACGCTTTAGTAAATAATTTCGCCGATCAGCGCGATGAAACAGCGCTATATAACGACCTTGAAATGTTAACCCAGGCGTCGGGCACACCCCAGGAGTTTTATGAGAGATGTCAGACACTGTTTAGTACAATAATGGCATATGTTTCTTTGTACGAAAGAATTCAGACTACCATTGATGCTAAGCGAGACCTATACAAAAAGTTTACATTACAGGCATATTCAAAAGGCTTAAAGGACCCATTAGGGGCCTGTATTTGGTGTATGCGCCCTATATCAATAGAAAATGCGTTAGAATACGTACACGAGGACCAAAAACTTCTAGGTGGTAGTCCATAACAGCGGGCATAATATTGGGCATAACATTGGGCGTAACATTGGGCATAACATTGGGCAAAGTCGTGCCGCAAAGTGACCTAGTCTTGTTTCGGCACGTTGCTCGAAGAAGGCGTTTATGGGAAATAGGTTTGAACAGCTGCGGTACGTTGGCGAACCAGTTTGACGTCAATTTGGTGTTTGTTTTGTCGGGTGTCTAGTCGATGAGGGTAGCGGGATCCGAAGCGAGGGCTTTCCGCAGGCTGCCCGCTGATAGTTGGGGGCCCAATTAGTGGGTTAGCCACCTATGAAAGACTGCCCCGCCAGCTGCGAAAAATCCCAGGGTGGTTCTATCGTGCTGGTTGGCGGACAGACGAGAAGGCCCGATGGCGCTCCTTGGGGGCATTCGGGCGTCCCCGCAGTGTCCAAGCTAGCCTCCCAGTGGCATAATTTAATCAAATTCGAAGTCGGGTTCGATACGTACCACCTCGTTCAACTGCCATGACCCACCCCTATTCACTTTTAATTTTTTTATTATAAAGAAAAACAAAAAAAAAGAAAAAGTTTTTACAGCGGTTGCACTTCTTCTCATTTAAAGTTTACCTCGGTAATATCAGGAGCTTGTACTCTAATATCTTGCCTGTCCATCACCACCTGTATACAGAACAACCGCACCTGTTCTTTTTGATGGAGACGCAGATACAATGTCCTTTAAGCGCTGCGCACCTGTATTATCCCGGATACAAGTTAAAGCACAACTTTCGTGCACGTGCCGGAGTCTGCGTGTACGCGCGGAACGACCTCTGTTGCCAGCGTCTCCGTCACCTTGAAGACACCGTTTTTTCTTCTCTATCGGTTTTAGTAGACACAGGAAACGAAAAAATCCTGTATTCATGTGTCTAGCGTTCGCACAGTGGTGTCCAGGAGACAACTCGATTATATGAGTATCTTTTTTTTTTTTTTTTTGATGGTTCGCCAGTGTACCTTCGCGTGGGTGGGCGAAGTTAGTGTTTGGGTTATAATAAGTTTTTCATTCTGTGTTTCTTTATTGGTCATGTGGTGAGTTGTGTTATGTTGGTTATATTTATGATTTGCTTTTCTTTACATTTATGCTATTATATGTTACAGGTTTTCTGTCCTCGGCTAGTAGGTAAGTATGTTATTGATTTTATTTATAGGTCTATTTTCTATTTCAGGTTACATCGAGGACATAGGTGAGTGGCGCGTTACTACTGCATATTTTTGCTAGCTATTGTTTCATCTTATTGGCTAATTATTATTTTGTTCTACAGGGTCTGCCGCTGCTTAGACACAGACAATTAGTTTGTGTGCCTAGTTATTCCGAGGACATGGTATTCTTAGGTAAGTATTTTAATATAAATGTACAACTTTTGGTTATTTGTTTCTACTTCTTTCCTTAATTTGCTTTCAGGTTCTGCTGTCCTGGAGGAGGATCAGCCAGACAAGTAATTTCTCTGTGCTATTTTACAGGTGTCTACTACTATGGTCATATCTATCTACAACTAAGTATTTTCTACGGTATATACAGCTTATAATCTACTAATAGTTATTTAATATAAATTATATCTACTTATGATTACTTTATTATTTTCTTTTCAGATTCTGCTGTCCTGGGACTAGGACAGGTAAGTTTTTTTTTAATATTTTTTTTTTATTTATTTATTTATTTATTTATTTTTTATTACTTTTTTTTTTGGTGTCTTTTCAGCTGCCTCCTGCGCCATGCTGGGGCCGCATTGGTACAATGCGGCCTACTTCCAGATGTTCTTCCTTCGGTTCTCTCCGCGAGTTGTCCTGTCCGTGTTGTGTGCTGTGATGGGGGTGGGCATTGCATTAATGCTTCCCTCGATTATGTGTTCGTGCCGTTGGCCCTAAACGGACCATGTGCAACCACATGGGGTTAGGGCCTCATTTCCAGTCGTGTATGGTAGGTTTATTCGTCCTGGTTGAGTCGTCCTTGTTCCACCCGGTATTCCAGAATGGCTTCGGTGTCGCATCCAGTTGTTGTCGAATCTGTTTAGTTGTGTAGCCCTGGTCCAGTATAGTTTGTTTGAGTTTTGGTACTGTCCATTGTCCCGTCAACAGTCAGTTGTGAGTAGTTTGGTCGTCACGTCTTGTTCTCCTTTATGATCACCCCCCCCCGACATATTTACAAAATTTGAGGAATTTGCCCTGTGCTTCCTGATTCTTCATGATTTCCGAGATGTTTTCTCTGTCTACCGTCATGTCAATTTCCATTTCCAGGTCTTGTCTTCTCCTCTGGAACCTAGGGCATTCAGTTATTACGTGGATTATGTCTTCTTCTGTCGTGTCGTCGCATCGGCATGTCAGTCGGTCAGTAAGCTTAAACCTGTATAAGTACGCAGCAAATCCCCCGTGTCCGGTAAGGATTTGCGCAGTCAGAGAGTCGATTTCAATTTCAGTCATTGTTTTTGCTGCTTGTTTTACGTCTGGCAGGAAGATTTTAGTAACTGCCGCCGTTTCTCCCGACGTGTATCTCTGCTGCCAGGTCTCTATAGTGTCGTCGCGCAGTCTGTGCTTGGCGTATGATATCGGGTAGTCGTCGTAGATGGTCTTCCGCTTGGTGTTTAGTGCTGCATCCTTGGCCAGTTCGTCCGCTCTCTCGTTGCCCGGTACTCCCACGTGCGCCTTGATCCAAAATAGCCTAACTTTGTGTCCTTTACTTTTAATTTTATCCAGATTTCTTGTTATACTGAGCGCAAGTGGGTGCACCATCGGGTCCGTGTTAAGAGCGTCCAGAGCCGACCTGGAGTCCGTCATGATGTTCACATCCGACCAGTTCCTCCTATCGACGAGTTCAGTTGCTGTTCTTATTGCGATCATTTCGGCCTGATACACAGTACAGTGATTTGCCAGTCTAAGTTTTCTGAACTGCGTCTCCCTTACGCTGTCCCACACTGTTAACGCCGCCCCTGAATTTTACTACCGTCTGTGTAAATGTATTTCCCGGTTATGTTTTGTTCTCGTATCGTTTCCGGTGGTAATTGCGTCCAGACAGGTGTATTCGTAACTTTGAGCTTCGGCTGGATGGTCTAATTCTGCGTGTTCCACTCTTCTTTCAAGCTAGTAGTCGTCCGTCACATATTCCAGTGGGCGTCTTGTCGGGTTTCGTAGATCGTTGCGTACTCCTTGATCTGGAGATCAAGCGGTAGGAGCCTTGCCAGAATCATGGCCGCGGGTTTGGATACTGTTCTGTGCGTCCGGCCAATTCTCTGAGCAAAACCCCTTTGCACCGCTGAGAGCTGCTTGCGTACGTAGGCTTTGTCGATCTCCGAAGCCCAGACTCCCGCCCCGTACGAGATGATCGGCACGATAACGGCTGTGTAAATCCTTCTGGTTTATATGAGTATCTTAGTGAGGCCGCTGATATGGCTCTGCATCAGTTCCCTTCAGCGCAACTTGTCTTTCTGGGGGACTTTAATGCCTGTTATCAGGACTGGCTGTTCCCGTACCAGAAGACCGACCATGCTGGAAGAGAAGCTTGGAACTCTTACAGCTGATGAAGCAAGCGACAAGGGTACCAGATGTGGTAGGCCATACAGCCAATTGCCTGGACCTTCTGCTGACTTCATGAGATGCGGCACTTTTTATCCTTCTTTTCCTTTTTATCCTTTTTTTTTTCTTTTTCTCCTTTTTTCCTTTTTATCCTTTTTATCCTTCTTATCCTTGGCGTCAGGTCTGCTTCTCTTCTCTGAATCCGCCGAGTTGCGTGGATGCTATAACAGATGTGGTGCATCAGGCAATCACTCCTTTGGCTGACGTAAGCAACAGTGGCAAAGCTCGCCGATGGTTCAATGCCGAATTTAGCCAAGCTCAAGACCGAATACATTTGGCATACCTCATTTGGGCTGATGCTTGAAGCCACAAAGCTCCGGATGTAAGTTTAAAGGAGAAAGCCTTTAACCAAGCTCCCAAGTCCTACAAAAAGATATTAGGGAAGTCTCGTCTCGATCGAATCGCTAAGAATGACGAAAAGTTCTCTGTCAGACCAACTGGCAGTCGATCTTCTTGGTCTCTTGCCAAAGCGATCGAGTTGAACTTCCGCCAATTCTCACTGCCTGCCCTGCTGAAGTCAGATGGATCTCTGGCCCACACAGCAACAGAGAAAGCGAATATATTTGCTTCTGTGTTTGCTGATAATTCGTATCTAGACACTGGAAATGCTTCTCCAGCACATCTTCTTCACTGCGGTATTTCGATGTCTGAAATCCCCATCACGAACAAAGAAGTATGAAGAACATTGTGTCGTTTAGATGTGAATAAAGCTAGTGGTCCTGATGGTATAAAAGCCATTCTGCTCAAGACATGCGCAGCTGAGGCATGCCTTGAGGCATGCGTTGAGGCATGCGTTGAGGCATGCGTTGAGGCATGCGTCTGTGTCACCTCTCTTTCAAGACTGGAATAGTTCCGTAATTCTGGAAGCTTGCCAATGTACAACCCGTGCCCAAAAAAGGCAATCTTGCCGATCCGTCTATTACAGACCGGTTTCAATGACCTCCATACTCTGCAAGATTATAGGGCGTTTATTGAAGTCGCGCCTTCTAGCATACCTAGAACGTTACGATCTTCTCAGTGACCGACAGTACGGGTTTCGCCGTAATTGCTCTACTGAGGACCTCCTTGTATATGCTACACACATTTTAGGCGTGCTATCGAGAAGAACGTAGAAACGGTCGCCATCTCTCTGGACGTCTTGGCGGCATTTGACAGGGTCTGGCATGCGAGCCTTATAAGCAAGCTTTCAGCGTACGGTATATCTCTTAGTCTGATCGGCTGCATAGCTGACTTTCTGAGCCAGAGATTTCTTCGAGTAGTTGTTGGCGGGTGTTCCTCGGAACCCTTGACAATAAATGCCGGAGTGCCTCAGGGATCCGTTCTTTCTGCAACTCTTTTTTTTCCGTACATTAACGATCTGTTGAAGCCCGGTATCTTTGGATATGCAGACGACACCACAGTTATAGACAGATATGTGCCAAATACTCGGGCTAGTAGAGATTAAGTACAGTCTGAAAGAGAAGCCATGATGCAACGTTTTAGTGACCAACTTCAGGCAGTCTCCTCATGGCGAGAGAAGAGGCTTATAGGCGATCTTGAATTAATCGATGCTGACCTCCAGAGCCTTGAACACAGGCGTTAAATTGCTACCATCTCAGTATTCTATAGGATAAATTTAGATGAGTGGGCGCTAGCATTACACGATTAAATTTTCCCGGCCCCTTCCATCAACGGAGGTGCCAACGCACGGCAGGAATCCATCCTTTCGTTGTTTTGAATACAATGTGGGTGTCTACAAGAGAAGAGTGAATAGTTTGCTAGGGTAATGCGCCTTACCACCTAAGACTACATTCCATTTATCATCAGGTGGAATGTAGTCAAGCATTGCCATAGATTATATAAAAAAGTCGTAATATGATTGTCCCTTATAAATACCTTTATTCCCGTGGTACCTATTCGGTGGGTAGGCTTGTAAAAGACAACACATGTTTTATTGCTCTCTATAATTTTAATTAATTTTTAATACAATATTGCACAAGTAGATAAATAAATGTAATTAAACGCTTTTCATACTTGTTAGCTATTATTCCTTCTAAGAATTTTAAAAGTTAAACAAGTTACGATAAATATATTTATCACAAAAACATCACTACGTCACTCAATTGGCACTAGGAATGGAATCCCTTCAACAAAGTGTATCCGAGTTAAGTGATTTATTCATCATGAAAATGGCAGAGTTTAGAAGCTTTATGTTGTCAGCACTGGAGTCCCTGCAGTCACAAGTCCAGCTTCTAGTACGGCAACAAGAAGATATGGAGATGAGGAGCAGATGAAAGATGCTGTTGTTGCATGGCGTGGTAGAAAATAAGAACGAGAAGGTGGATACTGTCATTTCTAAACTCCTTTCGGATAAACTTGCTGTGGCTGATTTGAATGAGGCTTGTATAAGTCACTGTCACCGCTTCGGCAGCTCGAGATCCGATAAGCCAAGGTCAATCCTGATTAAGTTTCATGACCTATCTGTCAGAAATAATAATTGGTTCAGCAAGACCAGGCTGAAGGCCAGTTGCATAACACTCTCTGAATTTCTGACAAAGCAACGTCATAGTGTTTTCATGGCAGCTCGACAGCGTCTTGGAGTCACAAACTGTTGGACAAAGGATGGTCGCATTGTAATCGTCAAGCCCGATGGAGCACGTCAGCAGATTGTCAGCATGTGTGAACTAAATGTTCTAGTTCCTGAATCTGAAGTTCTGGCGCTGGTGCAAAAACCATATTCTACATTGAGCAACTCTGCAAACCGTGGTTCTCAGGTGGTCAGGTCGGTAAGACCTAAAAAACTAAGCAAGCGGTAGTACTTCTTCTTAGAACTTGTAATTAAAATCATGCATTTCAATACATAGTTGCAACTAATATTAGTTAAATCATTATTTTCTTTTGGTTATTGATGTACATTTCTGTTATTTTGCAGTATTTTAGTAGTATGTTAATCGTTTGTTTATTGTCGTTTACTTATTTATTTTTTTCCTTTTTTAGCTTTATGTTATTATAAGAACCTGATTGTAATCACTTTGTTTGGCAGTGAATTTAAAATTACATATTTACAAACCAATTAATACTATATTGCTTTTTGTCGACTAAAGACTGACGATCGACTTTGACATAACAGTCAGTTGACAGATTTGTGATAAATAATTAAATCATTTGACGTTTGTCGGACGGTCTCTGGGTTATAGACAATATGTACGTTCCATTTCACCATCTGGATTGTTGTATTTATGTGTATTTTAGTGTAACTAGTAATTTATTTTATTTCAACCGTAATCATGTTTAGTAACAGCAAACATTTCTAACAACTATCATATATATATATATATATATATATATATATATACGGTTGAAATAAAATAAAATACTAGTTACACTAAAATATTATAAAAAAAAAGATATATATATATATATATATATATATATATATATATATATATATATATATCTTTTTTTTATTGTTATATATTAATTTATTTATTTTTATCTATTGAACATTAGTATTTAATTGATTGCGTAATATGAGTAATTTGAGTATTAATGACTTAGATTGTACAAACGTAAATGGTGATTTTGATTTTATGTGCCTGTCATCATCTGAAGATAGTTTCCACAGTCTTCCTGAGAATTTAAATTCTTTATTAGAAGCCAGTTTATCAGCCTTCCCTAAAAACTTTAATGTTGTTCATATCAATGCTCAGAGTATTCCCGCTCATTTTCCTGATTTTCGTGACTCTTTTGATAACGACAACATTCATGCAGTGCTGGTATCAGAAACCTTTTTTAAACCTTGCCCCCCTTCTTCGTCCTACAGTTTACCTAATTTCCATCTTATTCGCAATGATCGTACAGGAAAGGGTGGAGGCGGCGTAGCTATATACCTAAAGAAGCATATTCCTTTTTCTATATTAAACCTGTCTCTGTCGCCATATTCCGGGTGCTCAGAACATATATTTATTGAGGTGCTATTCGGTCACTTAAAATTACTGCTCGGTGTCTTTTATAGTCCTTCACTACAAATCGACTACTTTCAAACTTTCGAAGGGCTACTAGAAGAGTATACTTCTATTGTAGATCATACCATTATCATGGGGGATTTTAACACGTGTCTGCTAAAAAATGATTCCAGAGCAAAACGTCTTCATAACATCGTTAGCAGCTGCAATCTCCATATTCCTCCAACTAAAGCCACTCACTTTTTTCCAAATTGTACTCCATCTCAATTAGATTTAATGATAGTTTCCTCCCCTGATCACGTGAGTAGCTGTGGTCAGTTTTCCGCTGATGCATTTTCCTGCCATGACCTTTTACACCTCTCCTACAAAATCCGTCCTCCCAAAGGCAAGCCAACGATAGTTATGAGGCGCAGTTTTAAACATTTTAAAAACAATTTCTTTATCCAAGATTTTAACCTTATAGACTGGGAAGTAGTTTTTGACGATCCGAATGCTAATGACAAATTAGAAATATTTAACACCTTATTAACTGGTTTATATGACAAACATGCTCCTTTCCGTCCTATTAAGTTAAAGCACCTGCCGGCTCCATGATTAAGTGAAGAGATTAAAACATTGATGGCGAAGCGCAATGCCTCCAAGTCCAAATATAAAAGAAAGCCCAGTGACGAAAATCTCTCTAAATATAAACACTTGAGAAATGCGTGTAGTCAAATGTGCAGAGATGCGCAACGAAACTACATCCATGATTCAATAAAAAACAGTGATTACTCTAGGACTTGGAAATTTCTTAACTCTCTCGGAATTGGCAGACAACATATAAACACTTTTCTTAACCTTGACGTAGATGGCCTCAATCAATATTTTACTTCCATTGATCCCGTTGACACTTTAATCAAGCACAATACAATAAAGCAACTTTATTCTTCAAACCATTTTAACTTTCCTTCCTTTCATTTTGAGCCAGTTACAACTGCAGATGTCAAAAAACATACCTTGGCTGTTAGATCCGGTGCTGCTGGCTGCGATGGCATCAATCGTAAAATGTTACTTCTTCTCCTTGATGAGCTGGCGCCTTATATCTGTCACATATTTAATTGTTCCCTCTCTTCTAACATATTTCCCTGTTCGTGGAAAAACGCGGAGGTCATTCCTATTCCTAAAATAAAAAATCCTACATCCTTCTCTCACTACCGACCTATCTCTATTCTCCCCTTTCTTTCAAAGGTTCTGGAGCGTATTGTTCACGGTCAACTTCAAGCCTTTCTTTCAAAAAACAATATTCTCAGTAAATACAAATCGGGTTTCCGAACTGGTCACAGTACTGTCACTACTCTCGTTAGAGTCTGTGATGACATTAGGTTTAATATGGATAACAAGCTTGTAAGTGTCATTGCTCTTCTTGATTTCAGCAACGCTTTCAACACCGTTGACTTTGATCTGCTATTGAGTGTTCTTAAATCGATTAACATTTCTTCTGATGCTATAATTTGGTTTGGTGGCTACCTCCGCGGGTGTCAGCAGCGTGTAAAAAATGACAACGTCTTTTCCTCGTATTGCCCAATCACTGCTGGCGTTCCGCAGGGTGGTGTCCTGTCTCCACTTCTCTTTGCTATCTACATTAACACTGTGATATGCCTTCTTTCATCTTCTTATCACCTTTACGCTGACGACCTCCAAGTTTACACAGCCGCTTCCCCTCACAATTTAAGTATTGCTATAGAGAATTTAAATCGAGACTTAGATAGGATTAACACTTGGAGTGAATCCTACGGATTGCGTGTTAATCCAAAAAAATCTCATGTTGCTTTATTGGTTTTTGCATCTATCGGTGGCCTTAGATGCCGGCAAAATTTTCTTCCAATTAAAACTAAAATTTCTTTAGCACATTCTCTCCTCCAACCTCTCTTAGACTATGCTGACTCTGCTTACCCTGATCTTTCTGAGGAACAACTCAACAAGCTTGAGCGCCTCCAAAACTTGTGTATTAGGTTTATCTTTGGACTTCGAAAATTTGATCATGTTTCCGAATTTAGGGCTCGTTTAAAGTGGCTTCCTATAAGATTTAGAAGGTACATATGCTCACTCTTCTTTACTCTATTCTTTATAACCCTCATACTCCCTCTTACTTAAAGCAACGTTTTTCCTATCTCGGATCTCACAATGAACGGCGCAAAACCTGAGGTCTAGCAAGGACAACCGTTTGCATAATCCTTCTAGACTCACAGGTTATTTTGGTAATTCATTTACCTGCAAATCGGTGGTATTGTGGAACGATCTCCCCGCTGAAATCCGACATTCTGAATCAATTTTAATTTTTAAAAGTCGCTTGTATAGTCATTACCTATCAATTGCTAATATTTAATCTTGTGTATATAAGATATTTATTTATGTGCTATGTATGTATATGTATGTATATATATATAAATATATTATGTGTATTTGTATATATAGTATATGTATTTATGTGAATGTTATGTATTCATGTATTGTCTCTCTATCTACATAATACTAATTGTATTATTGTAATTATTTTGCTTATTTCATTTTTTTTAATGCTTTATCCTGTGTTCTCAGTTTCTGCTCCTTTCCCCAAAAGGTTGTCTGTAAGAGATTGCTTTAGCAATAAGACCGCCTTTGCACTCTTTTGTTGTTTATTTTGTTTTTATTTCACCTATTTTTGTTCATTTTTGTATTTTGTGTGTAATAAAGTTTTTATCTATCTATCTATCTATCCCATATCGTTACCCATTCTATATTAACTGGTGAGTTCCTTACTTTATGGAAAGATGGTCACATTATACTCCTTCCTAAAAAATCTCACCCCTCCTCTTTCTCCGACTGACCCTTTTCTATTTTAACCCGCCTTTCTAAAATTTTGGAAAAATTAGTATTTAAACAACTCAACTCCTTTATTGATAAAAATAATTTGTTAAATAGATTTCAATCTGGGTTTCGAAGAGGCCAAAGTACTACATCTGCATTAATCAAAGTTACTGACGGCATTAGAATGGGAATAGATAATAAACAACTTACAGTATTGACCTTGATCGATTTTAGTAATTTACTTAATAACTTTGACTTTGACATAATACTTAGTTAGCCTCTCTTAATATATCTCCATTAGTGATTGAATACGTACTGAGAATTGTACTCGTAGTTACCTGAGTGGACGCGGATAATGCATTCATATTGATCAATTCTATTCTTTTTGGCGCATTGTAAATGCCGGTGTCCCTCAGGGAGGCGTGTTGTCACCATTACTATTTTCCATCTTTATTAATACTATTACTCGATTTACTTTATCGATTTACAAGTTACTTCCATTATAACCATAGCTGTCTGTATATATCATCTTTAGAACAAAAAATGGAAGATCTACAATACAACATCTACATACAAAGCCAGGTTGGCTAGGAGGGATCCTAGCCAACCTGGCTTTGTATAATAATATAATAATTGTTGGAGATATCAACATAGACATTGCGTGTACTCCGTCTTCCAATTCAACTTCAGACTATCTAGTACTCATAGCTTCTCATGGGCTGCTACCAGCTCACACTCTTATTACACGCGAAAACTCCTCCCTAGATCACGTTATGCTCAAAACCAACCTCTCCGCTAGTACCATAGTCTTACAATCTTCTATCACTGACCATAAAGCTGTTCTTCTATGTCTTAAGTTAATAAATCGCGCCAGACCACTTTCCCGTACCACCTCTAAAACGAACTTCAATACTTTAGACGTTGAGATGAGCACTACAAACTTCCAACCTATATATCAACTTACTTATGCTAATGAAGCCACAAACTACTTAATTACTTCTCTCATTAGACTAACAAACAACCATACTTCTATTATAAAACTCCCAAGTAACAAACGCTTAAAAGCTATGGATGACTGTCGGTATGCTCCGTTGTATACGTAATAGAGACAACATGCACATTAAACTCAAGCAAACTCCAAACAATAATGTATTATCTATTACCTATAAAAGGTACAGAAATTTTTGCACTAAAATCGTAAAAAAAATTAAAAGAGACTTTGATAGGAGAGAATTGCGAGAGGCCTCTAAAGATAGTAATAAGATTTGGAAAATAATAATAAGAGTAACTCACACCGACGAGCCCAATACACCCAATACTGATTTGTTGTCTTCTTTTAGCTCATCCCAACTCTCGGTGAATAAAGTCAATGAGTTTTTTGCTAATGTAGGTCGGAATCTTGCAAAAAAAAATCCAGTTCTTTCTGATAATACAGAATCGTCTCCTGCCGCTGCCACCTCACCTCCGACTTTACAATCATTTGTAATGTTGAATATCGATGAGGCTGAGGTTGAACAGGTAATAATGTTTTTTCTGTGCGGGTAGTCCTCTAATTAACAACAAAAGTTTTTGCTCTCTATATTTTATTTAATATTTGTTATAATTTTTATCTTAGTAGTAGTAAATGTTATAAAAATATATAAGAAAAGTTTCCTACATTACCTGGCAAATATATTTTCTATTGTTGAGTATAATGGATTTACACACGGAACTTAATAAGAACATGAAGCAGATAGTAGCACTTTTTGAGAAATGCATGAGTGATTTTGACACTGCACTGGCACAATCCCAACCTCAACTTCCAAAGGCATCTACATCTGGTCATGGAAATTTGGAAGCACTGGTATCCGATTTCAAAATCTTCAAGGAGTTGATGTGGAAGACTCTCACCATGATACGCCAACAATTACAACTGTTGTCAATTGGGTTTGATAGCCACGAGATGTTTTCCCGTCGTAAAGTTTTGCTCTTCCATGGCTTACCGGAGGATGGATATGATAACTTTCAAAAGATTAATGACATTCTGCACAATCAGATGAAGTTGTCTACTCTCGGTGATTCTTGTATTGATACCTGTCATCGTCTTGGTGTTAAAAAACTTAATCCAAGACCAGTTTTGGTACGCTTTACTAGCATGAAACTAAAAAATCTTGTTTGGAATGCTAAAACAACCTTAAAAGGCTCAGGTATCACTGTTTCTGAGTTTCTTACAAAGCCTAGACAAGAGGCATTTGTGGAAGCTATAAAACACTTCAGTATGAAGAGCTGTTAGACTTCTGATGGTGTTATTGTCATTGCTTTGCCCGACAACACTAGAAAGAAGCTTACTTCCTTAACTGAACTTCAGCCACTGGTCAAGAGTTTTCCACAAATACAGCCATTATCACAAGATCTTAAATCATCACGTTCCCGTCGAATTATTAAAAACTCGGGTAAATAATATTTATTTCTCAGTTCAACAATTGTTCATTCATTAAGTTTCAAAGAATTTGTTTTTCTGTAGCTGTCTGTGTGAACAGACTTCTTACTAATTCATATATTTCAACAATAATACTGAAAGAATCTAGTCATAGCTTTGATATTTGTTTTTTTTTTATTTAGTACTTATTTTAGTTTTATTGTAAGATGTTATTATTTTATCAAATTTCCTTCAGTTGTCACATGTCATTTGTTGATTTTTAACTGTCAACGTCACGTTCTTATAAACTTCGTCACAGACATAGATTTAAAACCATACAGCACATAGATAATGAAGTTTTCTTTTCTACTTTAATTAATTATTTGTATTTTTAGTTAAGCTGTATATTCATTGTTTTA
The DNA here is from genome assembly GCA_959347405.1 of Napeogenes sylphis. Lineage (NCBI taxonomy): Eukaryota > Metazoa > Arthropoda > Insecta > Lepidoptera > Nymphalidae > Napeogenes > Napeogenes sylphis. The sequence continues at coordinate 27,220,908 of OY365788.1, forward strand.
TAACCTTTAAGATATTCAATGTTTTTTTAACATTGAATATCTAAAATTTTCATTAGAATCTGTCTTACGATGTTTTAATTATGTTATTTTTACTTTTTAAAATCCAGTACAATTCGTTTTTACTCGGTTTTAATTATGTTTTTTTTTTTACTTTGTTTTATATTATTATGTCTCTTTGATGTATTTTTTTATGGTTTTCGACTTAATGGTATATGTCATTTTCTAAGCCTGGTATTGTAGGATAAGTTTATGTTATAAACTAAGTGATCTTTATTGTTATTAGTATACCTTATTTAAATATATTGTAGTATATATATTTTATATTAAGATTCATATAAAAATATGTATAATTCATCTATTTTAAACACCGTAGACAATGACTACTTTTCATGCTCTTCCTCGAATGATTTTCTTAGCGCTAACAGTAATTCATCACTAGACGATGACTCTTTTTCTCCTTTAGATTACAAACTTCAATCAATTTTTCTTAATAGTAAGAAATGTCTAAATTTCATTCATATAAATGCACAAAGCATTCCGGCACACTTTCCCGACCTTCTGGCATCTTTTAGTAACGTCGCAGTAGGTGGGATACTGGTCTCAGAGACCTGGTTAAAACCTTCCCTTTCTTCCACTCTTTATTCTCTTCCTGGCTTTACGCTGATACGTAATGATCGTCCTAATAAGAAAGGTGGTAGAGTAGGTATTTACCTCAAAACCTCCATTTCGTTCAGCGTCTTAAGCCAGTTGGCAAACACCGTTCCAGATAAAATGGAATATTTGTTTCTTGAAATTTCCTCCTTACATTCCAAACTTCTTCTTGGGGTTGTTTATAGCCCATCTCTAAACGTTAACTATTTCAATGACTTAGAACTCCTTCTTGACAACTTTTCTCCCATTTTTGAACATTTCATAATTATGGGTTACCTAAATACATGTCTCATAAAAAATGACTACAGATCTAGAAAATTAAAATGTATTATTTCCTCTTATAATATGTCAATCCTACCTCTTCAGGCAACTCATTTTTCCCCAATATATGATGCATCACTTTTAGATATTATTTTAGTTTCAAAATCAGAGAATGTACTTAAATTTGATTTTTATACTATTGTTTGGTTAATTTCTTGTTTTATTGTATATTTTATTTCATATGTGATTATATAGAATTTTGATGTTATCTATGTATATATATATGTGTGTATGTGTATATATATATATATATATATATATATATATTTTAAATGTAAAATGTTGTTTTAAGTAATCTTGTTAGGTTTATTAATTGTCACTAGTGTTAGTTACGTCATGGTACGTGCGGCCACTGAAAATCAGCGCTGGAGTCAAATAAGTATTCCAGCAACAGCTGAGTGGTCATCCGTTTTGGATGTCGCAGTAGATATTTATTTTTTCTATTTGTTTTTTACTTCATTTAATTTTCTTTGTTTTAATGCTTTTGTATTTTGTATTGTTACATAACAATGTATGTGATGTCCAAATAAAGTTTATTTAATTTAATTTAATTTAATTTAAATTCGGTCAACTCGATTCTCCTTTTTCTTACCACGATCTCCTCTTCCTACAATATAATTTGACTGTCCCAAAAAGTTTAAAAAAGGTAATTCTGCGCCGTAACCTTAAACGAATAAATTTGGAAGCTCTAAACCAAGACGCACTTACTTGTGATTGGTCTTCTGTTTACAATGCTTCTACTGTAGACGACAAGGTTATTTCCTTTAACTCAACCCTTACTGCTTTATTTGATTCACATGCACCACTGAAACCTGTAAGGGTCAAACATTTTCCTGCGCCTTGGCTTAGTCCGTTGATCACGAAAGCTATGTTCAAGCGCAACAAAGCAAAAAAATATTGCAAAAAAAATCCTAGCGACGATAGTATAGCTGTTTATAAAAAGCTGCGTAATCTCTGCAATAGGATGTGTAGGGACACAAAGCGCCGTGATATTTTATCTTCTCTTGAATATTTCTCTCCATCTCAAAAATGGAGATTTTTTAAATCACTAGGTGTGGGCAAGCCGCCTGTTAAAATTAATAATCAAATGAACCTAAATTCAATTTATTCTTACTTTTGCTCTCCTACTTTCAAAATAAATAACTCTCTTAAACTCTTAACTATTCAAAAATTGGCATCGGTCACTCCACCTATCTGTGATATTTTTTGCTTTCAGGACATTGCGGAGACTGATATTAAGAGGGGTATTCTGTCCATATCAACTAAAGCAGTTGGAAACGATAATATTAGTTGCGATATGCTTATTCCTATACTAGACATTTTGGTCCCTTTAATTACCCACATTGTAAATTTCTCCCTTATAACCAAATCTTATCCTCATGCTTGGAAATTGGCTCATGTCATTCCATTGCCCAAATCCGCTAATCCTACTTCCTTTTCACAATTTCGTCTCATCTCAATTTTACCTATTTTATCTAATCTAATTGAAAACGCTGTTTATAAACAGCTCACGTCTTTTCTTTCGTTAAATAATGTCCTTAATCCTTTCCAATCTGGTTTCCGTCCTTTCCATAGCACCACAACTGCTTTACTTAAAGTGACTGAGGATATACGTTTTGCTATGGACACTTAAAAAGTTACAATTCTTATACTACTTGATTTTAGCAACGCCTTCAACTCAGTTGACTTTGATGTAATGATTGGTGTATTACGCTCTCTTAATATCTCACCTCCAGTAATCGAATGGTTTAATTCCTACCTTCGCGGTCGATGGCAGAGAATTTGTACCGATGAGGAATATTCGGACTGGGCAGCTATCTCTGCCGGTGTTCACAAGGCGACGTGTTATCTCCTCTTCTATTCTCTTTATTTATCAACGAAATCTCAAAAGTAATTTCTTGTCACTACCACATCTATGCAGATGATTTGCAGATTTATCGACATACAACAATCAATGACCTTGCCGCTACTATAGACGCACTAAATAGTGATCTCAAGAGGATTATGCAGTGGGCTGATGAATACCGTCTTCTTGTAAATCCGTTGAAATCACAAGCATTGATCATTGGTAGCAAACAATTGCGCAATAAAATTAACAATGTAAATTTACCCACTTTGTTTTATGATGCTATTCCCATACCCTTTGCAGACAAATCGAAAAACCTTGGCATCATTCTCGACTGTAATCTTTCTTGGTCAGAGCAAGTTGATGATGTTAACAGAAAGCTGCATTACTCCCTTCATTCACTTAGGCGGTTGCAGAATTTCCTTTCTCTAAGCACAAAAATTATGTTAACACAAACTCTTTTACTTTCTATTCTCGAATACGCCGACGTTTGCTACTTAGATGTCTCTAAGGAGTTACTTAATAAGCTTGATCGACTTCAAAATTTGTGCATTCGTTTTATTTACGGATTGCGCAAATACGACCATGTGTCCGAATACCGAAATAAATTAAAGTGGCTCGCTACTCACCTTCGCCGGAATGTAAATATTCTATCCCTGATCTATAAAATCTTTAGAACTTCTTCTCCTTCCTACTTACGTGAACGTTTTCAACTTCCAATTCCACGAACGAGACCTCTTCGTTCGTGTGTCTCTCTAAATTTTCTGGAAGTACCTTCTTACAATACCACTTTCTATTCGAACTCTTTTACTATTGTTGGAGCTCGCCTTTGGAACTCTCTTCCAAAACATATTTTTGAAGGTAATCCAGCTATTAGCACCTTTAAAACTAGAGTTAAAGAGCACTATCTCTCTTCAATAACTTAAATTCTTATTAATATATGATCAAGTATGTATGTATGTATGTATGTATATAAATATGTAACTTTAATATATTTACAATTATTATTATTATTATTATACATAACGTATATATTTTATGTAGTATGTATAATTTATATATTAAAAACATCATTAAAATTATTTTTGTTTATCTACGTACCCGACCGCATATTTATAATGTTTTTATTCTACGTTGGAGGATAACTGGGAGAGATCTCTTAAAGAGATAAGTTCATCCTTTGTACATGTTTTTTTTCTTTGTATATGTTCATATTTTGTAAGTTTTGATGGTATATAAATAAATAAAAAAATAAATAAATAAATGTCACTCAAAACAGATTCGGCAGTCTGCTGGGACAATATATCGACTAAGTTCCTTAAGCGCTACACACGAATACTTGTTCCTCTACTCACAAATATTTTTAACCTGTCTCTTAATACGAGTATCTTCCCTTTGCACTTCAAGAAGGCCATCATTCATCCTATACATAAAGCTGGAGAAACACACCATGTAAATAATTACCACCCTATTGCAGTCCTACCATCTATTTTAAAAATTCTAGAACGCATTATTAATAAAAGGCTAGTGAAGTATTTGGAAGATAAAGCGCTTTTCTCTCCCAATCAGTACGGATTTAGGCGAGGTAAATCAACGAGTAATGCCGTCACGGAGCTTGTTGACAGTGTAGTCAGAAACATTGATAAGAAGAAAAGAGTATTGGCAATCTTTTTGGACCTAAAAAAGGCATTCGATACAGTCTCTTTTTCTAAGCTACTTTTAAAGCTAAAAGAACTTGGGATTCGCGATAAATTACACGACATCATGAAGGACTACCCTCAAAACCGAACCCAGTGCGTAAAAATACAGAACCATTATAGCAATGACATGTTTATGACCTTTGGTGTCCCTCAAGGACGTGATTGGACCAACACTTTTTCTTATTTATGTAAACCAGATGTGTAATCTAAACCTGCATAATGGAAAAATAATAGCGTTCGCCGATGACACCGTCCTTACCTTTTATGGCGATTCTTGGCGGGACACCTTGAACTCCGCACAAATAGGACTTAACACTGTTCTCCAATGGCTTCAATCACACACCTTAACTCTCAATACTGACAAAACCAAAATCCTTACTTTCTCTATGCGCAACGCCACCCAAGCTCCTGAAACGTACGCCCTACTTGCACACTCATGCTTACTGCCTGGTATTACAGCTTGATTACCCAATATTAGAGAGATGTCAAACTATTAAATACCTCGGAGTGATACTAGATAATGGCCTGAACTTTGTATCACATGTTGACTCTCTAACTAAAAGTGTTAGAAAGCTAATTTTTGTAGTTAAGATACTTCGCCACGTAGCAGATCCACAAGTTATGAGATGTACTTATTTTGCTTTATGTCAATCTCTTCTCTCTTACTGTGTATCTGTCTGGGGTGGTGCTCCCAAGACCCTTCTAATAAAACTAGAACGTGCTCAGAGAGTCGTACTTAAAGCCAGTACCTTCCGATCGATCCTATTTCACAACAGAGGAATTATATCAACACTATGAAGTCCTCACAGTCAGACAATTATTTGTACTAAACACTATATTGCTACAACACCATAAAACCCCTTATGAGATAATCATAACAAGATATAAAGACAAAGTATGCAAACCCTACTGTTCCCAATACTCCTTTACAAAAAGGTTCCCATGTTTCCAAGGACCACATCTATACAATAAAATACTAAATATTTACTCACTTCCAAGGCTATCGCTTAAAAAGAGACTTCTGGCATGGCTGCAGACGCTTAACTACAATAACACAGAGCTTTTATTATCGACACAAACTAGGTAAATTCTACGACAACACGTCAATTCACTGTCTGTTTCACTACGACGGTTGCAAAATTTTCTTCCCATACCTACCAAAATTATGTTAGCACAATCTCTCCTTCTTTCTATACTCGACTACGCCGATACAAGTTATCCTGATGTAACTGAGGTACAAATTAATAAGCTTGAGAGACTTCAAAATCTCGTTATTCGGTTCATATTTGGCTTGCGTAAACATGATCACGTATTTCAGTTTCGTTCACAACTCAAGTAGTTGCCTATTCGTTCTCGTCGGAATTTACATATTTTCTTGCTTCTGCACTGTGTGTTGTACAACCCCTTATCTCCGATCTATTTTAAAAATAAATTTGAATTCCTCATAGTCAGATAATTAGGTCCTCCGAAAATCTGATTCTTCGTTTACCCCCATATTCTTCTTCGTTCTGCAAAAAGTCTTTTACTATATAAGCAGTTTCGCTTTGGAATGCTTTGCCAGTAGCCATCAGACAAGTCAAATCCTTGACTACTTTCAAGAAGCTAGTCAAAGATCACTATCTTGAACCTTGTCCCTCTCTATACTATATATATTATCAATATTTGTTACATTTTCTCTTGTCTACTATAACATGATATTTATCTCGTGTTACTATAATATGACATTTATTTATAATTATTTCTAAGTATCATTACATATAAATATGTATATATATTTTTGTAAGTATAATAAACCATACCTGTATTTAAATTTGATAGTAGACGCCGTTTATTATGATCACTTTCAGCCAGCCCGTTTTAATAACAATAACCGAATGATAACATTATGCGGATGGTACTTTTTCATGCTTGTTGGGCGATTTTAGTGCACATAATAAATGATCATAATGATAAAATATGAATTGTAATACTTTAGAATTGATTTAAGTACATATTAAGTTTCATAATAAGAAATTCTGTTGTTTGCTCAAATTTTCTATTTATTTACAATATTAAAAATATTCTAACATAAGATTCATTTGAAATATCGATCTATTGTTGTTTGACACTTGTTTTCATTTAAAATCATTTGAATATAATTCTCAAAATCGTATAATTTTTCGAAGTTTGTTGCTCGGTGCTGAACACCACGTCGCAGAATGATCCAAGCTTCTTGCATCTGAGCAATAGACGGCGGATCTTCGGACCTTTCTTCGTCTTCTTCACCTGCTAAATCGATAACAATAAGCGATTTTTGATCTTAATAAGTGGCTTTTTCAAATGTATTGCTAAGGAGAAATTTGGGACCGACCATTTTCAATAACAATAGCCGGCTGTTAACATTAACCGTGATCACAATAAGCGGTGTCCACTGATTTTATGCACCATTCTGTAAACTTTTTATTCATTCCCAACACTATAAGGTTGTCCGGAAGAGATCGCTACTTAGCGATAAGACTGCCTTGTTGCATTACCAATACCTCTAATTAAGAATTTATATGTAACGTTGCACGTACGTTGACGCTGGTGTCTATTTTACGAAGTTATTCATTGAGGATTTAGACTATACGATTCGATATCGTAATTTTATTATTTGCCATGTTAACTTACTTGAATTTTAATTTCTTCCTTTATTAAACGGTCCCCCGACGCAATGAATTCAATAAGTACATAATAATATTATTTTTAATCTTTTTAGAGGTCTTTTTGTATCGGGGGTTTTTTTAATTTTTTAATTGATTTTTTTTTTCAACTATTTAAAGTTATGTTACTGGTTTCTGAATTGTACTAAATGAACCTACAGACACACAAAATTTTCAATTATTTAAGTATTTCTATTAATCTATCCCAATATTATAAAGAGGAAAGATTTGTTTCTTTGCTTGTATTGAATAGGCTCCGAAACCGATTTAAAAAAAAATAAAAATTGCATTAGAATCCTTCATTATGATGTAAAATGATTATATTTAATACGAGAAATATATTTATTATCTATATATATAGAAGGATGTTTGTATATATGAAATCGATAAACTCAGAAACTATTCGACCGATGATTATGAAAATTGGTATGTATATGTATTTTTCCACGGAGAAGGTTTATATGGTATGCCCATTGATGTAACTCGCCACCAGGCGGCGCTGTCAAATATAGACTTCCGCCCCGTTCAACCGATTGTCATAAAAGTTGGTATGACCATGTATGTTTTTTTATTTTATTTTTTTTATTTAATCTTTATTGGCCCAAAAAAAATGGTACAAAAGGCGGACTTAATGCTAAAAAACATTCTCTGCCAGTCAACCCAGAAAAACAGTAAAATAATTAATTTATATCAGGCGCTAAAATTATACAATCAAAACTTAACAATAACTAAAACGATAACATTGCATAAAACAACAAACAAAAAAAAAAAGCAAACAAACTAACAAATAAATGAAAACATTGCTGTTATATTCAATAAATTAATTGTAGTCGTTAATAATGTAATAGATTTAAAAAAAACATAAATAATAAACATAAATAGACATGAACATAAATATGACTTACATAAACATAGATACATACATACATAAATAAATACATATAAAGATATATAAATACATATATAAATGTATACAGACATACGTAAAATTAATTCCTTATAATAATTCTGCTATTGCCGGGACAGATATGTCAGAACAGATTTTTGTTTCGTCGAAGAAAACGAATATGCTATGTCCATCGATGTAACTCGCCACCAGGCGGCGCTGTCAAATATCGACTTCCGCCCCGTTCAACCGATTGTCATAAATATTGGTATGACCATGTGTTTTTCCTCGAAGAAAACGAATATTCTATGCCCATTAATGTAACTCGCCACCAGGTAAAGTAAGGGTTAGCCCAGCGAAGCGGGCTGGGTTCACTAGTATTAAATAAAAAAGGATCCGCGTGAAAGTTTTGACAATGTAATAAATTATAAATGTATTAAGTAACATGATTCAAGACTTTTTCATATGGGTAGGTAGATAGGTAGGTTTCATATATACAAATATTAATAAATATAAACATTTAGAGTTAAAATGATTTACAATCACTAATAATACTATGATGAAGGGATTTATACTATCACTAGCTGTTGCCAGTGATTTTTTATGACTATGATCATAAGCCATATAAATATATTTTTTACAGTCTACGTGGACGCAGTCTATAATAAAGTACTTTACCTGAGTAAGTAAGTGTAAAAACCTTTTGGCCTTCATAACAAGGCTTTTTTTTCCTATATAGCGCGGGCGAAACCGCTGGGAACAGCTCATTATTGCATAAGAACCTCTTTCCGCACGAATAAAACGTCAATATCTTGAAGACGACTATTTCTTTTTCAATCCAAAATGGATACATAAGAGCAAATAAGTCGACCACAGCAGACGTGTGCAAAGTTTATTCTTTAAAACTAAATCTATAATAAACTGTGTAAATAGAAATAAAGGAAAATAGAACTTAAGTGAATACTGTGAAAGTAAAGTTTTGAAAGAACAATAAATCTATTTCTAAACATAAGAAGTGTCCGGCCGCAACTCAAGCGCAGGTACGTTAATTAGCAAACTTGTTTATTAAGGATGATCGTACAACGATCACCGATACGCGGCAGTGGAAGCGGTTCGGAACGGACTTGTCATCTATGTCCCGGTATGATGCTTTTGTTAGTCAAAGAAAACGAAAGTTGCCGGATATGGAAACAAATGTAGACAGCGAACTTTAAAAACTTCGCCAGGATATGGATAAGGTTGGTTTGCTAAAAAATCTATCGAAAACCAAAATATACAAATTGCACAGCTAATACGGGAGGAGTTCTCTGACATTAAAAAAGAAATAAGATGTATTAAAATCATGAACGAAAATTTGATCCAAGAAAATGTAAAACTATGCAGCGAATAGGGAACATGCAAAAAATTTAAAATGGTTCCCAATATTTTGTTTTCGATTACTTATTATCATCTTATTATAATAAAATCATGTTTTTTAAATTTACTACCCATTTAAGGCCATAAATTAATTTATGAAAAGTGTAAATTAAGGGAGCGAAATTCAAACTTCCAAAACACGCCACCATTGGTCGAAAGGAAATGTGACGTCATTTGACACGCCATTCAAATTATCGGCGTCGAAGTTCATACTGTGGTATCAGTGTTACTGAGAAAAATAAATAATTTAAACCTATATTTTCGTGCTTAAAGTTTTTATTAAATGATACAATTGTTTAGGTTATTCTAGAAACATTCTTTCAATACTCAAACAATCCTAACAAAACATATACCTACAAACTCTTTTTCAATAGCATTTAGCATGCTACTACACATTACATTTTTAAAATGTTTCTTCCTCTGAATCATTTTCCACTGCACTTGACTCAGATAAATATCTTGGTTGATAATCAGCAGATATAGAAGATATAAGATGCTATACAAGTATTATCAGCTGTGTTTTCGGTAAACAATTTTCTTTTTAAAACAGATAGTTTTACTGGTAAAACTGTTGTGTACCAATGTTGTGTGTTGAATGAGGAAATGGTGATAATGCTACATTTTGTTTTTCAGCAGGTATATTTACATTGACACCTTTACTTCCATACTTCAGTTTAATATTAACTTGCACAGCTTAGTCACTTGTTAATTTATCTTCAATATGCGAAAAGCAAGGATCTGCCTTATGATCATCACATTCAATAGTAGATGTACTGAGTCCTGGGTGATTAATATCACAGACATTTGTATGGGCAGTACTAGGACTTACTTAGAGTATATCACTTCTTTATGAAGGTCACCATTTTTAAACACTACTTTTGATAACTAACTCTGAAAAGGCTTCATAAACCGATGTCAATCTTTGCCTTTTGACTATGCACATTCATGAGAATGTTCTCTCAGCTGGTGTTTTTGCCACAAAAATATATGAGGCATAACTCTTCTTCATACTTAGATTACATTTTTCTCCTTGTTGTTTCGTTATACATATTATATTCAATACAATTGGCTGTATCTTCCTGAAATAAATCTGAGAAAGAAATAAAGAGAGATGAGAAGAAATAAACCTAAAATAAATCGACGAAAATAAAAATTTTGTAAAACCAAAAAAAGAATACGGTTTTTATAGAAAATTTATACTGAACTTTAGTAAGCTAGGTTATGTTAATTGTAAACTCAAATTTTCTAATGTTCTATACTTACTATATATTTAAACTATTAGATTAAACTTATTATAAATAAAGTATACTTACGTTAAATTGATCTTCACAACAATATAAACACGATTTAGGACATATATTATCCCTTTTAATTACCATAAGTACACCATTGTTTTTGTATTTTCGCATCTCTTGGAATACAAAAAACACTTTGTCGGGTGTTTTTCTAATACTATTTTTGCACTCCGGTACTATACATTACGTGTAAGATGATTTTTATCTTCTTCCATGACTTGTAAAGCAATTAAAACTTAAAATATGTATGAAGTAACTAAAAAGTTCATAGTAAACATTCACTGGACGTGTCATCGTGACGTCACGCAAATCGCGCGCAAAATGACGGCGTTTGAACGGCTCAAATTTACTCAATGTTTTAATTTTTAATTTGAAAAAAACTAGAATCTTTTCAAACCTATTTATATTTTTTTTCTACGATATAGAGAGGTAAATGATTAATTTACGTCAAAAAAAAAATTACATGAATGTTCCCTATTATCAGAAATTAAAAGCACTCATAAAACTATGCAAGAACAAATTAGTTGCCTAGAAACTGATTTACACGCATTAAAATCTAGCAAAACCAATAAACCGGCTGAAAAATCGCTCCTCTTATGGAATGAAGACACTGTGTTAATTGAGCGGCAAAAAAGTATTGTGATTGCGGGTATACGTGAATTACAAAATAACAACACGGAACAAACACGAAGTTACGACTATAATAAAGTAATAAAATTAACTAAATCAATATTTTATGAATGCCCAGATCCAATAAAAACTTTTAGATTAGGCAAATATAAGTCTGGAAAACACCGTCTACTTAAAGTATGTTTCTGCAATGCGGAAACTGCTAAGCACCTACTGCAAAATCAACCAAAAAACTCCCGTAGTATACGTCTATACTTGGATCAAACACCTGCTCAAAGAGATTATATGAACCATCTTAAAGAAGAGCTGGATTGCCGTGAAAAAAACGCAGAATTAGGTTTAACCATAAAATATATTAAAAATATTCCAAAAATTGTAAAAAAGTTCCCAAAACACGGAGCTCAACAGTAAAATTAGAGCAGTCACTCAAATTTCAAGAAAATTCCTATTTTCAAATCAAATCAAATCAAACAACTTTATTTGGACAACATACATTAAAAAAATAACAATAACCAAAACATTAAATACAAAGACAAAAAAAAAAATAAAAATTAAAAACACACAAAAAGAACAAAAAAAATCATTAAAAGTTACTTTAAATAAGGTATAAAATAAAAAATAAAATAAAATAGAAAACACAGTAAATAAAAATGTATATATGTCATCCAAAATGGAAAGCCACTCAGCTAATGTCAAAGACGTCTTCGATGCTGGTATTCTGTGACTGCCACTTACAGGGTTACGTCGCGCCGTAATAATAGCAATATCAAAATATTTGTTATCATAAAATAATATTCTATAAAATATCAGAAGTAATAAATTATATAAATACATATACACGTACAAACACACATATATGCACACATTTACACATAGACACACTTTACACACACGTACATACATATACACAAACATATATTCCCACGAGTGTTACGTAAATAAAAATGTACAGTTTTATTACTGCTCAGTTCCAAAATCCAAACAATGAAAGATGGTTAGTTGAAATTCAAACACGGGCGAGAGTGCAAGTCATGTCGCTTCAATTGACAGTGTAAACTGACAAAAAGGAGACCGTAATGAGCTGAATAAGGATATGTGTATTAATTACTCTGATATACAGCCTGTGTCACAGTAAAAGCTGAAATTATTTAGTGTAAGTAAATATGAAAGGGTTGTTTTTACTTTTGTTACAGTTAGAATTAAGTTTAAAATAAAATGTTTATTACATAATGTTTCTCGACCTTTGCTAACTATGAAATATAATTTCAGGCAAGAAAAACACAATTATATATATATATATATATATATATATATATATATATATATATATATATATATATATATATATATATATATATTTCATACATAACGATTAAAAGATTGAAAATAATCATAGTAAAACCTTCATAGCTTGTCGTGACATAAAAGGAGGTAAGTTCATAAGAATATAAGTGACATGATAAATATAATTATAAGCTAGACGTCCATTAATTACTCTATTTATCTAATAAAAATAACTTATATTTAAATTAAAAACTATTTATTGTTCGTAGGTCACGGAAAGGCGGTGGAAGGTTATTCCAACATTTCGTCGCAGTATATTTGAAGCTACCTCGGAAGGCGGCTGAATTAAACTTAGGAATACTAAGCATATATGTTGAAGCTCTGGTCTCGTGAGTAGATCGTGAATCACCGACCCATTTTAATTTATGGTATAGGTACGGTGGCATTTTACATTTAATGGTACCGAACAATAAAGTGGCAAAATGTAGTTGTCTGCGGTAATCCATTTTAAGAATTCTTGCGCTGTTTAAAAACGGTGTTACGTGTGATCGAGCTGGAATATTGAAACAAAATCTTGCGCATGTATTTTGTACTCTTTGAATTAGGCACTTAGTACGCGAGAGTAGTCTCGGACCAAATACAACGTCACCGTAGTTAAGTTTAGACAGTATGAGAGCCTCACATACTGTGATTCGCACTTTTATATTTAAATATTTTCTTATACGATAGAGGAGTTTGAGGCGATAAAAGCATGCTCTGACGGTATTCTTTACGTGACTCTCAAATCTTAGATTATCGTCTATTATAACTCCAAGATTTTTCTATCGATCTATTTTTATGTCTTGCAATTCCACGGAAGGAGATAGATTTAAAATTTTTTGTCTTTGTGATGGAGTCCCCAAAATCATATATTTGGTCTTATTCGGATTTAAAACAAGATTATTGGAACTAGACCATAAAGCGATGCTTTTGAGATCATCATTAAGCCTTTTTATAGCGACGTCCAAGTTTTCCGGCTTAAAAGACATATATAACTGTATGTCATCTGCATAAATGTGATGTTTACAATGTTTTATATTATTGACTATGTCTGCGCAGTAAAGAGTAAACAACACAGGACCCAAAATAGAACCCTGTGGCACGCCAGTTGAAACTCTTTTACATTTAGAAAAATGTTTCGAACCATCTCCGCGAGTAACCTCAACAATTTGTGATCTATGCTCTAAATAACTTTTAAACCATTTTATTGTTGTTCCGCTTAATCCATAATAAAATAGTTTAGACAGGAGTAGGGATAAGTTTATTGTGTCAAATGCACGAGAAAAGTCAAGAAGCACTTAGACAGTGGCCTGACCAGCATCTTGTGCGCTTAAAATGTCATCAACAACGGTAGATAAGGCCGTAGCAGTACTTCTTCCTTTTCTAAAACCTGATTGTAAATATGGCAGGAAGTCATTAGTATCTAAGTACTGTGTCAGTTGATGACAGACTACTTTCTCCAAAATTTTCGAAAGACAAGGCAAGATACTTATAGGGCGTAGGTCGCTCAAATTGCTCGGATTGTCTTTTTTGGCTAATGGTTTAATGACAGCCTTTCGCCAGGAATCAGGAAATGTGTTCGACTGTATAGATTTATTAATAATTTTAACTAAAATGTTCAATGTACAAGGCATTGCGGCATTTACCATCTCTAGGGAAATACCATCAGCTCCTATAGAATTTGACTTAAGACTACGCAGTGTTTTTAAAATAGTGTTTTCGTCGACTAAACTAAGATTGAACAAAGATGCTTCATTTAATTTATTTGTCTCGAAGAAGCGCTTATATGTGTCTGATACTTTTAAATTTCCATGAGTTTGAAGAAAGTGTGTATTTAAAGCATTGGGGTCATTAAGCCCTTCAGGAAGGTAGCTATCTTGTCTTTTTTATAATTTATATTGTACTTTAGATGACTCCACATACATTTTGAGTTTTTGGCATTATTATTAACAAAGTACGTAAAATAAGCGCTTTTCTCATGATTAAGCGCAGAGTCCACTAAGTACTTTAACTTTTTATAATAAAAAATGTGCTGTTCCTTATTTGTATGCCGAGCCCTAATATGTGCGCTGTCACGCTTTCTCATCATTTTTTTTATATTGTACGTGATCCAGGGATATTGGTGGACGCTGAAATAAGCACAGACTACCGGGGCCAATATATCAAATATACTTATGAGTTTACTTGTAAATTCATCAACCATATAATTAACATCTTTATCCCAATCGACAGTAGCTAAAAGAGCCTTGAGATCTTCTCTCAGTCTCTGAGTCTCAATGTTTCGAACCTTCCTAAAATATTTAAAAACCGGTCTTGGCTTTTCTTTTGGTATATCGAGGTTGAATGATAACATTGCATGTGTACCCAGATCTCCTATATAATCTACCCAAACATGACTGAAGTTGCCATCGACACATATAAGATCAATTAATGTTTCGCTGTAACCTGTAAAGTTCGTTAGCTCATTAATTATTTGGCTTAAATTCGTACAAGTTAGAAAATCACGAAACATTTGAGTTTGATCATTGTGAGTATGTAGAAAATTTATATTAAAATCATCCGTTAATACAAAGTAATCATAATATGAAAATGAGGTAAAGGTCTGTTAGCGCATCAAGAAACACTTTACGATTCAGCCATGGCGGTCTATAGGCCGTACCGATTATGAGTTTTTTCCCCCCCACGTTAACACTAAGCCACATTTGTTCCACACATGGGGTTGTTGGATGTAAAAGAGTTCGAACTGTAATGTTGCTTCTTATGTAGAACCCCACTCCACCACCCCGTAATCGTACTTCGGGGGGTCTGGGTCTGTGACGAAGGCGATAGCCAGGAATAGCTGGGGCGCGACCCTCTTCGCCTTCCTTTAACCAAGTTTCGTTTATAGCAAATATATCAACATCATGACGGTATAAAGCAACTATCAATTCATCGTATCGCGTTCCCAGTGATCCCGCGTTTAAAAAACCAATTCTCAACTTTCGCGATCCTAACATTTTAATAAGATTTTACTCAATAACACAAAATATTGGACAGAAACATAGTTAAGTACTAAAATTTTGCAGTAAAACAAAATATATAATATAGCAATGCATTTTAAATACAAAATATTTGTATAAGATTTGTTTACGATGTAATTATTTTTATTAGATAAACAGGAAAAGATATTTAGTGCTAGTAAATAATTAACTAGTATGAGAACATATATATATAAAAATATAAATTTAAGACTATTTACGACCCTACGATTTTGTTTAAATTATTATCGAAATTAACAAAATTATAGCTTTCCTTAACAGTTGTTTTACAATGAATAGTTGATACGTTGCAAGATGTGTAAGTTAACATAATTATTTTAATTGCACGGCTAAAGTTAAGAAATATTATTACTAGGTAAGAAAACAACAATACAGTATTAAGAACTAATTTACATTTATAGAAAAAAACTTAGCAACATCGGATTCCGTTCCTATACGATAGACGGTCGTTGTCAAATCACGTCTGATGTATATTCGACCATGTTTAGTCCAAACGAAGCGCCATCCTGTTTTCTTACCTTCCTCCCGCGTTTTGTACAAAAGATAACGATTGAGAGGGGTTAAACGCTCATTAATATAATATCGTCTGGGCTCCCTGTCAGTAACACCGGCCGAGTCGGCGTGGCGACGTACTCGTGCCGCTTGCAATAGTTCGTCGCGTATAGTACGCCGTGAAAGACGCACCACAATAGGACGAGCGGAATTTCTCCCCGCGCCTCCTGCCTCATGGCGTCGCTGGCCTGACCGTTCCGCACTGACGATATCTTGTATAGAGAGATCAATTCCTACTTTCCTAGCCGCAAGATGCATGATATTGATAACACTTTCACCTGGTTGTTCCTGCAGACCTGCAATTTCTAGATCATTGCAGAGATGTTCTTGTTCGCGATCATTAAAATCCAGGCGAAGACGTGAAATCTCATCAATAGTGCTTCGTTCATTGGGCAAGGACGAGGACTCTAGTGCCAACACCCTGTTGTCTAAGGTGGATAAACGATGATTAAACTCGCTCATAGCACCGTTCAAGCGTGATACCTCCTCCCGAAAGAATGACATTTCTCTTGAAACAGCCGTCATCTCCTGACGTAACAAACGTATTTCCTGCACCAAATCTGACAAATCTGAATTATCGGCTACATCGGCATCAGCGCAGTACTCTTCACTATCCTTAGGAGCATGTTGTGAACGGTCTTGGACAGGCGTGCACTGTTTATGGCGCTTATTTATATTATGCTTTGGTTTGCACTCTTGACAGACCCATTTGGGAGATATACGAGCCTCAGGACTAATATTTGAGCAGACACGGTGAAATACACAGCTACATTTGGCGCACTTAGCACCTTCTGCGGTAGCAAGGAATTAGTATATTTATTTAAATAACTATGTAAAACCACTTAAAAGGTGAGTGTTCGCACAATAAATCTTTGGGAGGGTACGTTGACCTTACAGCTGATAAATGTACTTGTATATTTTTAAACTGGCACTGAGATCACTTAAGTATATTACAATAATTATTAACATTAATGTCACTTTACACTACTTTATTGTAAAATAAAGTTATTCCCAAATAATATGAGTTTTATTTTAATTAAATTAGTCGGTTAGTAGGTCAACGGTCAGCTGTCAACGACAGTCGCGACGTCAATGCAATAATTATAAAGACCTACCCCTATAGAAGTACCCCCATATTTTCTATGCAATAATTATAAAGACCTACCCCCATAGAAGTCAAGCTTAACTTTTTATTATACAAACATAAGCAATTTGTGCAAATTTTGGAAAATTTTGAAAGAATTTAAATGTATTTTGAGCGCTATACAGAACGTCACTCATTTAATGATATTAATAGAAACATGTATAAGAAACGAATCGGACGCCAAATCTTTCAACTTACCTAACTACAAACATATTTAAAATTATCGCTCAGACAAAAGAGGTGCAGGCGTTTAAATTTTTATTCACAACAGCCTGCAAAATGACATCCTGGAGGAGTTATGCGGCGATGACGTTCATTATTTATGGATTTTCTTAAAGAGTTATTCTATAAACGTTGGTGCTATTTATAATCCAGGAAAAAGAAACCTGTATACCTTCCTTGATAAGTATACGATACAGTTGGAAAACAAAAAACGTAGTATTGTATTTGGAGATTTTAACATTGATTTATTAAGTCAAACCACAGAAACTTTATACTACAAGATATATTACAAATAACTGTATGTCATAGCTGAATAAAATTGATATCAAATATTGTGCTCGCGAGACAACTACAACCAAAACTATATTAGATCATATTTGCTCAAATATTCATAATGTGAAGTTTCAACTTTCAATTATTAATTCACCCTTATCAGATCACAAACAAATATATGTGGAACTACTTAAGTATAAACATAACCCCCTACAACGGACATCATACACGGCAATAAATTACATAGCTTTATATAAAAGCATGAAATTAAATATACTAAATAACGAAGAGCAAAACTACACCATCTTATAATCTTATATACTAGAAAAAGTAAAAACAAGTAAAGAAAAAAAGTAAAAATATTAAATTTACCCCAGAAGGATTGGAATAACAGAAATATTATAAACGGAATTTACAAAAGAAATGATCTATGGAAGAAACTTAATCCTACAAATGAAACACTGAAGCTTCAGTTTTTAACCGAAACAATCAATTTACAGAAATTAATTAGGAACACAAAACAAGAATTTTATTATAATTCCTTTAAAAATTGTAATAATGACACCAAAAGCTTTGGAATCTAATAAATAACTTAGCCAGCAATAAAATTAAATATGACTCACATCCCCCAACATTAATAGTATCAGGCAAAACAATACACAATGACAATGATTTATGCTAGAGATTTAATGTATTTTTTTCATCAATTAGCTCTGAACTAGCTCGAAAAATACCAAAAAACCATCCAAGTGAATCTATTGACACCTTGACTTGCGTAAATGAATATCCCAAATATACAACAACAAATTTTGAACCTTGCACTTGTTACTCCTAAAAATAATAATAAAAGTATCTACGTGGTTTAAATATTTTATTAGTAGTTTAGTATACAAAAAAAAAACAATTCAACCTTATATTTAATTAAGTTATACAAAATAAGCAAATGCCCAAAATATTGTTAAAATAATGCCAAAATAATGTTAAAATAACGCCAGCTAGACTCAGCGGTGGATTACTTGAGATAACACCTTAATTTTAAATTATGTATAGAAATTTACTCAAATAGAAATCCTAGGCGCCATTGACAACTTACAAGACATATGCATGATCCTCCTGCTTGTCAGTACTGGAGAATCACAGTCAAACACTCGTTCTTTATAAAACTTTTAAAAATGGAAGTGTTGATTAATGGTATAAATTAACTTTGTACATCACCATATTATCGGGATTACAATATAGACGAGCTTCTTAACCTCAGCTAGTCAGGAAATAGGATACAGGTCAAACAGGACGACGCTCCGAAGATTCACGTCTACCCCCGCGAACCAATTATAAATTTACCCGTGTCTTCTAGGGTATAAATAAAAAAATTCCTGTAATTAATAAATTACAGGTTAAACTACCTAATTATAATAATCTCACTTTAATCTATTCAAATAACAATAATTTATAATACCTTATGGAGGAAAAAGGCCTCGCAAGCAATAATATTAATCTATGTCGACTCCGAGGGTCGAATCAGGACAAGTACGGAAATATTACCACGTAATAACCTTAAATAAAGTCTCAAAACCTATAAAACATCTCCTAATTCAGAGTAAAGATTCAAATTACGAAATATTGTTCCAACAAACTTTGAAACTGCCCGGAAAGTACCGGCAATAGGAATTATAATTATTCCATATTAATAAATTACACCTGCAATTAAACACTCTAATGAATATATGAAACAACGCTTCAAATGCGTTAATAAGATCACAAATAACTAAAACACTCACCGAAGTAATAAGATATTGGATTCGGAACTCGGAAGTGCTTCCGAAAGAAAAGACTCTAAAGGTCACGCATTGAATTTTATAATCAAAATATGCATAATAAGCAAACAATGTGGCTATGCACACTCCGCGTTACACGAAATGTGGGTAAAATTTATATTAATCGGAAGAAGACCAATATTTAAATAATTTAAGAACAATGCACTACTTATCTAAAGGAAGAAACGAATGTAATAAATTGTTATACTAATAAATATAACAATAAAACAACGTTGGCTGCTACTAAACTTCTGAAACAATATGACAGCTACTTTCACATAATATTTAGCGATATGCTAATTTTAATAATGATTAATAAACGAAATTTAAAATAGTAATTATTAGTAAAATGTTTATATTTTCAATAACATTTTGGGGAATATGAAGTTAGCTTGAGCTGGCATTCAATACCTTCAATATCTTAAACAAAAAGACATGTCACAGACTAATTAAGATTTTGTAATTAGCTGTCAACAGATAATTAATTTACTTTGTCTACAAATTTGACAGATAAAAAGAAATCAATAATATTAAAATTCTAAATATTTAAATATCTACAGAAACGAAATTTCTATGTAACAATCGTGTTAAGTAAGTAAAAAATATTATAAAAAATTTAGACAAATCGTGTAGTACAGGTATCGATGGTATAAACACAAAAACACTTATCTGTATATGTGATAGTTAAAAAATTAACAGATTGTATAAATAAATGTTTGACAATAGGTACTTTTCCTAATAGTTTAAAAAATGCTAAAATAACTCCGATATACAAATCTGGTCAAAAAACTAATCCGGGGAATTATCGACCAATTTCGGTGTTGCCTGTATTTTCAAAAGTCTTTGAAAGTGTCAGATATAGACGCCTGATGAAACACTTGGAGAACCTAGGTTTTTGTTTCTGCTCAACAATACGGCTTTCGTCAAAAATCCGGAACGGATACCGTTCCAGTAGTAATTGACTTGTTAACTAAAATAAACATGGAAATCAATAAGAAAAACTTTTGTCTGGGTATATTCATCGATCTTCAGAAAGCTTTTGATACCGTTACTCATTCATTACTGCTTAGAAAATTAAAAAGACAGTGTTATCCGCACGTGCTTATGGTTTATTACAATCATACTTAGAAAATCGAAAATAAATTGTAAAAATAGGCACACCAGGCTACACAAGCAATCCCCAACCTATTACTTGCGGTATCCCCCAGAGATCCGTAATAGGACCATTACTATTTGAAATTTACGTAAACAATGTCACTAACATCGGACCTAATCGGAAACCTAATCGGACAGATTACGCTATATGATGACGATACGTCTCTGTTTTATTTCGGAAAAAATCTAATAGAATTGATCAAACAACCGCAAAAAAGTTTACATAAATACAGTACTTGGTGTCAATGTAATCTGTTAACTGTTATTGCAAAAAAAAGTTCATACATGATTTTTAGTGCAAAAAATAAAAAAATACCGAACGATATATCGCTATATATTAACGAGAATCCACTGCATAGATCACACCAGGAAAAGAACCTTGGCTTAATTTTGGACGATAGATTGACATGGCGACCCCACATAGAACACGTGAAAAATAAACTTACACAATTCATTGGAGCACTACGTACGGAGAATGTCCTCTTGTGTACCACCTAAGATACGATATATGTTGTACAATGCGATTATAAAATCTAAACTTACCTATTTAATAGAGGTCTGGGGCTGTGCGGCCAAAACTAATATTATGCCACTACAACGTGCACAAAACAAAGCTATAAAAGTGTTGTTCTAATATTCCAAACTAACATCTACCACAAAAATACTAAATCTGGAGCAAATTTACACTATTAACGTATGTATATTAATATAAAAATGTTATCGGGGCACATTCATATGCAGACTTCTCTTACTACTCGCGAATATACACACAGTTTAAGAAATACACACAAACTGACACTCATTACGCCAAGAACAGGGTACGGTAAAAGAAACATTGTATTGGATGGTGTTATAAGGTACAATAAACTACCAAATGATATTAAAATGAGTGAAAGCGTTTCTATATTTAAATCTAAATTAAAACAATATATACTTGAAATATAAAGTGTAAAAATAATTAATATCGTAAATTTATAAATATAAAAATCAATAATAATAATTTTAAAAAAGCATCATACCATTATAAACTAATAATACTCGTGTCCAAAAAGTTAAAATTATAAATTACTTGAATGTTTATTGCTACCATTCCTTTTTTTTGAGTCATTACCTTCTTAAATACATAAGGTCGAATTATTTGTTGCATTTTTAATAAAATAGTTGTATATGTTATACTATGCTCATAAGTGAACTGTAGTTTTCTTGAGAAATAAAGTCCTTTAAACCTATAAGAACCATCTCGACAGGCATAGCTTTAGTTTAAAAAAACCGCATTCAAATCCGTCTACGCGTTTGGCCGCAAACAGCTTATTATTTCATAAGAACCTCTCCCCCGCACGAATAAAACGTCATTATCTTGGAGACGACTATTTCTATTTCAATCAAACATAGATAAGAACCATCTCGATGAGCATAGCTTTCGATTTAAAAAAAACTGCATTCAAAGCCGTCCACGCGTTTGGCCGCAAACAGCTAATTATTGCATAAGAAACTCTTCCCTGCACGAATAAAACGTCAATATCTTGAAGATGACTATTTTTATTTCAATCAAACATAGATAAAAACTATCTCCACGAGCATAACTTTCGATTAAAAAAACCGCATTCAAATCCGTCCACGCGTTTGGCCGCAAACAGCTAATTATTGCATAAGAAACTCTTCCCTGCACGAATAAAACGTCAATATCTTGAAGACGACTATTTTTATTTCAATCAAACATAGATAAAAACTATCTCGACGAGCATAACTTTCGATTAAAAAAACCGCATTCAAATCCGTTCACGCGTTTGGCCGCAAACAGCTAATTATTGTATAAGAATCTCTCCCCCGCACGAATAAAACGTCAATATCTTGGAGACGACTATTTCTGTTTCAATCAAACATAGATAAGAACTATCTTGACGAGCATACCTTTTGATTAAAAAAAACCGCCTTCAAATCTGTCCTCACATTTGGCCGCAGATTTGCCACAGACAGATACACAGATACACAGATACACAGATTGACAGGTCAAACTTATAACACCCCTCTTTTTAGTCGGTGTTAAAAAAAGAATATTATATCATAAGGATATCAGAATATGTGGTGTTGATCATTTGAATTGATACTGGATTTAGAGTTCATCTCTTGTCGACTCGACTCTTGTATTTGACTATGAAATATGACTATTCCGTAGTAAATAATCATATAATATAAGAAGAAAAATGTTACCTAGAGGTATTAA
The DNA here is from genome assembly GCA_959347405.1 of Napeogenes sylphis. NCBI lineage: Eukaryota > Metazoa > Arthropoda > Insecta > Lepidoptera > Nymphalidae > Napeogenes > Napeogenes sylphis. Next base: position 27,244,079 of record OY365788.1, read on the forward strand.
CATAAACAATAAGACAATAAACTAAGATAACATTTCTCTACTTAATTGGCATCCTTAACTATTACACTAAGACTAAATTACATAAAATCAATAAAGCTTACTCTTAATCTCTGGTTACGTCTTTCATGGCGGCTTTTATAAGAGTAAACAAGGTGGTTTGGGTGCTTCCCCCTAGGCGTTACATTAACAATTCAAAGTATTTCACCAAGGGTTGTTCATTGTAATGATTGTTCACATGTTCGTAGAATTAGCTCCTAATGAATAATTTAAAATAATGATAAATTGTTATTTTCTGAGTTCTGTTTCGAAAGATTAACCAGTTTTGAATTGTTTCATATGAAATATACCAATTATTTATTAAAAAAAATCATACTACTAAAAATATTCTATTAAAAAAAATCCGATTATTACTAGTACTACCAATCATCATCCTCCTACCCTGTTCCCATTATTTGGGGTCGGCGCAGTATGTATTTTTCTTCCATTCATCTCTATCAGCCGTCAACTCCTCACCCACGCCTTTCAAACACATGTCATTCATCACACAATCCATCCATCTCTTTTTGGGCCGTTCTCTACCTTTGTATCCTTCCACACGCAGATCTAATACTCTTTTCACAACCTGTCTTTCGTCCCTCCGCATTACATGTCCATACCATGCTAATCGTCTTCTCTCATCTTATCGGTCACTGGTGCTACTTTCATGCTTCCTCTTATATACTCATTTCGTATCTTGTCCATTCTCTTAACTCCACACATCCATCGCAACATCCGCATTTCATTTGCATGCAATCTCCTTTCATCCTTTTTCTTAACAGGCCAGCATTTCGATCCATACATGACGACAGGTCTGATAATTGTTTTATATATTTTCCCCTTCAATTTGATGGGCATTCGGGGATCACAAGTTACACCTGTGACCTGGCGCCATTTCATCCATCCTGAGCTGATCCTGTGTTCCACAGCGCGGTCTATATCTCCATCACCCTGCAAGAGTGAACCGAGGTACTTAAAATCCGAGCAAGTAGGCAGTGCTACGCCATCTAGCATGATAGCAACAGGACCGGATAATCCGCCAAAGTCACAGAACAAATACTCTGTTTTTGTTCTGCTGATCCTTAGGCCAAAATTCTCCAGTTTCTGTTGCCATAACGCTAGTCTACTCTGTACCTCGAGTCCATCTTCACCAACGAGAACGATGTCGTCGGCGAATAGCATGCACCAAGGTGCCTCTTCCTGGATGTCTGACGTCAAGGCGTCCATAATCAACAGGAAAAGGTAGGGGCTTAGAGCTGACCCTTGGTGCAATCCTACAGCCACACCGAATTCATCGGTATTGCCAGCGGACGACCGAACGTGTGTATATGATGAAATGTACATAGCACGAATCAGCTCCACATACTTACCTGGCACTCTATTCTCTTTCAAGGTCCACCACAAAACCTCTCGGGGTACACGGTCGTAAGTCTTTTCTAGGTCTATGAACACCATATGCAAGTTTTTGTGAACCCATCTGTATTTTTCGCATAATTGGCGAAGAGCGAAAATGGCATCCGTAGTCCCTCGGCGCGGCATGAACCCGAATTGGTTTTGGGTAATTTCACTCTCTTCTCTTATTCTTTTCTCAAGTATTTTTTCCCACACTTTCATCGTATGTGACATAAGCTTTATGCCTCGGTAGTTATTGCAATCCTGAACATCACCCTTGTTTTTAAAGATGGGCACTAGCGTACTACTGCACCATTCATCCGGTATCGTGTTCTTGTGTAGAAACTTACCAAAGAATAAAGTCAGCCACCTCCTTCCATCCGCATCACACAATTTCCACACTTCGACTGGTATTTCATCTGGTCCCACCGCTCTTCCATTCTTCATACTCTTTACGGCTATTTTCACTTCTTCCTCACAAATTTCCCTCACCAGACCTATGTTTAACGGCGGATCTTCTAATACTCTGTCCCAATCATTTTCTTCATTCATCAGCCTTTCGAAGTATCCCTTCCAGCGATCTTTTATCTCCTCCCCATTCATCAATACCCTTCCACTATCGTCTTTTATGCACTTAATATGTGAAATGTCTCTCGCATTCTTCTGCCGTGCTTTAGCTAATTTAAAGAGTCGTTTTTGGCCTTCAGGGCACTCTAGCAACTTGTAAATGTCGTCTTGGTTCGCAGCCTTTGAGGTCGCAACAACTCTTCTAGCTATTTTCTTGCATTCTTTATACTTTTTTTTCTTATCTTCTTTTAATCTTTAGTCTCCTACTTCCACACTCTGCCACTCTTTGAATGCTTTCTTCTTCTCTTTCAATGCTTCTTGGACGTCTTCATTCCACGACCATGTATCCTTATCTATGGTTCCTTTACCCTTAGACTGTCCTAGAACTTCCTTCGCTACACTTCGGATACACTTTGCCATTTCATTCCAACACTCATTCACACTTTTTTCTTTCATATCCTTCATTTCCACCATATTGTCAACTACTTGCTTCCTAAACTCACATGCATACTGATCCTTTCCTAGCAAATGCCACTTTATTTTGGGTGTTTACTGGCAAGGACTCGGACTAGTATGTCCATTAGCTATAACCGGTGTTGTGAAACTAGTGTTTCACCTGGCAATATTTTACAGTCCTTGACGCAGTTGATTCTATTCCTTTTTACTAGAAAATAATCAATCTGCGTCTTGTTCAGGCCGCTTTTGTATGTAATGAGGTGTTCTTCTCGTTTCTGGGACCATGTATTTGTTATTGCCAGGTCAAATGCAGTAGCCGCTTGTAGGAGAGCCTCTCCTTCATTGTTCTGTGTTCCATACCCCCAGCCTCCGTGACCTCTTTCATACCCTCCATTTATTCTTCCTACATGGCCATTAAAGTCACCACCAATATATACCTATTCGCTGTTTGGTATACTTATTACTAGGGCATCAAAGTACTCCCAAAACTTCTCTTTTATACTTTCCTCACAGCCTGCTTGAGGGGCATACACACTTACAATATTCATAACCACATTCTCTAGCATCAGTTTGACAACGATCATTCTATCATTTTTCCTTTCAACCTCTGTAACTCTTTCTTACATCTCTCTATCCAATACAATCCCTACCCCATTTCGCTTCCCATCGCTTCCACAATAATAGAACTTATATCCTTCTCCAATCTCTCTCGCCCTAGTACCTTTCCATTTCGTTTCCTGCAAGCACGCTACATTTATTCTTCGTCTTTTCAAAACATCCGCTAATCACTACATCACTGTCTGGTGAAATCTGTATTTACATATTCCCCACCAGCTTTCGAACCACATGGTGTTAGGCGAGTATGGAAATACAAGTCAGCAGATTGGGATGAGATGCGGCACTTTTTTGCATCTTATCCTTGGCGGCAGGTCTGCTTCTCTTCTTTGGATCCGTCGAGTTGCGCGGATGCTATAACCGATGTGGCGCATCAGGCAATGGAGTATTTTATTCCTTTTGCTGAAGTTCCCGTCCGTGGCAAAGCTCGCCCATGGTTTAATGCCGAATGTGGTCATGCCCAAGACCGAAAACATTCGGCATACCTCATTTGGGCTGATGCTCGAAGCCGCAAAACTCCGGATGTTAGTAAAAAGAAGACAGCCTTTAACCTAGCTGCCAAGTCCTACAAAAAGGCATTGCGGAAGGCTCGTCTCGATCGAATCGCTAAGAATGGCGAAAAGCTCTCTGTCAAACCAACTGGCAGTCGAGCTTTCTGGTCTCTTGCGAAAGCGATCGAGTCGAATTTCTGCCAACCCTCACTGCCGGCTCTGCTGAAGCCGGATGGATCCCTGGCCCACACAGCAACAGAGAAAGCGAATGTATTTGCTTCTCTGTTTGCTGATAATTCACATCTAGATACTGGCAATGCTTCTCCAGCACATCTTCCTCACTGCGGTATTTCGATGCCTGAAATCCGCATCACTAACAAAGAGGTATGGAGAACATTGTGTCGTTTAGATGTGAATAAAGCCAGTGGTCCTGATGGTATACAAGCCATTCTGCTCAAAACATGTGCAGCTGAGTTGTCTCCTGTACTGACACGTCTGTATCGCCTCTCTTTCAAGACTGGAATAGTGCCGAAATCCTGGAAGCTTGCCAACGTGCAACCCGTGCCCAAAAAAGGCAGCCGTGCTGATCCTGTCAACTACAGACCGATTTCAATCACCTCCATACTCTGCAAGATTATGGAGCGTGTATTGAACTCGCGCCTTCTAGCATACCTAGAAGGTAACGATCTCCTCAGTGACCGACAGTACGGGTTTCGCCGTAATAGGTCTACTGGGGACCTCCTAGTGTATGCTACACACATTCTAGGCGAGGCCATCGAGAAGAACGGAGAAGCGGTCGCCGTCTCTCTGGACGTCTCGAGGGCATTTGACAGGGTCTGGCATGCGAGCCTTATAAGCAAGCTTTCAGCGTACGGTATATCTCCTGGTCTGATCGGCTGGGTAACGGACTTTCTGAGCCAGAGATCTCTCCGAGTAGTTGTCGACGGGTGTTCCTCGGAATCCTTGACAATAAATGCCGGAGTGCCTCAGGGGTCCGTTCTTACTGCAACTCTTTTTCTGCTGCACATTAACGATCTGTTGAAGCCCGGTATCTATGGGTACGCAGACGACAGCACAGTTGTAGAAAGATATCTGCCGAGTACTCGGGCTAGTCGAGATCAAGTACAGTCTGAAAGAGAAGCCATGGTGCAGCGTTTGATTGACAAACTTCAGGCAGTCTCCGCATGGAGCAATGCCAATCTTGTCAAATTCAACGCCACCAAAACGCAGACGTGTCTGTTCACCGCCAAAAGGAGCCCTTTCACCTTGGCTCCTACTTTCCAGAATGTATCCTTGGAATACAGTGACCGGCTTCAGTTGTTAGGCTTAGAGATTTCCTCGAACCTCAACTTTGGTCGGTTCATTGAGTCCAGAGCAAGAGCAGCAGCAGCAAAGCTTGCCGTTCTTGCGAAGGTTCGGCAGTACTTTACACCGGGACAGCTTCTTGTTTTATACAAAGCACAGATCCGGTCGTGTGAAGAGTACTGTGGCCACATATTTGCTGGTGCCGCAAAGTCTCATCTTGCGGTTCTGGACTCAATTGAGAGGCGAGCAAAGAGGCTTATAGGCGATCCCGAATTGGTCGAAGCCGACCTCCAAAGCCTTGAACACAGGCGTAGAATTGCTAGCCTCTCAGTATTCTATAGGATACATTTTGGTGAGTGTGCGCAGGAATTACACGATCTAATTCCCCCGGCCCCCTTCCATCATCGGACTTTCCGACGCACGGCAGGAATCCATCCTTTTGTTGTGGACATTCCACCTGTCCGAACGAAGCGCTTTGCTTCGTCTTTTTTACTGCGTACAGCAAAGGATTGGAACAACTTGCCTGCGTCGGTATTTCCGAAAGAATACAATGTGGATACATTCAAGAGAAGAGTGAATAGGCTGCTAGGGTAATGCGCCTTACCACCTTAGACTACATTCCACTTTTTTTTGAAAATATCTTTAAACATGTATAGCCATGTTAAGCTTATTTAAATTTATATAAATATAGAATGTAAAAAACCGATACGGGCAGGGATTCGAACCCGCGACTACTGGGAAACCGTCCCGTCGCTCTACCAACTGAGCTACCGTATCGCTGTCCGTCTCGGTGAATTAAGCATTCTATATGTGATCGTCTTTATCGGGACAGTGGTGACATCTATTAGGTTTCTTTCGAAAATCCTAACCAATGTTTCTAACTTTGCAGTATAGATAAACATTGAAAAGATGCCACTACCGAAATCAATTTTTTGAAAATATCTTTAAACATGTATAGCCATGTTAAGCTTATTTAAATTTATATAAATATAGAATGTAAAAAACCGATACGGGCAGGGATTCGAACCCGCGACTACTGGGAAACCGTCCCGTCGCTCTACCAACTGAGCTACCGTATCGCTGTCCGTCTCGGTGAATTAAGCATTCTATATGTGATCGTCTTTATCGGGACAGTGGTGACATCTATTAGGTTTCTTTCGAAAATCCTAACCAATGTTTCTAACTTTGCAGTATAGATAAACATTGAAAAGATGCCACTACCGAAATCAATTTTTTGAAAATATCTTTAAACATGTATAGCCATGTTAAGCTTATTTAAATTTATATAAATATAGAATGTAAAAAAAACCGATACGGGCAGGGATTCGAACCCGCGACTACTGGGAAACCGTCCCGTCGCTCTACCAACTGAGCTACCGTATCGCTGTCCGTCTCGGTGAATTAAGCATTCTATATGTGATCGTCTTTATCGGGACAGTGGTGACATCTATTAGGTTTCTTTCGAAAATCCTAACCAATGTTTCTAACTTTGCAGTATAGATAAACATTGAAAAGATGCCACTACCGAAATCAATTTTTTGAAAATATCTTTAAACATGTATAGCCATGTTAAGCTTATTTAAATTTATATAAATATAGAATGTAAAAAAAACCGATACGGGCAGGGATTCGAACCCGCGACTACTGGGAAACCGTCCCGTCGCTCTACCAACTGAGCTACCGTATCGCTGTCCGTCTCGGTGAATTAAGCATTCTATATGTGATCGTCTTGATGTGTCCCGATAAAGACGATCACATATAGAATGCTTAATTCACCGAGACGGACAGCGATACGGTAGCTCAGTTGGTAGAGCGACGGGACGGTTTCCCAGTAGTCGCGGGTTCGAATCCCTGCCCGTATCGGTTTTTTACATTCTATATTTATATAAATTTAAATAAGCTTAACATGGCTATACATGTTTAAAGATATTTTCAAAAAATTGATTTCGGTAGTGGCATCTTTTCAATGTTTATCTATACTGCAAAGTTAGAAACATTGGTTAGGATTTTCGAAAGAAACCTAATAGATGTCACCACTGTCCCGATAAAGACGATCACATATAGAATGCTTAATTCACCGAGACGGACAGCGATACGGTAGCTCAGTTGGTAGAGCGACGGGACGGTTTCCCAGTAGTCGCGGGTTCGAATCCCTGCCCGTATCGGTTTTTTACATTCTATATTTATATAAATTTAAATAAGCTTAACATGGCTATACATGTTTAAAGATATTTTCAAAAAATTGATTTCGGTAGTGGCATCTTTTCAATGTTTATCTATACTGCAAAGTTAGAAACATTGGTTAGGATTTTCGAAAGAAACCTAATAGATGTCACCACTGTCCCGATAAAGACGATCACATATAGAATGCTTAATTCACCGAGACGGACAGCGATACGGTAGCTCAGTTGGTAGAGCGACGGGACGGTTTCCCAGTAGTCGCGGGTTCGAATCCCTGCCCGTATCGGTTTTTTTTACATTCTATATTTATATAAATTTAAATAAGCTTAACATGGCTATACATGTTTAAAGATATTTTCAAAAAATTGATTTCGGTAGTGGCATCTTTTCAATGTTTATCTATACTGCAAAGTTAGAAACATTGGTTAGGATTTTCGAAAGAAACCTAATAGATGTCACCACTGTCCCGATAAAGACGATCACATATAGAATGCTTAATTCACCGAGACGGACAGCGATACGGTAGCTCAGTTGGTAGAGCGACGGGACGGTTTCCCAGTAGTCGCGGGTTCGAATCCCTGCCCGTATCGGTTTTTTACATTCTATATTTATATAAATTTAAATAAGCTTAACATGGCTATACATGTTTAAAGATATTTTCAAAAAATTGATTTCGGTAGTGGCATCTTTTCAATGTTTATCTATACTGCAAAGTTAGAAACATTGGTTAGGATTTTCGAAAGAAACCTAATAGATGTCACCACTGTCCCGATAAAGACGATCACATATAGAATGCTTAATTCACCGAGACGGACAGCGATACGGTAGCTCAGTTGGTAGAGCGACGGGACGGTTTCCCAGTAGTCGCGGGTTCGAATCCCTGCCCGTATCGGTTTTTTACATTCTATATTTATATAAATTTACATTCCACTTACCATCAGGTGGAATGTAGTCAAGCATTGCCCTGGATAATATAAAAAAAAAAAAAAAAAAAACTCTCTTCCTCTTCCATTCATCGTACCTACGTTGCAACTGGCAAACCTCAACTTAACATTCTTTACACTTCGGGCTCGCTTCTTACGTCGTACCCGCTCCGAGTGGTACGACAACCCTTGTCCATTTCTCACAGGGGCCGGGTACTGCTCCTGCGCGTCGCCTAGGGGGGACGCCCTAACCCTGTCGCGCATCATATTAACCTTTGACATACTGCATGTGTTTTGGCTTTTCTTTTACAGTCGGCCGCCTGCCTGACACCAACCCTCCTTGGGAATGTATTCTTTATTTGAATAGAAAGGAAAAGGATGAGGACGTAGGGCAGGGAAGGTAGAGTTTAGATAGGGATAATAGGTTTAAGGGATACTACTTACTTGGAAGATTAGGTATAAGTCAGTAGTAGCTCGGGGGACCGGGGTCGCATACCCGTATATCATAGCATGGTCACCGAAGTAGTAGATCAGTATGATATCCCCTGACCAGTACTACTAGTACTACCAATATCTTATAAATTTTAGTTTCAAATAAAATAGCAACACTCAGATCAATTTTTCTAGTCGTAAATCACTTTAAAAAAACTTATGATATATAATAAACGTTTTTTTTTTGCTATAAAACATTTTACCGTTTGTCATATTGTGATAAATGTTTACAATGAAATTCATCTGTAGAACTATTGTTATCACGTTGATTTTACAACTTGCTGATCCCAAGTCAGAGTCAAGAATGAAAAAAAACAGCAATCGTTTTTGTAGCAAAACTGTGGGGAATGAAACTCGTAAGTTCGATTAATTTAAAAGATTCTTAATACCAATTTTTTTATCTTTGAAATAAAGATTACCTTTAAAAAAGTTCAATGTCTTTTTTTTTTAGATATATATAAGACTTAAGTTAATCAGTTGATTGAAAGCTTGGTAATGATTTTACTAATAAGACGAAGCTTCTTAGCAATCCATGGATTCACCGTGCGGGTGCCGGGCCCATCGCGTTGCAAGGAGAGGAGTGCAAGCAGTGCCTGGGACTTGCGACCCAGGAGTAGGTTTAAGGGGCCCCTTTATTATGCGCAAAAACGCTCACCTTCACCCTCCACACTCCTCTCCCTACCTAACCAAATTTGGAAAGAACCTACTAATGCCGCCTTTGAAGTACGTTCTAGAAATGAACCGATGCTTGTTCTAGAAAGGCCAAGATCTTTAAGTAGGCTATAGAGAGATTTTGCTGTTATACCTCTCGCTCCCACTTCTACCGCGTACAAACTAACTATAAATTTATTCCTGATCAGTTCGTTGGTTAGTTCGTAATACTTATTGAGCTTGAATGTGTGATCCCTTGGGATGTTTGTTTCCCAAGGAACAGTAAGCTCCACAAGTATCACGCGCCTCAGATGTTTCGAATACAGGAATAAGTCCGGTCTGGATGACGAAACACCAACATCCCCAGGGATTTTGTAATGCTTTTCATACGTGTCCATCATGAGAATCCAATCAGGAGCCGCGCCTAATATTGAATAAGGCTTCGCTTTTGATTTTTTTTTTGGAGGAGCCTTCTTTTACGAATTCTATAGATCGTTCGGTGGTTGTTATACCCTTCCGCGCTCTTGCTACTGAAAGACTAACCGCTTCCCGTATAATTTCTAATACCTTGTCGTGGCGACGCGAGTATTGACCTTTATCTAGAAGTACCCTACACCCTACTAATAGGTGTTTCGCGGTTCCTATTGCCTCCCCACAGATGTTGCAAGACTTTTCGGTGGCTTTGCCACATCTTACTAAATTACTTTGATCTGGGAGAGTCATTTGGAATGCATTAAGATAGAATTTTAATAATGCTGGGGACCAATCATAAATTAAGGTGCGCCACTTCAAAGCTAGTGGAATACAAAAATCTCCTATGGTCACCCATTCGTTTTGAATTTCTAGGCTCATCGCGTGGAGTCGGTAATTATCGTTTTCGTCTTGTCGAATAAAAGATTTTGTTATGTCTATGTCTTGAACTTTCCTACTTGATCCTAGCCCTACTTTATTTGTTTGAGCACCTATCATAAACTTTTTATGGAATTGAAGTCGTGACTCGAGCTCTGAGGCAACTTTGTCTTTTGGGAGAGAAGTTACAGTATCATCTTTAGATTTTCCGATGATATGTCTTTTGGTAACTCTTAGATGTTTGTAGAGCTCCGATGGTTTCTTTAATTTTAATCCAAAGTTGTTACGGTCTCTAAATAAGGTTGAAGAGTCCGCTGAGTGCGCTAACCCGAGCCATAACTTCAATGTCTTTATGACGCTTGCATCTAACTTTGACAAAAGGGTTTTATTTATATCATACACGAGGAAAGGCCAATTTAGACGTGATGTTAAATAATTATCGTAAATCCAAGCTTTTTTGACGTTACTTATTGGACAAATTGGACGTTACTTATTGGACGTTGTAAAGACAAATTAATTAATACGTAAATGTACCTAAACACGTAACACACTTAAAATTAGAAATTCCATAATAAATTTTATTATAAGTGGTACAATATCATACATACAAAAGTAATATGAAAGTTTGCGGGTAGTTAGCTAGTTAGCAACATGTGATTTTGCACTTGCAATTTTATTTGATATTAATATGATTTGAACACCTAGAGGGCGAGCTGCAGCATATCAAGCATGCTTTGTTCCACAACCACCTGCCCGTACCTCGCTAGCGTCGAAGAAACCACATCAAGCCACTCACAGTTGAGCGTCAACCGGCCCAACTACCATATGTGAAAGGAGCTACTGACAGAATCGGCAACATCTTAAAAAAGGTTTCTATTAGAACTATCTACAAACCTCAAAGGAAAGTGAGCCTATTCTTGAGACCTATCAAAAGTAATATTCCTTTACAATGTGCTGGAGTATATAAACTTGACTGCGAATGTGGCTTGTTATACATAGGTCAAACAAAGAGGAGCATCGGTAAAAGAGTTAAAAAACACATATCGAATATCAAGCATAGGCATACATCTAAGTCTGCAGTGTGTGAACATACCATAGACAAGCCCAATCATTATATAAGATTTGATAAACCTAAAATCCTCGCTAAAGAACAACGTTACATTCCAAGAATGGTTCGTGAGGCTATTGAAATTAAAAAACATTTTAATTTTAAAAGAGAAGATGGTGGGGATTATTAACAACACCTGGGACCCACTTTTGAAAAATATAAAATCCCATGTCTGTGACCGCATCGGAAGACCTCAAGATATTGTTAGTGCGTTTTGTGTGAATCCTAAACTGTACGCCCGGAAGCTTAGAAATTGTTGGGCGTAGATGACTAATTAATTAATTAATTTATTTATTTATTCATGTACCATAATCAGTTACAAAAGAGCAATAACAAAGACGTACACATAGGATGAACTTATCTCTTTAAAGAGATCTCTTCCAGCTACCCAAGAGTGTTGGAGACGTAGTTATAGAGGGCAGAGAAAGGTACATTGACATTATATTTTATAAACATAGTAATACAAATGGTAAAAAAATACTTACATATATATCAACATAAATGCAAAAATACATATAATTACAATATATAAGAATACATACACTTATATACATAATTATAATAAATATAACTTATGTTTGTGACATATAATAATTTTTCAGTCTACGCTTAAATATCATGACGGAAGGACTGGAAGTAATATGGCTAGGTAGGGAAATTTGGAAACGCTCATGCAAATAAGAAGGGGCTAAATGAGAAAAGACGTTATATAGCAAGGTAAGGATGTGCCTATTCCGGCGTAAGCGGATAGGGAGCCACTTAAGTTGACGACGGAATTCTGTAATGTGGTCAAATTTGCGTAATCCGAAAACAAATCGGATACACAAGTTTTGTAGGCGATCTAACTTATTAAGTAGTTCCTCAGATGCATCCAAGTAGCACACGTCGGCGTAGTCGAGAAGGGGTAATAAAAGAGATTGTGCTAGCAAGATTTTAGTCCGCAAGGGTAAGAAATTCTGCAAACGTTTAAGGGAGTGGACTGACATATGAATGCGCTTCCTAACATCATTAATTTGCGCCGACCAAGATAAATATTTGTCAAATGTCAATCCTAGAATTCTAACTTCATCGGAAAATTGTATAATAGATTTGTCGTATACTATATTGCTAAGTTGATTAATAATAATTCTATTTCGAAAGTGTCTGCTACCAATTATAATAGCCTGTGATTTTTTGGGATTTACTAAAAGCCCAAACGACTCAGCCCACTCTTTTAGTAATCTTAAGTCATCATTTATAAGGTTCACAGTGCTATTAAGATTTTGGAATGATGAATGCCTATACAGTTGCAAATCGTCAGCGTAGAGATGGTAGTGGCAAGAAAAGATTTTAGTGATTTCATTAATAAAAATGGAGAAAAGTAAAGGAGAAAGAACGCCGCCCTGTGGGACGCCAGCAGAAAGTTCTGCCCATTCAGAGAATGAATCATCAGAACAAGTAATCTGTCGACGTCCAAACAGGTAAGTACGGGACCAGGAAATTACGGGTGGAGATATGTTAAGACTGCTCATAATAGCTAGCAAAATATCAAAATCCACTGTGTTGAAGGCATTACTAAAACCTAATAGGACGAGGATAGTAAGGTTTTTGTTGTCCGTAGCATACCTGATATCTTCAGTAACCTTAAGCAAAGCAGAGGATGTGCTATGCGCTGTACGGAAACCGGATTGGTGAGGACTAAGGAGGTTGTTTAGATTTAGGAAATTTGTTAATTGTTTGGATACAATGCTTTCTAGGGCTTTGGATAGAAATGTGAGTATAGATATCGGACGAAAGTGGCAGGGAGAACTCGGATTAATGATTTTAGGCAAAGGAATGACATGTGCAGATTTCCAAGGAGATGGAAAGGAGTTGGTTGTTAGGGAAAAGTTAAAAATGTGAGTTATAACATCCAATATAATGTCAAGGAGGGGAATCAACATGTCACGGCTAATATTGTCGTTACCCACTGCTCTGGAACTGATATTAACTATAGCTGTCTTAACATCACACTCCGTAATTTCTGCGAAACAAAAACTGTCACAGATAGGTGGAGTGGTATTATTTAATTTATTTAGAACTGAGAGTTTTTTTGAATAGTCTGTGATAAGAGGCGAAGTCGAGAAGTAATTGTTAATTGAACTTAAATTTAGGAAATTGTTTATCGAAGGCAGAGATTTACCCACACCTAGTGACTGAAAAAACCTCCACAATTGAGGAGGAGTATAGTTACTGACACATGAAAAGATATAACGGCGTTTAGCATCCCTACACATCCGATTGCAACTATTGCGTAATTTCTTATAGACAGCGAAATTTTCATCGGTGGGGACTTTCTTGTACCGTGACTTGGCTTTGTTTCGTTTGCTCATAACGCTCTTAATATCGGAAGTAAGCCACGGTGCAGGATAATGTTTTACCTTGAATCGTTTGATAGATGCATGGGAATCATATAAAGAAGTGATGAGAGAGTTAAATATATCCACTTTTGAGTCTATTGACGTGGCATTATATACATTGGACCAGTCAATATTTGTAGCATCAGAGACTAGTTTATCCCAATTTATATTTTTGAAATTACGTCGCAGAATTATCTTACCCTTGCTTTTGGGAGTCGAAAGATTATAGCGAAGATATACAAGATCGTGGTAGGAAAAAGGAGCAGTAAGCTGCCCGTGCGTAATAACATTATCGGAGTTAAGAACCAGCATTAAATCGATAAGAGAAGGTTCAGAGTGAGGTGAAAAATGGGTTTCAGAAAGGGGAAGAATAGAGAGATTATAAGAGGCAACTAAAGATTTTAGTTTATCTGATATATAATTGTTTTTTGCAAGGCAAGTATTTAGGTCACCCATGATGATAACATGTTGATAAGAAGGAGAAAGAGAATCCAACAGTAAATCGAAGTTATTGAAGTAGTCGATAGTAGTAGAGGGGCTATACATGACACCAAGAAGTAATTTAGAATGATTAAAGACTACTTCAATAAAAAGGTATTCTAAATGAGGGATATCTGAAGAAGTTGATGTGGCAATAATTTTAAAGGAAATATGACTTTTTAAATATAAACAAACGCCGTCACCCCGTTTTTCAAGGCGATCATTACGCACCATAGTATAATTAGGTAAACTGTAAAGAGAGGATGAGAGAGAAGGTTTTAGCCAGGATTCAGATACAAAGATATAATCGACTTCGACGTTACTAAATGTTGCAAGGAAATCAGAGTAATGAGCCGGTATGCTTTGAGCGTTAATGTGAACAATATTAAAGTTATTAGTTCCGCTAGAGAGTATAGACTGAAGTTTGGAATCTAAAGGTATTAAATCAACATCTGATGAGGCATGGCTGGAGGCACTTAAAAATTCATCAGAGGAAGATAACGACAGACAAATATTATTAAAATCTTCTATCGTGTTAGACATAACAAATATAAATACATATATAAATAACTACAATAAATATAATATTATCACTTAAATATAAACTAGAAAAAAAAAAAAAAAACGATAATAACTATTATCGTCCCACACTCACTGGCATAGTAAGAAAACATCTTTACAATAAAAATTAAAAAAAACTTTTACATAATATTACAAGATAAAAATATATATATAATTTGTACTAAATATTAACAAAAATCGTAAAACTGGACCGGTTTCTAAACAAGTGACAGGACAATAATACTTAGCTGTCAAGTCTAAATATTGAGTTGTCAAACAGAATGTCATAGATGTATATAACAAGCATAAGTAAAATTTAAAAAGACAATTAATAAAACACTACCCAACTGAATAATAAAAAGTGAAATTAGAAATAAATTAAGGAATATTAAATAACGTTTACCGGCCAGCATTTAAAAAAATTTAAGAACATAAAGAAAAATAATCACCAAAGAAAAATAAACGACAGAGAAAAATACAACAAAACACTACTTAACTACTTTTTTGGGCACACGTCGAGATCTCGTATTTTGCTCCTGAACATTCTGAGGTGAAGAAAACGTAGTCATTAAAGAACGCAGCTCCTTCATAGTTTGTATCCTCTTACGGCTCTTGTCAGGCAGGGAAACAATAACGATACCGTCAGCAGTCCATGAGTTTTTGATCCCGAAGTGGCGTCTAGCTTCTGCAAAGATCTCTTGCCTGGGCTTTGTTAAAAACTCTGAGATGGTAACACCTGATCCCTTTAGAGAAGCTTTAGTATTCCAGACTTCAGATCTCTGCTTTAACGATGTGAACCGTACCAGAATGGGTCTGGGTTTATCTTGTTTCACTCCCAGACGATGACATATATCAATGTGAGATATCTTAAACCAGCTCAAATTAAGTTTTTTAATGACATTACTGACTGCCATCTCAGCATTCTCATTAGTGGTTTCGGCAATACCATGAAATAGGAGAACCTTCCGCCGCGAGAAAACCTCATGCCTATCAAAACCAACAGAGAGCAATTGCAATTGGTTTTGTAACATGGATAGTGTCTTCCACACCAGGTCTTTGAAGATGGCATAATCTTGAGCCAGTCCGGAAATATCAATCAAAGTGTTAATTTGTGGCTGTGGTTTATTAGTGTCAAGTGTTTGTGTGAGAGCTTTGTCAAAGCTATCCATTCTGGACTCAAACATTTTAATAATGTCATCCATGTTCTTAGTGACTTGACTATGTAGATCCATATTGATTATATAATAAAGATGTTATTTGAAAAATTAAGTTTTATATTGCCAGGTAGTGTAGAACAATATCAATATTCAATAATAAATCATTAAAAGAATGTAAATTAATGATATATGATTTTTAATAATAAAATAGAGATGGAGCAACTGGAGCAACTAATTAACTGACTTACTGACAGACACCTCCATCTCGTCTTACCGTGAACACGATGGCTGCAAAGCATTCGAAACGTCGGATTAGATTTAAAATGTAAATTTAAAATTTAATTCAATATACGCGGGTTAAATCCGTAAAAATAGTTTTATTTCAATATGTAGTACTCGTACTCCCAATATTTTTTTAGGTGGTAGAGCCTAGCTCTAGTTATCTGATTGCAGCTCGTATTGGGCTGGCTCGACCGGGGCAGGACCACTCTCTCATAGAAGACCGACGTGTAGTAACCAAATTCATTTGGGTATATTTCGTCAGTGAGTGAGAGAATCCGGAAGCCCAACCCCCTCCCCCACGCCAAACATGAAAGCGATGCCTAAAAGAAAAATACCCCAGGAGAGTACCGGCTTTGATGAAGCCGGGGATCCCCTCCCCGAGCAAAATCGGGGAAATGATTCTCGGATTTTGCTCGGGCTGCCTATCGTATCTGGGGCGGGCAAAGTATCGCCTTTTGTGTTTTTTGAGGGCAAACGACGAGTCAACGCAACAGCACCCGGACCCACTCTAAATGTGGACTTTTGCAACATCCGGGGACTTCATTCCAACTTGAACACCGTCCACTATCATCTAGAGACGGCGCAGTCGGCTTTGTTGTTTCTGACGGAGACGCAGATATCTCAACCTAGCGACACAGCGTACCTAACATACCCCGGGTATAAACTAGAACATCATTTTTATCATACATGCCGGGGTATCTGTGTTCGTAAGGGAGGATATCTGCTACCGTCGCCTTCAGGCTTTTGAAGGTCGGGAACGGTCTGTACTCTGGCTGCGCGTGGACATGGATGACCATGTCAGAGTCTACGCGTGCCTCTACAGGTCCCATAGTGGTAATGCAGAAACGGATCAACTCTTAGGCCATGTTCAGGCGAAGATTGACGATCTGCTTTCACAGACTCCCTCCGCCGAAGTCGTAGTCCTCGGGGACTTCAATGCGCACCATACCGATTGGCTAGGGTCACGTGCCACCGACTACGCGGGGAGATCTGTGTTTGACTTTGCTCTGGCAAATGGTCTGTCCCAGTTAGTAAAGACGCAGACTCGTCTACCGGACGTGGACAGCCATATGCCCTCTTTGTTGGATCTTCTGCTGACTACACATCCCGGAAAGTACCAAGTCACTGTCGAGGCTCCCTTAGGGTCCTCTGATCATTGCTTGGTATGGAGTGTAGTGCCCATGGAACGCCCAGCTCGCACAAGACCTGCGACTCGACGCGTTTGGCACTACAAGTTAGCGGATTGGGATGGAAAGCGATCCTATTTTGCATCCCACCCATGGGGGCCGATTTGTTTCCCTTCCAATGATCTCAGTGACTGCGCTGCGGCTGTAGCTGATGTGATACTTCAGGGCATGGAACTATTTGTACCAAGATCTGTGGTACCACTTGGTGGCAGATCGTGACCATGGTTTGATGCGTCTGTGAGGGCTGCAGCAGCTGACAAACGGCAGGCTTATCAAGCTTGGGCTAATGCGTTAGTCACGAAGGATCCGAACTCTAGAGTTCTGAAGAGGAAATTCAATCGTGCCTCCAGATTCTTCACGATTCTCGGCGCTTTCCAAAGCCAGTCTGGGAAACTTCTGTCAGCCATCCCTGCTGCCATTGCACACTGGGAACGATTCTTTGGCCCACACGGCAAAAGAGAACGCCGATCTCTTGGGCACTCTTTTTACCTCAAACTCGACTCTGGACGACCAGGGGAAGGCACCGCCTATCATCCCGCGGTGTCCGAACTGTATACCGGAAATAGTTTTTCGGCAAAAACTCATCCGAAAAACCCTCCTTTCCTTGGAAGTTCATAAGTCGAGTGGGCCAGATGGTATATCTCCAGTTGTGCTACGAACATTTGCCCCTGAGTTGACACTAGTGCTAACGCATCTATTTCGGTACTCCTACTTGAAAGGCGTAGGCCCGGTCTAATGGAAGCGTGTCCTTGTCCATCCGATCCCTAAAAAAGGTGATAGCTCGGACCCAGCTAACTACAGGCCTATCGCCATTACCTCTCTTCTCTCCAAAGTAATAGAGAGCATCATCAATAAACAGCTCCTAACGTACCTCGAGGATCACCTGTTGGTCAATGACCGGCTATATGGCTTTCGCCATGGTCGATCGGCTGGTGATCTTCTGTTGTATCTTACACACCGTTGGGCAGCTGTTATGGAAAGCAAGGGAGGGGGTCTGGCAGTTAGCCTGGATATGGCGAAAGCCTTCGATCCTGTAAGGCACAGGGGGCTTCTTTCGAAGCTACCTTCTTATGGGCTTCCCGAGAGTTTATGCAAGTGGATCACCAGCTTCCTCACTGGGCGGAGCATACAAGTCGTTCTCGACGGTTTTTGCACGGACCCTAAGCCCTAACGCTGGTGTACCCCAAGGCTGCGTGCTATCCCCAACTCTGTTCCTCCTGCACATCAATGATATGTTGGATATCTCTAACATACATTGTTATGCGGATGACAGCACTGGGGATGCGGTATTCCGGCCGTGCAGGTCTCTCTCGGGAAAACGTCGACGAGTGCCGAAAGAAACTTAACCATGTTCAGTTCAAGCCCTTGAAGACACAAGTTTGCGCGCTTACCACTAAGAAAACCCCATTTGTCGTATCATCGCTCTTCGAGAGCACTCCCCTCATTGCCTCGCCAAGTATCAGAATACGGGGTTTCGACATTCATCTGAAGAGCAAGGCCAAGTTGGCCTCGAAGAAATTGGAAGTGATTAATAGAGCGAGGCAGTATTTCAAACCTGTGCAAAGACTTGCGCTCTATAAGGCGCAGGTTCGGCCACACATGGAGTACTGTTCTCATCTCTGGTACGGATCACCCCAATATCAGCTTCTACCATTTGACCGCGTACAACGGAGAGCCGTTGGGATTGTCGGGGACCCGGTGCTCTGCGAACTGCTGGACTCTTTGGCATTGCGTAGAGACGTGGCTTCTTTGTGCGTCTTCTACCGCATTTACAATGGGGAATGTTCTGAAGAACTTTTCGATCTGATGCCTGCCGCCGAATTTCATCACCGCACAGCGCGCCATCGCCTCCAATATCCTTACCACCTGGATGCGTGGCGATCCTCTACTGTGGGGTTTTCAAGGACATTTTTTCCACGTTCCACTCGCTTGTGGAACGAACTCCCTTCGGTGGTATTTCCAGATCGGTACGACATGGATACCTTCAAAAAAGGCGTCTGCTCCTACCTACATGGCCGGCAACACTCTTGTAAATCCTCGGATGTTGCAAGAGTTCATGTGCGGCGTTGATCACAAGTCATCTGTGACCCGCCAGCTCGTTTGCCCTCCTCTTCCATAAAAAAAAAATAAATTCTGGACACTACTCTGAGTTGACTATATTTAGAGATCTTTTTATATCACTGATACACAATAGCAGCTGATTGCAAAATGTCCAAAAGCTTCACTACTTGAAGACTGGTGTACAAGCTTTACCAGTTCAAGGTGTCGAATAGACTCGTACTCATCATCCGGGATTACCTGTAGAATCGCTCCTTTCGCTACAGAGTGGAAGGCGTTTTGTCTACCCCCCGCCCCATCAGGGCGGGTGCCCCCACAGCGTTCAGTTCTCTCGCTAATCCTCTACTCCATCTACGCTAGCGATATTCCTAGGCCGGATCTAAAGTTCACCATGCCATGTACGCGGACGGTACCGCGCTTTACACGTCTTCTAAGGATCACTGGGAGGTATACCAACGTCTCCAATTCGTAGTCGACTCTCTCGAGAGTTAGCTGCGGAAATGGAGGATCGAGGTAAACCCCGAGAAGAGCATTTCAGTGCTCTTCGAACGGTGACAAGGATCCTCCCGCAAATCAAACTCTTTGATAAACCGATACCTAGGTAAGACAAGGCAAAATACCTAGGAGTAACGTTGGATAGAAAGTTAGTTTTTACTGAGCATATTAAGACCGTTCGTAGCAGAGCGGCCTGCATATTAGGTCGTTCATATCCACTGTTAGGCAATTCGCAATAAGGTGACACTTTACAAAGCTTGCATACATTCCGTCATGTTCTATGCTAGTCCCGCTTTTGCGCACGCTAATCTAAAACCCCTTCAAGTGATTCAGAACAGGCTTACACGGATTGCAACCGGGGCGCCGTGGTTCGTACGCAACATCGATCTCCATAGAGACTTAGATCTTCCGACCATCGCTCAGTACTTCAAGTGGCTTTCCCAAAAGTACTTTGAACGTGTGGAGTGACACCCGAACCCACTGGCTGGCTACTTTAGTCAGAAAAAGAAGACCCAAGTCGGTACTCGTTGACCCCGACGACGCGTTCACAGTAGGTAACGTGTACGCGTAGGCATAAGTGACACCACACAACATACAGATACACACCGTCTATACCGATATAGACGAGGTCCCAACTGAGTAAGTGCTCCGTTGCTCCGGCGTTCTGCCGCCGGAGGATGCTAGTGTCCAAATTTCCTTAGCTTTGAAATAAAACTCTTTTTACGGATTTAACTCGCTTATATTGAATTAAATTTTAAATTTACATTTTAAATCTAACCCGACGTTTTGAATGCTTTACAGCAATCGTGTTCACGGAAAGACGAGATGGAGGTGTCTGTCAGTAAGTCAGTTAATTAGTCATCTACCTCCAACGGTTTCTAAGGTTCCGGGCGTACAGTTCAGGATTAACACAAAACGCACTAACAGTATCTTGAGGTCTTACAGTGCGGTCACAGACATGGGATTTTATATTTTTCAAAAGTGGGTCTCAGGTGTAAGACAATCCCCAACCATCTTCTCTATTAAAATTAGGATGTTTTTTAATTTCAATAGCCTCACGAACCATTCTTGGAATGTAATGTTGTTCTTTAGCGAGGATTTTAGGTTTATCAAATCTTATATAATGATTGGGCTTGTCTATGGTATGTTCACACACTGCAGACTTAGATGTATGCCTATGCTTGATATCCGATATGTGTTTTTTAACTCTTTTACCGATGCTCCTCTTTGTTTGACCTATGTATGACAAGCCACAATCGCAGTCAAGTTTATATACTCCAGCACATTGTAAAGGAATATTACTTTTGATAGGTCTCAAGAATTGACTCACTTTCCATTGAGGTTTGTAGATAGTTCTAATAGAAACCTTTTTTTAAGATGTTGCCGATTCTGTCAGTAACTCCTTTCACATATTACCATATGTTGGGCCGGTTGACGCTCAACTGTGGGTGGCTTGATGTGGTTTCTGCGACGCTGGTGAGGTATGGGCAGGTGGTTGTTGAACAAGGCATGCTTGATATGCTGCAACTCGCCCTCTAGGTGTTCAGCGTCACAGATGTGTTGTGGTCTCTGAAACAAAGATTTGCCAACGGTAGCTAACTGGCTAGGGTGGTAGTGTGATTTACCATTGCGGTACCTATCTGTATGTGTGGGTTTCCTATAAACAGTGTGTCCTAATGTATTGTCAGGATTCTTTGTAATAAGAATATCAAGGAAAGCTAAAGTATTATTTGACTGCAATTCCATTGTAAATTGTATTTTATTGTTAATGGAATTAAGGTGTTTTAGAAAAGCTGAAGTTTGATTCATAGGTAGTATTGTGAAGGTTTCATCTACTTACCGCTTAAAGATGTTCGGTATAGCAGGTGCAGAGGACAGGGCCCTCGCCTCGAAGTGCTCCATGTAGATATTGGCAACAACGGGGGAGACCGGGGAACCCATTGCCACTCCATCAACTTGTACATAGAATTCATCCTTCCACATCAAATAGCCAGATGTTAAGCAATGCTTCAGTAATTCTGCATATTCTACTGGCATGTTGTTGTTCTGCAGCTTTCTCTCGACAATTTCAATGCAGTCAATCACTGGAAGGTGATTGGTAAATAGTGACTGTACAACGAAATTAACCGTAATGTCGTTGTCATTTAATTTTATTTGTTGTATTAACAAACTGGTAAGAATCCTTGACATAAGTTTGTGTATGTCCCCGGAGAGGTGTCAGTATCCTAGCAATGTGTTTAGCCAGTTTATATGTTGGTGTATCAATCTGGCTGACTATGAGACGTAGTGGGACATTCTGTTTGTATATTTTGGGTAACTCATACAATTTTGGTGGTTTTGCACATGATGGTACGAGTGATTTTTTGTATAAATTTAATTTAAGATTGTATTTTTGTATTAGATCGGCGGTTTGTTTTAAAACTTTATCGGTAGGATCTTTTTCAACCTATTTGTAAGTGTTATTGTCCGCGACTATTTCTGATATTTTACTATTATAATCACTCGTATCCATTATCACAGTCGCGTTCCCCTTATCTGCACGGAGGATGGTAAGGTCTTCATTGCTGCGTAGGTGTTTTAGAGCAAGATGTTCGTCACGGGAGGGGTTATTCTTCGGCAATTTGGCAATTCGGCGCAGAACACAAGAAATATCCTGGCAGATTGCTTCAGATTCCTCTTTCGTGATTCTATTATTATAAAGACACTCCTCAACGTTGCAAATAATGTCTTCGAACGGTATTTTAGTTGGAGCTGGTGCAAAATTTAAGCCTTTTTTATTATCTCAACGGTTTTTTTTAATCTTATTTTATTTTATAAGCTATACACCTTAAAGGTTAAGTCAGCTTAAATTTAAATATAACTAAATACAATTTTAACAATAAGAAAAACTGTCAGTATTAAATAATTACAAGAAAAGGGAAAACAATACAAAAAATCAATAAATAACTTAGATACCTAAGTATAATTTATTATTTAATTTAATACACACTAAACAAATATCACTGATATTGAGTATGGTTTGGATCCATCCGGTAAGCCGCCCAACCTAAGCTGTGCTGCTCACAGGATCAATCCTGTTTTCTTAAATTAAAAGACTGTATAATGTAACTCATTACCTTTCCTCCACTTTCACACATAAAGTTCATACTAAAAACATTGTGTAACATAAAAAGTAAGTCCATTCTACGACAGTCTAAAGCTACTAATAAATTTTCTCTTAAATCAGCATTAATGTTACATTCCAATAACAGATGAAACAGATCCTCCTCTTTATCACAGACGGTGCAGTTTGGACACTCTGTTTTGCGCATCAGGTAGTTGAATTTGTTGAGAGGAACATGTCCAGATCGCACTCTAAAACAAATAACTAGTTCTCTTTGATTCATTTTACCTATCGAAAACCAGGGAATCTGAGGAGGTTGATTAACTAAAGTCTTGTACCATATTCCCTTGTCGCGTGACGTGTCATCAAAGTATCTCCTCCACTGATCATGATTAGTTTTTCTTAAGAGTGGAATATAATCCATGAACTCAGGTGTCATTGCCCGTAACGCCTACATGTGAGGGGACCTATTGGAAACGAAATTCAATCCCATTAAGTATCAATTGTCGGATACATTTAAAAATGAGATAAGATTCTACTCTACCCAATTTTCCTTTCGTACAGGCGATAAGGTGAAATAAACTACTCCTAGAGTCAGTGATTATAGCGATTTTTCTATAATCAGTCGATAGCAAATACTTTGAAGCTCCCGCCATAGTCAAAAGCTCCAGTCCCATCACTGGAATGTTCGTGTTATTTACATGGAACTTAGCCCCAACACCAGCACTCTGATCAAAAAAGGAACAGCCACCAAAACATCATCTGATTTTGAACCGTCAGTATAAATTAATGTATACCCTGAATAGTATTTTTGAAACATTGTATTACTAGCATCTCTAAGTTCATTGGGAGAACATTTAGCTTTTGGTTTGGTAACATCTTTGATTTCAGTTGAAATTATAGAGGTCAAATCAACAGTTGATACAAAAAATGGAAGCAGATGTGAAGGCGACACCGTGGACTTTGCTATATTTAAATCTTTGAGTTGGTTATAACTTTGACATAAAAGAGGGTGTTGGTTATTTCGACAATACTGTGTGCCATTATCAATCATATTTTTAAAATCAGATAGACGAATATCACAGTAATCACTTTGTCTAGAAGATATTTTAAGAAAGTATTTGTCACTTAAGTATTTTCTACAAAGAAATATTGGTGTAATACATACTTCGCTCTGTATGAGATGAACAGGTGTGGAGCGGTTGAAACCGCCACAAAGTCTAAGACATTTATTTTGTATGATTTCTAATCTTTGAATTGCACTAGAGCTCGTATTCCCATATAAAATGCTGCCATAGTCTAACCTACTCCTAATAATACTAATATAAAGTCGACGTAAATGACTGCCATGTACACCGTGACACGAATTACTAACGCTGCTTAGTATATTTACATACGCTATACATTTGTGAACAGTTTCGTTTATGTGTTTAGTCCAATTAAGACGACTATCTACCCAAAGGCCTAAAAATTTTATACTATTTAAAACTTCTATTTCATAATTGTTTACTTTAACTGATATGGGAGGTATTTTATACTTTCTTGTAATAACACATAACTTTGTTTTTAATAAAGAGATTTCTAATCCTATTTGAGTTACGAGGTAAGAGAATTTACATAAAGTATTTGGATTACGT
The DNA here is from genome assembly GCA_959347405.1 of Napeogenes sylphis. Taxonomy (NCBI): domain Eukaryota; kingdom Metazoa; phylum Arthropoda; class Insecta; order Lepidoptera; family Nymphalidae; genus Napeogenes; species Napeogenes sylphis. The sequence goes on from OY365788.1 coordinate 27,268,483, forward strand.
TTGCACAGATATTTAGATTTTCGTTAACATAATAAAATGAAAAATCATCAGCGTATTGAGAATTTTTTATATGGTTAGGCAAACTATTAATAATTTTAGTTGTAACAATATTGAACAAAATAGGTGACATTGGATCACCCTGTGCTAATCCTTGGCGACATGTTCTAATTAGTTCATCACCATTGCTTAATTTGTACACAAGGTGACGTTCTCTCAGAAATTCTCTTATGTATATACACATTTTAAAGTCCACCCCAAAGTCTTTCAAACAATCAATCAATGCATCAATTGATACATTGTTATAAGCATCGCTGATATCAGCAAAAACATACAAAACGAACTGCTTTTTGGATAGTGCTATCTCCGCATTAATAGCGAACCGTGACAAGTTATCGAAACATGCATAGCCGCGGCGAAACCCCAAAGTAAATTTGTTAAATATATAATTACTTTGAAAAAAGACGTTTAGCAATAATGACATTAAATGTTTTGCATAAACAACTTATCAAGGATATCGGTCTGTACTTTGTTGTGTTAGACTCTCTTTTGGGTATAGCAATTTATTTATTTATTATTTATTTATTATTTCATTTCATTACAGGAGACGTTACAATTAACTACATAAAATTTTGTGAGAAGTCAGGAGGGATGGTTTGAACGCAGTTACTTACCCTGGATATCTCACTAGGATACCCGGTGCTGAGATATCCAGTGAACTCTTTGACCGTACTACTACACCTACGATGCAACTTTTATTTATAAAATTGCCTAATCTCATATTATTACATATACTTGTAAATAACCTTAAAATAATAATAATAATACGTAATATTAATAATATTAAATAATTATAATAATATAAAAAAAGTATATATAATATTAATAATCATGATTATAATATTAATATAATAGATTAATATATTTATATAAACTCAATATAATTTCGGATATATACGGGGATATAAATCAAATATTACCTATAAAAATGACAAAATATTTTCTGTGCTATCATAATCTAAAGTTTTTAACCATTTTACTAAGACTTTCTTAATATTTTTTGGACGCACATCTTGAAAGTTTTATTTTTATTCACTTTATTTGCTAAAAATGGTCCAAGAAAAGGAAAGAACTTTTGAGCATATCTTGTTTTAGTTTTTGGAACAGTATAGATTATTCTGATACGTTTGGAATAACTACTATTTATTTTTGTTTTAAATTGCCTTAGAAGAAGCTTTAACATAAATATTTGTCTAACAGACAATACATTACTACAATTATAGAGATCACGAGTTGGGTATCTAAGTGGCTTGAAGTTTATTATTCTAAGTAACATACGCTGGGCCCTTTCAGCAATGAGTAAAACCTTTTTTGTAGCACCACCCCAAGCCAAAATACAATATCGTATTAGAGATTCACACAAAGCGCAGTATATATTATTTATAAACCTTTGGCTACCTAAATGTCTCAAAGTTTTAAAAACTCGCGCCATTGACCTTATACGATAGGCCAGGTTAGTGACGTGAGATTCCTTTTTTAAATATCTATCTACCGTTACTCCCAGATACTTAATTTGGGAGACTCTTTCTAATGAAATACAATCACTACAAGTTCTAGATGTTTCGCAGTAATCTCTAACACAAGAGTGATCTTTAATTGAAAATGAAGATTTGGGTTGCGATGTGATATTAGTACTGAACGTTAAAAAAATTGTTTTTTTTTTAATTTATAGATAATAGCAGATTTCTGTCTAGCCATTGTCGAACCTTGGTAGTACCACATTCAGAAATACTTTTAGTTTCCTCCCAATCACGCCCCGAGAAGAGTAAAACCGTGTCATCTGCATATGTTATAATATTACAACCAGGCAGTTGTAATGAACAGAGATCGTTTATATAAATAATAAAAAGGGAATGACCCAAAATACTTGCTTGTGGCACGCCATAATAAATGTCTATTTCTGAACTTAATGTATTTCCTATCTTTACGCATTGTCGCCTATCAGATAAATAACTTTTAAACAAATCATAAGAAACTCCTCTAAAACCTAGTTTATATAATTTGGTTAAAAGAATACGAGGAGCAACTGTATCAAAAGCTTTTGAAAGATCAAGAAATACACCCAAACACTTATTATTTACATGAACAGAATTTACGACAATTCTAATCAGGTCATTTAAAGCATCTTCAGTAGATTTATCTGATCTAAAACCGAATTGTTGGTTAGATAATATTTTTGATGAAGACAAATAATTTTTAAGACGAACATTTATAATTTTTTCAAGAATTTTAAACATAATTGGTAAAATTGAAATTGGCCTATAATTAGTTACACAAGATTTATTTCCGCCTTTAAAAATAGGATGTATTATAGCTCTTTTAAATGATTTTGGAAAAACACCCTTCTCTAAACACAAATTACACACATGAGTTATGGGGGCAACTAATATATGTGAATTTTGTTTAAGTATATCAGCAGATATATTGTCAATACCAGGTGTACATAATCTCAGACTGTTAATTATATTTTTAACCTCCCTTTCATCTGTTAGTAACATAACAAAGAAATTTAATTTGCTTGAAGTAAGAGTAGTATTAAATGCAAGGTAATTTTAAGAACAATTTAGTTTGCCCAATTTATTTTCAGCCAGATTATGACCAAGGGTAGAGTAATAAGTATTAACTTCATTAGCTGATTCAATAGCCGATTTGTTAGTTTTTATGAGTTCTAATGGCTCGATTTTTGGACTCATTAAATTACAAATAGTTTTGACTGATTTCCACATCATTTTTGAGTCAAACTTATATTTTTCAATAAGAGACCTGTCATAAAGTCTTTTTAGTTTTTTAAGTAAATTATTACAAGTATTTCGATATTTCTTATAATGAACCCTAAGATTAATATTATCCGGATAAGTGAGGCATCTTTTATGCAAACGATCGCGCTTACGAATACATCGGAGGAGACCTGGTGTAATCCAAGGCTTAATAATACGTTTCGAATGTGTAATGTATTGGGTGAAGGAGTACTTTGTTATTGTTGCACTTATATTATCCATCAAGATATCTGCAGCACTATTAGGATCACAATTTTGTGTAACAAGATTCCAGTTAAATAACTTCAAATCCTGCCTTATGCTATCATAAAGTACTGACGTGCGAGTTGTTACTGTACGGTTGATCTTTTTAATAGTAAAAAACTGCATAAAACATGAGTAATGATCGGTAACATTTGAAGTTATAATGGCAGTCACAGATATATTTTTGGATCCAGACAGTATATGGTCAATGCGGCTATCACCTCTAGTCGGAAATAATTTTAATTTTTCGCCATTGACTTGGAATAGAACCGGTTTTATAAATTTGATTAAATATGTATAATAAAACTTCCTTGGCAGTTTGTGGTAAGTTAAAAATCATGGAATATACTAAATTATCGAGCCCGGCTGACTTATCTTTTCTTTTAAGTACTGCTAAAAGCTCTGCTATTGTAATCAAAGTAGTGGGACCGACGCGACGAAAAGAATTTGTTCATTGATTGGTGTTAAGTCGACACCATCTGGAATGAGTTTAGTTAAGAATGTGTCTGCTTCAATTTTGCGTAACGGCTCTATTGGACTGTATCTGCCCTTTATCCACCGAAGTTTTCGCCACATTTCAGAACTGGTGGTGTTAGAATCCACACTATTGCAAAATTGTTGCCAAGATTTACGTTTCGCATCTATAATTAGCTTTCTCGCCACCGTAACTTTATTTTTAAAGGTTAGATAATTTTCTTCAGTTCGATTTTTATGCAAAATTTTAAGCGCCAGCCTTCTCTCAGCAACAGCTTTAGATAAATTTTGATTTCATCATGGCTTTGGTGTAAATTTAGAATAATGTTTAAAATTAGGTTTAATGTAAGGAATACTCAATTCAGATGCTTTATTTATGATTGCAATAAATTTATCATAGTTATCTTGAACATTTAAAGAAAAATAGAAATCCGTACAATTATTTTCAACCTCACTGTTATATTTTACCCAATTGGCTTTCTTCATATTCCTTTTATTATAACTAGTTAAAATTTGAGAGTCTTTTATTTTGATATGAATTAGTAAATGATCACTTCCTAATGTTTCGTTTGTAACTGCCCAATCACAATTTAGGACCAAATCCGAACTGACAAACGTTATATCGGGTGAGGTACAGATTGTCCTATTTTCCCCACAAGCAATACGAGTAGGCGTTCCATCATTTAAATAGACAAAATCATGATCAGAACTACGTTCAGCCACTAAGCGACCACGACTATCCGTGAGGTAAGACCAATCTACATGGTGAGCATTAAAGTCACCAGCGATCAACGTCTTTTCATTAAAAAGGCCGAAAAGCTCGTCATAATCTTGTCTACGCGTTGTTCCACGAGACGTATAAATACCAATTATATATTGTAAATTTGTATTATTGATCAGTTCTATACATAAGAAGTCAATAGTACTGAGCGACAAGGGAACCTGTTTTAACCGAGCTGATAAAGTATTATGTACAAAAATTGCTAAGCCGCCATTATTATCTTCACGATCTTTTCTATAACAATTATATCCTGATATGTTTATATTTTTATCCTCAGATAACCAAATCTTCGACAAAATACATATATGGATACTTTCCCTAAAAAGATGTATTCATAGCGATGTGTCACGACAACGACCCGGCATCCCTAACTGATTTCGACATTCCTAACGAACTGAAAATCATTGACTCTAACGCGCATGAGCCGACCCCAACGGTCGGTTCTTCCATGTATAATATTGGCAGGCCTATTGGACTTAGATTAGCATTTGGTTGCGATCTGACGGATGGTTCAGATCAGGAGGTTAGTGCGCGTCGCAAGCAAGGGCCTCTCTCAGAGGTCTCTTGCTTGCGACGCGCACTTGGTGCTGCGCTTTTAAAGTGTAACACCGCTCGTCGTAGACGCTCCACTCCGAGCACGCGTGGAGAAGGGCTCGCAAGGGCGAAAGCAGAGCTGCGAGCCCTCAACATGGAGGCCAAAGAGGCCGAGTTTGAGCGGAGGTTCAAACTATTCTTTTTGCTGGAGGTCCTATTTGCTGAATTTAGAAACGGTGTGATATGCGTTCGTGGTGGTATGTTAAAACAGAATCTGGCACAAGCATTTTGTACTCGCTGAATTAACATCTTGCTGCTAGCAAGGAGTCTAGGTCCTATAACAACGTCAACGTAGTTAAGTTTGGATTGTACAATTGCCTCACATAGCTTAATACGTATTTTCTTAGATAAATATTGGCGAATGCGGTACAACACTTTAAGGCGATAAAAGCAGTTGCGAACTGAGCAAACAACATGTTTTTCAAAACGAAGATTACCGTCCATTATGATACCTAAGTTTTTTGCTTCTGAAACAACGTTCTATTTGCAAATTTTCAATGAATACACTTGGACGTTGCATTGAAATTTTAATCATCCAAAAATTCTTGAATTTTATAATAAAAAATGATTCGGTTTCTTTCCCGAATCTCCAATAACCGTGTGTGTGTTATTGTAGCTACCAAATCGTTAGTAGAAGAGTTGAAAAACATAAATATGTAAAATTAGGGACATGGAGATTCCAATTAGACCGTTAATTGGTAGGCATAAGCGAGTAATTTTATCAAACGTTTGTCCAATCATTCCCCATGGTTTGATAGAAAACAAGTTTAATGAACTCAATATTAATACTTAAGACCGTCGTCTTCAATTACCTTCATACGTGCAGGCTTTAGTGAACCAGGTTTTAGTCATATACTTAGCTTTAGACGGCAAATGTTTGTAACTCCAGAAGATTTCCTCCGTCTACCAGACCGTATACAATTTTATTATGAAGATACGACGTACTGGATATACCTGTCGTCCGATTCAATGAATTGTTTCTTATGTAAAAAAGAGGGTCACTTAGCCCAAAAGTGCCCCGAAGTTCCAAGTAATCAGTATAACCTGGAGATTGAACCCTCGGAAAATGTTACTGATCAGACAGTGGCCACAAAATTCAAACGACCTCATCCTCCTACTGAATCCTCTACCACAGAAGATGTTTCGCCTGCTCTACGCCACGGCAGTGACGCTTTAATGATGGTTGAAGAGAACGATAGTGATGTCTCCCAGTCTTGCTGCGAAATTATATACAAGAAGAAAGGCTCCAAAAAACAACGTAAATCTATGTCGACACACAATCACCTTATTGGCATCCAATTGAAGAACACATACAGAATTCTTCTGTGAAAGAAGAATTATCCATTAAATGCTACCGAGTTGAAGACTTACCTTGAAAATACATATAGTGTACCAGATATTCGAGACATCACTTCACAGTTTACAGTACAGGTCCAGCCACTTATAGACATGCTTAAAGACCTTATACCAATGATTTCTAACCGTAGTTTAAAAACAGAATGACGGGGATTGTAACTAAGCTTAAACAGTTAAGTACCTAAACTTTTCCTCATCTCTTTTTTTTTTTTTTTTTTTTTTGTTTTCTGTTTGTTTTTGTTTTCTTTTTATACCTAAAATCTCTCTATATCTAAATAAAATAAAATTAAATTTATGATATGTCATTAATCACGCCTATAAGAAAATGTATAGGTATAAATATTGTTCAGTGGAACTGTCGTAGCTTATTGCACAAACGCGACGAACTAGAAACACATCTTTTTAGGGAAAGTATCTATATATGTATTTTGTCGAAGACTTGGTTATCTGAGGATAAAAATATAAACATATCAGGATATAATTGTCACATCATTTTTGTTTATGCAGGGCAATGTGGGTGCGACCTGCGCAGGTACTCCTGCTCCAGAATGATGTGTGCCTCCCCCCCATAGTACGAGGGGCAGACGGTATCCGAGGATGCCGTGAGGGATTGTGCAGCAGAGCTGACACCCTCCCGGAGACCATATTGCAAATCATTCCTTTTCATGTTTTTTCTTTTAAGGGGTGAGATCCCCATAAAACACAAAAAACAAACACAAATAAGACGAAACATAACAAAAACGAGGCAGACTAAACGGGACAAAACGATCACAAGACACAAACCTCCCCCGACGGACCCGAAGGTAGGTTTTATTTTAACAATTTTTATATTTCTAGAATAATCATTATTAATCATTATTAACCATAATTAATCATTATTAAATTGATATCTTAATTCTTTTGCTAGGGGATATCTCTCCTAACTTAATGTCTAGTTTAAATTACTACTACTAAAATTACTAGTTGGAATTATTTCCAAGCTGTTGTTTTTACGTAATATACAATTATTTGAACGCTGTTCAATAGAAAAAAATACTTTATGCAATCCTTTTTAAGAAGCTAACTTAAACATCCCCCAAGAAAATTAAATATGAGCTTTCCTTAGGTCTAACAAAGTTTGCGCGTAACAGAAGTACAAAGGAAATTCCAAAAGTTTTCCTTATGAGATAAGAGGAAAGCAAATTTTATTTTCTACAATTTGATTCTCGTATATTCGATTGTATAACCGTAGATTCTTTGTTTGTGTTTTGTAGCTGTCCTATAACGGCTGCAAAGTTACATAAATGATAGCATTGTATAACTTTACATTTGGATTTTAAAAAATCTAAAAAAAAAAAAAAAGATAGACGAATAGAATTGGAGAGTAAATTTGGCCAAATTTTTTGGTGACCTAAAGTAACACAATCTGAAGAATCTTACTACTTAACGGGCTTGCATAGTGTGCATATCAATGTACATAGCAGTAGTAGCATGTAAGTGGTATATATTCATTTATGTCACACACGACGCGCATTGTCCACTCGCTATTCATGAGATGGAATTTGCGTTGAATTTATAATAAGACATGAGTGCAAATTGGAAAACTCGTAATTGTTTTAAATTAAGGGTTAACATTAATAAATTATATTAATTAATCATAACTTATATAGGGTTAGCAGAGTATATCAAATTAAAAATATTATAGTTAGTTTATTCTAACAGGAATAAACTAATAAACATTTTTGAGTTACTGAAAATATAAGATGTACCTATCTCATGAAAATGTTCTGTGAAGAAACAATAAACAAATATCTCAACTTATTTATTTGTATATGTATTTTTATTGTATATATTTGTCTGAACGATTTTTTTTCGTTATATCTAGACATCGTATTGCTTTATGGATACAATAAAAACCATTATAGACAGGAATTCAATATATATCCAATCTGTTAATATAAGACACTTAGAAAGTCTTTTATTCACTCAATATATATTAGTGCGGGGTTATCATGTTTAAATATTCTCCTATTGAAATAAGTGAATAGAAGGGAAAAATGGAATAAAAGAAATATACCTTGTTGTTTCTGTTTCTTGGATCAAAAAACCACCTAAATGTTTGTTGTATTGTTCTAACGAATGCATCGATGGAGTTACATTTTCGTGTTAACTTTGTTACAAAAAATAAAATAAAAGTGGGTTAGGGTTTAAATTAAATTTTATTGGTTCATAATACACAAAATACATTAAACCTTATAATTGATAAATTAATACAGATAAGGAGAATGTCTTAAATAATGACATAATGCCAAAAAAGAATGCCAGCTAGACTCAGCGGTGGGTTACTTGAGATAATACTTTATTTTAAATTATATATATATTCATTACTAAAAAAGTAATATCCTAGGCGCCACTGACAAATAACAAGCGAAGACATAAATATGATCCTCCTGCTTGTCAGTACTGGAGAACCACAGTCAAACACTTGTTCTTTATAAAACTTTCCAAAATGGAAGTGTTGATTATTGATATAAATAAATTTTGTACATCACCATAAATTCGGGGTTACAATAAAGACGAGCTCCTTAAACTCAGCTGGTCAGGAAGCAGGATACAGGACCAACAGGACGACGCTCCGAAGATTCACGTCTACCCCCGCGAACCAATTATAAATTTACCCGTATCTTCTAGGGTACAACAAAAAAACCTCCTGTAATGATTAAATTACAGGTTAAACTACATAATAAAACTAATCACACATTGATCTATTCAAATATTAATAATTTATAATACCTTATGGAGGAAAAAGGCTTCACGAGCACTAATATTAGCCTATGTCGACTCCGAGGGTCGAATCAGGACAAATACTGAAATATTACCACGTAATAAGATTAAATAAGGTCTCAAAATCTATGAAACATCTCCTAATTTAGAATAAAGATTCAATTTACTTACGAAATATTGTTCCAACAAACTTTGAAACTGCCCGGGAAGTGCCGGCAATAGGAATTATAATTATTCCATATTAAATTATTAGCCCTGCAATTAAACACGCTAATGAATTTAAGAAACAACGCTTCACATGCGTTAATAAGATCACAAATAACTAAAACACTCACCGAAGGCTAATAAGATATTCAATTCGGAAGTGCTTCCGAAAGAAAAGACTCTAAAGGTCACGACATTGAATTTTATACTCAAAATATGCATAATAAGCAAACAATGTGGCTATGCGCAGCCGCGTTACACGAAATGTGGGTAAAATTGATATTAATCGGAAGAAGACCAATATTTAAATAAGTTAAGAACAATGCACTAATTATCTAAAGAATGAAACGAGTGTAATAAATTTATAACAAATTATTATACTAATAAATATAACCATAAAACAACGTTGGCTGCTATTAAACTTATGAAACAATGACAGCTACTTTTAAATAAATATCTAGCGATGTGCTAACTTTAATAATGATTAATAAATGAAATTTAGAATAGTAATTATTAATAAAATGTTTATATTTTTAATAACAATTTGGGTACTATAAAGTTAGCTTAAGCTGGCAACATTCAATATCTTAAACAAAAAGAAATGTCACAGACTAATTAAGATATTGCAATTAGCTGTCAACAGATAAATAATTTACCTTGTCTACGAATTTGACAGATAATAAGAAATCGATAATATTAAAATCATAAATATTTTAATTATCTACAGAAATGAAATTTCTATGTAACAGTACCTCCCTTCCCGGAAGAATTTTACGCGATATAAGAGGAAAATTCGAGCTGGCCCTCCAGCTTATAAAGCTCTCATACCTAATTGTGAAAAATATATTAAATAAAACCTAAACAAAAGAAAGGTATAAACTTAATTAATAAAAATAATTAAGTAGGTATCTACTACTAAATAGTAGACATAACATAAACAGTTTTGCAGAAATAAAAAAAACAAAAACTTATCAAGAATAATAATAAGTGCTGCAAAACCAAAAAACTCTCAATTAGAGTAACACCGAACCCACAACTCAACATATGTGTGCTGCTACCAAATGCAGATCATACACACCCATAACACAACCTAATCATCAATAACATAATATGTAATTGATAAACCGAAACAAGGTACCACCTTCTCTCAGGTACAAAATGATTCCATAAAAGGATAATAGCTATCAAAGCAACCACATTATACAAGAACAAATAAGTCCAAGTACATATAATAAATGTTCAACAGTAACTCTCTACTGAAAACACATTGCTGCACATACATAAGATACAACAAATAATTATTTAACCTTAATAATTATTAAAGGATGACCCAACAAAATACTATGTCAGATATCTATAATTATCTAATAGATAGCTGGTAACATAATATATGACTTAATAAAATATCCTAAAAACAACAACACTTAACAACAGATACCTATTATTCCTAAATAGATAGCTGGAAATTAAGGTTTCTAACACAAAAATCTTAACTAAAACTAAACAAATATATAAGAAAACTAAGAACAAATAACACTTAATAACAGATATCAAATATAATTAAAGTGATACTGGAATTTAAGGTATTAAATTTTAGTTACAGAATGACCTAATGACAATTCAAACCATGCTTTAACCATCTGTCAGGACCGATGTTACATACAATACTACTCAGCTGTCCGGACGAATTATAAACTAAACATTAACTAACCAAAGATAACACTTATTAACAGATATCAAATATAATTAAATTGATACTGGAATATAAGGTAACTAAAGATCAGCAATAAAAAAAGAAAGTAAAAAAAAATATATACTAAAAAATAATTAATACTTAACGACAGATATCCCTTACATTTAAAGTGATACTGAAAATTAAGATATTAAAAAACAAGCAGAACCTACGGACAATGCAAACCATATTTAAACCAACTGTCAGGACCGATGTTACATACCATACAACTCAGCTGTCCGGACGAATTATAAACTTAATCATTCTTTAAGATTTTTAATATGCCAATTACCTAATGCCTTATTGGTGGCGTAATCTACTAATTCATACACTAATGGGCTCAATTTACGAACTACACGGGATTTTACATATTTAGGAGCTAACTTAGAGGTGAAAAATTTACTAGCATCACTTAAGGGAAAAGTTTTTCTCCACACTATATCACCAACATTAAATTGTAATGAGCGACGCGAGCGATTATAATAAACTTTACTTTTAACATGAGCTTTACTAATAGCATCAGTGACTTTAATAAAAATATTTTCTAAATTACCTAATTTTTGAACATAAGAAGTGCGAGATGCGCAATCTAAAGAAAATTGATTATTCGAAACGGAATTATAATGAGTACCACTAATAATTGGTTCCCTACCATGAACTATGAAAAACGGAGAAAAACGCGTAGTTTCATTAACAGAGGAATTAAGCGCAAATTGCACTTTGGGCAGAAAAGTATCCCAAGTACGATGATCGTCTTTGACAAGAGTAGATAACGCGGTTATAACAGTTCTGTTATACCGTTCCACAGTATTAACTTGAGGACAATATTTAGGAGTATAATGGATTTGTGGGATGTTATACTTTTCAAAAAATGCTTTTACTTCACTACCGGTAAACTGGGTACCATTATCCAATATTACCGTGCGTGGCACTCCGTGAATTAAAAATACTCCCTCTTCCAATCGAGACACTATAGTTTTACCAATTGCCCTCCGTAATGGGAACAACAAATTATATTTGCTAAAACAACAAACCACCACCAATAAGAAAGTATGACCCGCGCGAGAGCGAGGTAAAGGACCAACAAGATCGACACTAATCATTTCAAAAGGTCGGGAACAAACCTTTTGATCCCCCATAAAACCAGGAGTAGAATTTTGCTGATGCTTATAAGCAGAACAAGTATCACATGAATTTATATACTTAACAACATCCTTGTACAGACCAGGCCAAAAATAACGAAGAGATAATCGTTTATAGGTTTTAAAAATTCCAAAATGCGGCGAAAGTTCATTACAATGATTTAAATTTAAAATATCTTTTCTTAGTTCATAAGGAACAACTTCTTTCCAATCATTCTCACCAGAAATACCGAATTTATTTTTTGAGTATCTAAAGAGTTTGCCATTATCAATAAAATAATTTGGACAGGATTTTGGAAATTGTTGACAACGCTTAAACATTTTGTTATACCAAGGATCTTCAACAGTAGTTCGGATTTCGTTTACAACAGGAACTGAACGCGAAAGTGCGTCAGGAACAATGTTGTCTTTACCTTTGCGGTGCTCGATAACAAAATTGAAGGCAGAAAGTCTACAACCCCATCGAGCTAAGCGACCTGTTGGATTAGATAAATTGAAAAACCACTTAAGACTGGAATGATCAGTTATAACTTTAAATTCAGGACCACCTTCTAAATATGATCTAAAATGTTCTACAGCAAAAACAACTGCTAACGCTTCCCGCTCCGTTGCTGAATAATTGCGTTCAGCCTTATTAAGAGACCGACTGGCAAAAGCTACTGGATGCTCTTCCCCATCGCCATTAATTTGTGTCAGAGTACCTGCTATACCATAACTAGAAGCATCACAGTGTACTGAAAATGTTTTTGAAAAATCTGGACATGCTAATACAGGAGCAGAAACTAAGCAAGATTTCAGCTCATTAAAAGCTTTTTCTGCATCATCGTTCCACTTAAACGGAAGTGCATCCTTACGAGAGCTCGTAAGTGCGTTGAGAGGCGCTGCTATAGTACTAAAAATTCTAATAAAACGACGATAATAGGAAGCTGTACCAAGAAACATTTTAACTTCCTTCCTATTAGTTGGAGTTGGATAATCTACTATAGCTTTAACTTTATCAGAATCGGTATGAAGACCTTCCTGATCAACCACATATCCAAGATATTTAAGTTCCTTTCTAAAAAATTTTGACTTTTTTAAGTTAATAGTTAAGTTGGCCGATTTTAACCGACTTAAAACTTGTTTAAGTAATGTAATGTGTTCTTCAAAACTAGCGCTGACTATGATTATGTCATCTAAATAAACAAAAACCTTATTACCTAATTCAGGACCAAACAACTTATCCATAAGACGCTGTTGAGTCGCAGGTGCACCCTTTAAACCAAAACACATAACTTTAAAATGAAATAGTCCGCGACCTGGAACTGTAAAAGCAGTTTTCTCGCGACAAGATAACGACTGTAAAGGAATTTGCCAAAAAGCAGCTTTCAAATCAATTGACGACAAATATTTAGCTTCCTTAAGATGATCTAAAATATGAGATATATAAGGAAGTGGATATGCATCTCCCTTGCTATCAGCATTAAGTTTACGACTATCTAAACAAAATCGAAGCTCTCCATTAGCTTTAGGAGCTAGCAAAACAGGATGATTCCACGGGCTAGCACTAGGCTCTACAACTCCCAATTCCAACATTTCATCAAGCTGACGATTTAATTCCTTTAAACGTTCTGGAGATAAACAATAATACCTTTGCTTAATAGTAGCAGTATCTCCAGTATTAATGGTATGAGTTATAACACTCGTACGACCTAAACCTTTTTTCTCAAAGGATATCTCTTCAAAATCTTTCATCACTCCTTTCGCAATAGAGAGTTGCGAAGAAGAAAGATTTTCAAAGGGATGTAAAAATCTTAATTCCGAAACACGAGCTTCGGTAGGTTCAAATGAAACCTTAAAAAATAAGTCTGGCGCTAAATCAAAAGCACGCCAAAAATTTACACCTAATAATACACGAGTAGACACATCAGGAACTACATAAAACTTAATAACTTTATTCTTACCCTTAAATAAAACAGGAAGAAATAGATAACCAGCTACACGAGACACCGAATTATTAACAGAAGAAATATGAGTAATATCAGATCCACCATGCAACGTAACCCCTTGATTTATAAATTGACTCCCTAATAAAGAACCTAATATAGATATACTCGAACCTGAATCCAATAAACCGTAATAAAATTTATCATAAATGGATATTGTAATATGAGGCCTAATATCACGAGGACTACAATAATTTACCTTTGTAGGACCTCTATAAGAAAAGAAAAGTGAAAGTTGCTTAAGATACTTCCGCCAATCATCACGATCAAAATTAGGCGAACCCCTTGACGGAAGCTTTACAAGTTTTTTGACTCAGTAGAAACTTTAGAATTCAAATGTTTATTACACTTAGTGCAAGTAAATTTAGTGACGCCCTTATTACCACATTTAAAGCAAACAACTATTTTAGACTTACAAGATTTTAAAGTATGATCTCTTGTTCGGCATCGAGCACAAAATAATTTAGAGTCATCATGTTGCACTAACTCAACTTTAGAATAAGTTTTAGGATTCTTAAATGCCAAATCAGGAGCCACTGTATCCGCAGTAACCCTTGGAGGTTGTACAAAATTAGAAACTTGATAAATAGAATATTCTAAAAGTTTACATTTATTCTTCAGATCTTCAATGCTTACAATGCTTTCAAGAGCAAGAGATTCAATAAAATTAGGTCTTAAATTTTGTCTTATAATTTTTAATTGTTCTACTTCTGAAACACTATATGAAAGACGACTAAAATAATTAAGCATAGTAGAAATAAATAAAGATGATGATTCAGAGGAACCCTGAGTACGACGACGTAATTCAGACATGAGCCTATCATCATAATTTAAAGGTGTGAATTCATTAACTAATTTTTCTTTTAAGGAAGACCAACTAAATATTTCAGACTTAATACTACGATACCAAATCAATGCATGACCTGAAAAAAGTTCAGCAGCAGATTGAAATAAAACATCTTCACTAATACTACGGGCCGAGCAAAGTTCTGAAAGTCTATCTAAATATAAGTGAATACAAGATTTACCGTCAAAAATATGATTTAACCGAGAAAAAGATTTATATCCGTTAGAGCAAGTGATTTTCGAAGATGGATGTGCAGTAGATGGAATTTCAAAAGAAGTACAAAAAGATTTAAACAAGCCATCCACTTGTAACAAACACTTATTTAATTTATTTTTAATTTTATTATTAAGAATCAATAAAGAATCATCGACTACAACCCTACTTAAGCGATGAAAAAGGTGATGAGCCACTGCCCTGAAGCGATTAAAACTCTTAAAAGGTGGAGGAGTAGATAAAGCACTTACAATCTCAGTTAATTTGGAATCAATAATATTCAATTCAGAAGCCGATTCATAATTTGTTTCCAAAATCTCATCTGCAGGAATGGATGAAGCTAAGTCCCTAATCTGAATTCTCAATTCTTCAACAGTACCCTTTGGTTTGGTATCCCGAATAACAACCTCATAAATTAATTCATCTTTACGAAGCAGATTATATGCTACTGGACGCTCCATGATGCCTAATAAAAGAAAATAAAACAACTAAACAAAACTATTTCTAATTAGAATTAAGTTCTAATTTCAAAGCAAAAGTATCCCCCGGCAAAGCAAAAGATTTAAAAACTTCTAACAAAAAAAAATTAATTAAGTTACTATTAAAAAAAAAGTTCAAAGTCAAAGTTAATTGAAAATTAAAGAAACTTGAATAACAAACTAATAAACTAACAATAAACTAATTGTATAGTAGTATAAAATATTTATGAAAAATAAATATTCAAGATCTCTAAAAAAATAGTATTTAAATATTCAGTTCTACTACCAAAAGTTAGATATTTAAACTTTATAAAAACTAATAAGTCGAGCTGGCTTCACAGTAAGGTAAGAATAAAATTAACTTAAATGTAACATAATATTAACACAAACAAAAGTGAAAAATATTACACATCAGCAAATATATTGCTTACCATAATATAACAATATAAGTTATATTAAGTACACTAAATAACCTAGTGTAAAACACAAATATTAATACCATATAAAACAGTTCAAATTATACCAACACTACCTTAAAAAAAAATAGAATATAAAAAATTTTATTATTCATATAGCAATAAGATATACCAACTATCTCAAGTAATGCCCCACGTTGGGCGCCAATGTTACAAAAAAAAAACAAAAGTGGGTTAGGGTTTAAATTAAATTTTATTGGTTCATAATACACAAAATACATTAAACCTTATAATTGATAAATTAATACAGATAAGGAGAATGTCTTAAATAATGACATAATGCCAAAAAAGAATGCCAGCTAGACTCAGCGGTGGGTTACTTGAGATAATACTTTATTTTAAATTATATATATATTCATTACTAAAAAAGTAATATCCTAGGCGCCACTGACAAATAACAAGCGAAGACATAAATATGATCCTCCTGCTTGTCAGTACTGGAGAACCACAGTCAAACACTTGTTCTTTATAAAACTTTCCAAAATGGAAGTGTTGATTATTGATATAAATAAATTTTGTACATCACCATAAATTCGGGGTTACAATAAAGACGAGCTCCTTAAACTCAGCTGGTCAGGAAGCAGGATACAGGACCAACAGGACGACGCTCCGAAGATTCACGTCTACCCCCGCGAACCAATTATAAATTTACCCGTATCTTCTAGGGTACAACAAAAAAACCTCCTGTAATGATTAAATTACAGGTTAAACTACATAATAAAACTAATCACACATTGATCTATTCAAATATTAATAATTTATAATACCTTATGGAGGAAAAAGGCTTCACGAGCACTAATATTAGCCTATGTCGACTCCGAGGGTCGAATCAGGACAAATACTGAAATATTACCACGTAATAAGATTAAATAAGGTCTCAAAATCTATGAAACATCTCCTAATTTAGAATAAAGATTCAATTTACTTACGAAATATTGTTCCAACAAACTTTGAAACTGCCCGGGAAGTGCCGGCAATAGGAATTATAATTATTCCATATTAAATTATTAGCCCTGCAATTAAACACGCTAATGAATTTAAGAAACAACGCTTCACATGCGTTAATAAGATCACAAATAACTAAAACACTCACCGAAGGCTAATAAGATATTCAATTCGGAAGTGCTTCCGAAAGAAAAGACTCTAAAGGTCACGACATTGAATTTTATACTCAAAATATGCATAATAAGCAAACAATGTGGCTATGCGCAGCCGCGTTACACGAAATGTGGGTAAAATTGATATTAATCGGAAGAAGACCAATATTTAAATAAGTTAAGAACAATGCACTAATTATCTAAAGAATGAAACGAGTGTAATAAATTTATAACAAATTATTATACTAATAAATATAACCATAAAACAACGTTGGCTGCTATTAAACTTATGAAACAATGACAGCTACTTTTAAATAAATATCTAGCGATGTGCTAACTTTAATAATGATTAATAAATGAAATTTAGAATAGTAATTATTAATAAAATGTTTATATTTTTAATAACAATTTGGGTACTATAAAGTTAGCTTAAGCTGGCAACATTCAATATCTTAAACAAAAAGAAATGTCACAGACTAATTAAGATATTGCAATTAGCTGTCAACAGATAAATAATTTACCTTGTCTACGAATTTGACAGATAATAAGAAATCGATAATATTAAAATCATAAATATTTTAATTATCTACAGAAATGAAATTTCTATGTAACAACTTAGAAGACGGAAGTATTCCCACAGGAATAACCTTGCATTGCTAATAAATTTCACCATTAATAATTAGTATTTTTAGAACTTTTTTTATAGACTTTCGTTCATCATTAATATATTTTTAGTACTCTTATTTTGTATTGTTAGTTGCATATTCATTTTCAAGTCATATTCGGAACACCACAAAAGAGTTTTTTAATAGTCAAAGTGCAATTTAGTTGACGCTAATCCTTCAATATAATCTAGTATCTGGGATGTTATGTAATGCAAACACATTAAAGTGGATCACTACACTATTTCATGCACATTGATTCTAAAAAAACAAATGTTACAAAAAACAAAACATTTTCAATAACTTATGGTAGAAATATATTCAATTATATCATTTTTTGCGGGTAGGTGCAAAGTAGTGAGCAAATGTTTTTTCTCCCAAATATGATTGGTTTGAAATTAATTTTATTAAATATTTAACATGTTAATGCTATAAACATACCTTTTTAACTACATAATTAACAATCCTATATAAGCCATAGTGTTTTACAAAATAATATAAATCTTTGAAATTTTCAATAACTAAACACAGTTTTCTCTTAAAATATCTATATTTAAACTGAAATGGAATCTCTACAACATACTATTTTTGAATTAAGAGATCACTATGATGGTAAAATGGCTGAATTTCAAAAGAAGAGAGTAAGAGGGACAATGCCACTTTCTCCATAATTAAAATGATCTCTGACCAATTCAAAATCCCAGACATAAAAAGTGAGAGTATCAGTCGCTGCCATCGCATCGCATAATTACGAAAAACGGAAATAATTTGAGCATCATATATATTTATTTATATATATATATATAACTTATATATATATATATAAATATATATATATATATATATATATATATATATATATATATATATATATATATATATATATATATATATATATTTGTATTTGTGTATGTCTGATATACCGAATTTTGATTTTGCTGATGATTATTTTGTTTTGATTCAAACCATGATTTACTCAGCGCTTCTAGTAGTTCTTCTAATGATATTAGTTCCTCTTCCCTTGATGCTCAAATTATTTCCGTTTTTCGTAATTTCTCCGACAAAATTAACCAAGTTCACATTAATGCCCAAAGTATTCCGGCTCACTACTCCGATCTTCTCGCATCTTTTAGCAAAGTATCTATCGACGGAATTTTGGTTTCAGAATCTTGGCTAAAACTATCTCTTCCCTCCTCTCTCTACAAGATTCTTGACTTTACTCTTATACGTAATGACAGAACTTCTAAAAGGGGTGGAGGTGTCTGTATCTATCTTCGTGATAACATTCCATTTAGTATAATTAAACATTCATCTGAGTCCACTTCTGATAGTGACTTAGAATACCTTTTGATGGAAATAATCGTTCATCATTCTAAATTATTAATTGGCGTTCTTTATTGCCATATTGATATCCATATCAACTATTTCAATACCTTTGAACTCCTTCTAGAAACCTTATCTCTTTCTTATAATCATATTATTTTAATGGGTGATCTATAAATACCTGCCTAGCTAAAAATGATACCAGATCCCAAAAACTTAAATCCTTGGCTTGGTCTTTTAATTTTTCTATTCTTCCCCTTTCCGAAACTCACATTCCTCCCAATAGTAGACCGTCACTTCTTGACCTCATTCTTGTTTTAAATTCTGAAAATGTGTCAACTCATGGTCTTTCTTTCTTCTTCTTCTTATCACGATCTTTTGTTTCTTAGTTATAATTTATCATTTAATAAACGTAAATTCAAAAGTATTGTTCGTTGCTGTTTCAAAAACATAAATTTTAATAATCTTATAGCTAACGCATTAGCAATAAATTGGTCTTTGCTATTTGAATCAACGTCTGTCATTGAAAAACTATCAATCTTTAATGCAGAAATTCGTAAACTCTACGATGCCCATGCACCGGTTAAAAAGATAAGAGTTTGACATCTGCCCGCACCTTGGCTTACTCCAACAATCAAAAAATTTATGGCAAGACGGGACAAAGCAAAGAAAATATACAGAAGGGACCCATCGCAAGATAATTTGTCTGTCTAAAAAAGGCTGCGCAATCTCTGCAATAGAATGTGTAGGGATGCCAAACGTCGTCATATCTTTTCTTCTATTTATCATCTTTCGACTGTCCAGATGTGGCAATTCTTAAAATCACTAGGTGTGGGTAACAATCTGAATAATGACAATAGTACTATTGATCTTAACTCATTAAACAAGTATTTCTCTACTCCTCCATTGCTACTTTCTAATGAACGTAAACTTAAAACACTATGCGAACTAAAAAATGCTTCCCCACCTATCTGTGATTCTGTCTTTTTATTCCAGGAGATAACGGAGGGAGACGTTTATATTAATGAAATTTCCAAAGTTATATCTTCTCGCTACCATATCTATGCAGACGATTTGCAGCTTTATCGGCATGCCACTTGAGCTGGGCTAGCAGATGCTATCGATGAGGTAAATATTGACCTTCAAAGGATACACTTGTGGACGGAGGACTACGGTCTATTACTTAATGCTAATAAATCGCAGGCAATGATAATAGGTAGTAGACAATTTTATAACCGAATTAATTTTAGGACCCTACCTCGGCTATTATATAACTGAACTTCATTACCATACCTTGACAAAGCAAAAAACTTAGGTTTAATTTTTGACTGCAATTTGACCTGGTCAGCTCATGTAAATGAAGTAAATAAGCGGCTTCACCATTCTTTACACTCGCTTAAACGACTGCAAAATTTTCTTCCCTTTAAAACTAAAACTTTACTAGCACAATCTCTCCTTCTTCCCCTCCTTGACTACGCCGACATTTGCTATAAAGATACGACTGATGAGCTACTAGATAAATTAGATCGCCTACAAAACATGTGCATCCGCTTCATCTTCAGCTTGCGCAAATTCGACCACGTCTCCGAATTCCGTCGGGAATTACAGTGGCTCCCCATTCGTTTTCGCCGGAATATGCATGTTTTTACAAGGTATTACATAATAAATGTCCATTTTACCTTCAGGAACCATTAAAATTGTGTGCGTCTAGAAGTTTACCTGAGCGCTCTTGTGTGTCGTCAAAATATCTCGAGGTGCCAAAGTACAGTACAACTTTTTATCGCAAGTCATTTTCTGTTGGTGCTGCTCAGTTATGGAACTCACTTCCTTCTTTCATTTATAAAGATTTCCCTAATATTACTTTATTTAAATCAAGACTAAAGAGATACTTGCTTACACTTTCTATAGAATAATCAGCATTCTTTATCAAAATACATTATATTACATGTGTATGTATGTATATTTTTGTGCATGTATGTATTTTCGTGTATTTATGTATATTTATATGTATGTGTATGTTATTATTTTTATTTTTAGTTAATTTTCTTAATATTGTGTACTGTGTACGATACCCTTCATAATTTATAATAATATGTCGTTTAACCTAGGGTTTCTGGTAGAGATCTCTTGTAAAAGATAAGTCATCCTTTGTGACAATTGTCTATACTATGTTACTGTTAATATTTTATGGTGCAAGAATAAATAAATATTGATGATATTTTCGAATACCAAAAACATTCGCTAACGCTTCGCGCTTAATCTGTGAATACGAACGCTTCGCCGTACACAGTTGTAAATGTGTTGTTTATCATTCACATCAGTAATAAATACGTCATCTCAGAATACTCCCACATAAGGTAAATCTGAAAATAAATGCTCTAAATGTCTTTGAAAAATACCCGAACTAGACGCCAGCCCGTATACTTGTCGGTTGTATCTAAATAAACCTTTATGAGTATTAATTACCGTATATTTTGCGCGATTTATTTAATTCAAATTGTGCATAGGCTTGCGATAAATTAATTTTACTAAACCGTTGCCCCCATCTAAGCGTGCTAACAAATTGTCCACTTTCGGTAACGGGTATCGATAAATTTCCAATACTTTATTTAAAGTCAACTTATAGTCGGCGCATATTCTAATATCACCATATTTTTTAAGTACCGGTACAAAGGGCGTAGCCCAGTCGGAATACTCAACGGGTGTGAGGATGCCATCCCTTACCATTCGATCGAGTGCACGCTCCACCGGCTCCAGCACAGGCAAAAAATACTGTTGCAATCGTTCAATATATAATCTCCAGTTATCACTTTTCACGTTATATTCATTTATTTTACCGTTCGACATGTTGAACTGTCTTTCTTTTATTAGAACTCTCTTACCGCAAAGAATCGCCAACGACAGTCCTACTATTCTTTAAAGCACTTTATAACACTGTTCACAAATACACTAAACTGTTTACCATTTAAACACTTAATTATCATTGTTACACAACTTAGTCTCTCGATCTCACACTCAGCGGTTTATTATAACTGTTACACTTTTATCACAATAATACCACCCCACAACTTGTATTCCCAGTTTCACACAATGCCTTCTCTTAACCGAGCTGCGATTTATATACTTCTTATTCTTAGTCAAATCAGTATTCAATATTACATTTATTTTATCAATTAAACTTCTATACAGAGATTCAATTGTTTTAGTCAAATCAACAACTTATATCTTTATTTTTAGTCAAAACCAAACTACTACATGTATAAAAGCTAACACTTTATTTTCACATGCGTCTGTTCGCATCGTTTCGTCGCCACTGTGGAATACTTGAGGAAATAATAGGCGTACTGTTACTTAGGACACGTATAATACGACTGACGGCATACAGTTGTACTTAAACTAAGGAATTTACCTACGTATGTAATGTACATTACAATAATATACTATTTATTTATTATTTTATTTGTAATTTATGTTTTTGTAAGTGTTTTAAGTAAACAGTTTATTATAGGCTTTAAGTTTAAGTATTATATCAGTATTTATTTCACCTCATTTGCACAATCTCGTATTCTCCTCTACTTTATAAAAAACAAATTGCTACTTTAGTTTAGCTTATGTGGCAAGGAATCGGAAGTGGAATTGTTTGTCCCAAAATATAACATTAGTTTATTGTGCATTACAGAGCACTGGTTGTCAAAGAATAACAATATTATAAATAAACAAAATGATAAGTTGTCAAGTTCGTTCTGTAGAGAGAAAATTATTTGCGGTGGTTCACTTATCCTAACTCGTAACAATGTAGTGTTTAAGTCTCGATCAGATATAGTGGCGCTCTCTGTCGAGCAAATTATTGAACTATTCTATATTCAGCTCAATGAACATATTATTTTATGCGTGTACCGACCCCCCTCTGGTTACTTTGATTAATTTGAAAACAAAATGAAAGATATTTTAACTAAGCTTTGTTAAAAGATAAGTATGTGATAGGGTGCGGGGATTTCAATGTAGATATATTACAAGTAACTTCGTCTAGTGTACGTTTATTAAATTTTTTAACCTATTGGACGTCTTTTCTGAACCTACTCACATTACTAGTGTTACCGCGACTTGTATTAATAATGTGTTCTGTCACTAACATTTATGAAGAGACGATATAGACAAATTTAAGTTCAGAATTTAAGTTTTCGCTATTAATTAATCATGAAAATGTAAAGTCCCAAAAGTTTAATTGCAGACAAGTCACCAGAAACCGGATCCTTACACTTAAGAATACTGTTGCGCTAAAAGTAGGTCAAATAGATATGACCGATGATAATCCCAATAATAAATTACACAGTAAAAATTAAGATTTTTTGTTACAAGAATGTAATAATATTTTTAATCCAAAAACTATAACAAGATACCTAAAACTTAAATTCAGTGATTGAGCTGCCGTGGAAATATATGAAAGTAGATAAGTTTTATTTTATTTTATTTTTTTTTATTTATTCAACCATAAAACTTAAATCTAACATTACAGTATTACCAAAGCCTTAGATAAGTTGACATGAAACACTTAAATTATATTAAGATTCAATAAATAACAATTTCACATTTAATCAATAATGTCAGCAAATACCATAATAATAATAAAAGCCATAGAATAAAATTTAATAATTTATATATACAAAAGTGATGTCGAACGTATTAAGAAAGAGAATGAATCTCTTAAAAACGATCTCATGGCTATTTCTACTCGCTGTATTCAATTAGACCAACTAGTACGGTCCTCGAACCTAGAAATTCAATGCGTACCTGAAAATAGATCGGAAAACGTAATTACAGTAGTTAAGCAGCTGGGTAAAGTCATCTACATCTTAGCGAGAGTAAGAAGACTGAAATATATATCACAGAGAATTTATCCCCCGAGAACAAGTCACTTCACGCCGCAACGCGAATTAAAGCCAGGGAACTAAACTTCAAGCATATTTGGTTGCGCAACGGTCGTATATAATATGCGTAAAACTGACACATCGGAACACATCTTTGTTCGTAATACCGCAACCTTAGCAAAATTGTCTTGTCAGTAATTATTTGATTTTTTCCTCTTTTTGTTAATTAAATTAAACTTTAGTCCTTATTATTGTTTTGTTAAAATATTCTAATAATATATATTTAATTAAAAAATTAAATATATATTATCAGAATATTAGAGGTTTACGTACTAAGACTCTAGACTTTGATAAAAATGTATTATGCTGTGATTATGATGTTATTGTATTGTGTGAAACATGGCTTAACCATACTTTATTCAATTCAGAGCTGTTTAATGATCGTTATGAAACATATAGACGTGATCGAGAGACTAGTGAATATCATAAAAAAATGGGTGGTGGCGTACTTAATGCTATATCGAAACGTTTTAAATCACAAAGATTTAATCAATTCGAAAACGATTGTGAAGATCTCTGGGTGGAGCTGGATATGGGTAGCAGCCGTAGAACCCTAGATAAATTATATATATGTGCAGTCTATATCCCCCCTCCGGTTCAAATGCACATATTCGAACATTTTGTTGACAATACTAATCGTATTTTAGAATTTCGCTAAAGTAAAATCCCCGAGTATTAACGTATTAACGTTAATTCTCGGTTAGTATTAACGTTAATACTCGGGGATTTTAATTTAAGTTCAATAGCATGGCCTAGTATCAAAAACTCCTTAATCCCGCCAGCTTCTATACATGTCCCACTTTTGCACAAAGTACTCGCCTTTATAGCTCTCAACAATTTATGTCAATAAAATACAATCCAGAACAATCAGGGAAAGATTTTGGACTTAATAATTTCGACTGAAAATGTTGAACATTTGGAAGAATGCAAGTACGTACTTACTAATGTTGACCCATACCATCCACCTTTGGAATTTGTTTTATCTTTTTATAGAGAACGTGGTCTTCCTCCCATGATTCCCAGTGACAAATTAAATTTCGCAAGGAAAATTGTGGATGAACTCAACTCGATTTTTTGGGTCGACGAATTTTCAGCCTTGATGAATGTTGACAATATTGTGGACGTATATATAGGATGATCAGAGAGGTAATTGCAACATGTTCCTTTCATTAAAATTAAACATCAAAAATATCCCTGTTAGTATACTAAAGAACTCATAAATTTACTCAAGGAAAAATTTAAGGTCCGGAAAAGGTATCGCCGGTATAAAAATCCCTTAGATTAGGTGTCTTTTTTATTACTAAAAAAACGTTGTGCATTACTAATCAAGACATGTTATAGGAACTACATTAATAACATAGAGGACTCTTTATCCAAAAATCCGAAGCTATATTGGAGTTACATAAAAAATAAGCGTCAGAATAAAGATACCCATCATCAATGCATCTAGATGACAGACGAGCTTCTAAAGGCTCTGACATTTGTGATCTATTTGCATCATTTTTCGCATCCGTTTATAAGGTACCCCCTTCTACTTCAGCATTTCGTTCGGCAGAATTTCCAAAATCTTCGCTTGCAAATTGTTTATCAGGCTTATCCTTTTCACAATCTGAAGTACTTAATGGATTGAAACACTTGAATCAAAGAAGTCCGGTTTCTTTCCTATTGCTTGGAAAGAAGCTAGGGTTGTACCAATTCCAAAGTCTGGTGATATTTCGTCAATAAAAAAATTATAGCTCAATTTCTGATCTGCCTATTTTTGGAAAACTTTTTAAAAAATTACCTACTACAAGAGGAATTTAATGTCTTTTTCGACTGGTGTAGAAGAAACGGCTTGGCCTTGAATTCAGATAAATGTAAATACATAAGGTTCTCGCGTAGAAGGCATTCAAACTCGCAGAAGTATACGATTAATAATAAGACGTTGGAAGAGGTGGACCACATCAAAGATTTGGGTATTAGTTTCGATGATAAGATCAGATTCCACTCGCATATTGACAAAATAACATCAAAGGCGTTTCGATAGTGCGGCATGATAGTAAAGCTCAGAGTGTTTTTGCAATATGACCGCAAGTATAAATAGCTGCCTAACTGACAAAACGTGGCACTCTAGGTAAAGGTTTTTCGTGAAAAAAAGAACAGGCTTAAACGTCATCACTTTTAAAAACGCTCGCTGAGCCCTTTCTACCCTTAACATATGACATTTAGCCGCACCTCCCCAGGATGCAATACAATAAGAGAGAACTGACTGTGCGAGTGCATAGTAAACACACTTAAGACATAGAATGTCTGCAGAATTTCTAAGAGTCTTAAAAGCTACTATCAGCTTTCTAACTCTAGAAACTGTGCACTGGATATGTGATTTTCAAGACAGGGTACTATCTATCCATACACCAAGGTACATAATAGTTGATGCACGGACTCTTTGAGGACATGGACAGGAAAAACAACAGTGAACATTTTTGTCACAATTATGAACTTGTAGGGAAAGGGCTAGAAGCTGAAGGAACATCATGAGTGCTGTTTGTGAAAGATATATATTGGGATTTAGAGTAATTAATTGTAAGTAAATTTTTAGCAAGCCATTTTAAAACCGCAGTCAACACAACTTCGGCCTGTGAAAAGGTTTCAAACCAAGTTTTGTTTGCAATAATTAGTGCTGTATCATCTGCATACATTATGGTTTTACATTTATCCGTTGCTAAATCAAAAATTACATTAATATATATTAAAAGAGGGTAGGGCTGAGTACGCTGCCTTGAGGGACACCAAAAGTTATTTCCTTCTCTTCACTGAAATAATCATTAATTTTAACTATTTGGCGTCTGCCTGACAAGTAATCACGAAATAAATTTAAAGCAATACCCCGAACACCGATGCTGTTTAGTTTTTTAAGTAAGATTGGAATAGAAACCGTGTCAAATGCTTTGCTCAAATCTAGAAATATACATAATGTTTTCAGTTTCTGATCTAAATTTTTAACGACTGTAGTAGTAAGATCAAGAACCGCCTCATTCGTTGATCTACCAGCTCTAAAACCGTATTGATACGGTGACAGTATTATATTTTTTTCTAAATAACTTTGTAGTCTTTTATTGAGATTTTTGTCGAATATATTTGATGTTGTACTGAGTACTGAAATCGGCCTATAATTATTTACATTTCTTTGATCACCTCCTTCGTAAACGGGATATACTATGGCCTTCTTAAAAGCTACCAGAAAAACAGCATAGGACAGACAAAAATTAAATATGAAATTTAGGACATGTATGAGGGATTTTTTGGCTAATTTAAATACTGACACGGGAATATCATCCCAGCCTACAGCGCAATTGTCTTTAAGCTCCGAGATGATTAGGCCTATCTCTGAGTTGTCTACAGGAAATAATACCATAGAGTTGGTATTATCGAAATTGGATGACGATATGGTAGGTGATATTTTAATTGGGTTATTTGAAGTTGAACAAATTATCATCATCATCCTCCTACCCTGTTCCCATTATTTGGGGTCGGCGCAGTATGTATTTTTCTTCCATTCATCTCTATCAGCCGTCAACTCCTCACCCACGCCTTTCAAACACATGTCATTCATCACACAATCCATCCATCTCTTTTTGGGCCGTCCTCTACCTTTGTATCCTTCCACACGCAGATCTAATACTCTTTTCACAACCTGTCTTTCGTCCCTCGGCATTACATGGCCATACCATGCTAATCGTCTTCCTCTCATCTTATCGGTCACTGGTGCTACTTTCATGCTTCCTCTTATATACTCATTTCGTATCTTGTCCATTCTCTTAACTCCACACATCCATCGCAACATCCGCATTTCATTAGCATGCAATCTCCTTTCGTCCTTCTTCTTAACAGGCCAGCATTCCGATCCATACATGACGACAGGTCTGATAATTGTTTTGTATATTTTCCCATTCAATTTGATGGGCATTCGGGGATCACAAGTTATGCCTGTGACCTGTCGCCATTTCATCCATCCTGAGCTGATCCTGTGTTCCACAGCGCGGTCTATATCTCCATCACCCTGCAAGAGTGAACCGAGGTACTTAAAATCCGAGCAAGTAGGCAGTCCTACGCCATCAAGCATGATAGCAACAGGACCGGACAATCCGCCAAAGTCACAGAACAAATACTCTGTTTTTGTTCTGCTGATCCTTAGGCCAACATTCTCCAGTTTCTGTTGCCCTAACGCTAGTCTGCTCTGTACCTCGAGTCCATCTTCACCAACGAGAACGATGTCGTCGGCGAATAGCATGCACCAGGGTGCCTCTTGCCAGCGGACGACCGAACGTGTGTACATGATGAAATGTACATAGCACGAATCAGCTCCACATACTTACCTGGCACTCTATTCTCTTTCAAGGTCCACCACAAAACCTCTCGGGGTACACGGTCGTAAGCCTTTTCTAGGTCTATGAACACCATATGCAAGTTTTTGTGAACCCATCTGTATTTTTTGCATAATTGGCGAAGAGCGAAAATGGCATCCGTAGTCCCTCGGCGCGGCATGAACCCGAATTGGTTTTGGGTAATTTCACTCTCTTCTCTTATTCTTTTCTCAAGTATTTTTTCCCACACTTTCATCGTATGTGACATAAGCTTTATGCCTCGGTAGTTATTGCAATCCTGAACATCACCCTTGTTTTTAAAGATGGGCACTAGCGTACTACTGCACCATTCATCCGGTATCGTGTTCTTGTGTAGAAACTTACCAAAGAATAAAGTCAGCCACCTCCTTCCATCCGCATCACACAATTTCCACACTTCGACTGGTATTTCATCTGGTCCCACCGCTCTTCCATTCTTCATACTCTTTACGGCTATTTTCACTTCTTCCTCACAAATTTCCCTCACCAAACCTATGTTTAACGGCGGATCTTCTAATACTCTGTCCCAATCATTTTCTTCATTCATCAGCCTTTCGAAATATCCCTTCCAGCGATCTTTTATCTCCTCCCCATTCATCAATACCCTTCCACTATCGTCTTTTATGCACGTAATAAGTGAAATATCTCTCGCATTCTTCTGCCGTGCTTTAGCTAATTTAAAGAGTCGTTTTTGGCCTTCAGGGCACTCTAGCGACTTGTAAATGTCGTCTTGGTTCGCAGCCTTTGAGGTCGCAACAACTCTTCTAGCTATTTTCTTGCATTCTTTATACTTCTTTTTCTTATCTTCTTTTAATCTTTCGTCTCCTACTTTCACACTCTGCCACTCTTTGAATGCTTTCTTCTTCTCTTTCAATGCTTCTTGGACGTTTTCATTCCACCACCATGTATCTTTATCTATGGTTCCTTTACCCTTAGACTGTCCTAGAACTTCCTACTACTTCGCTACACTTCGGATACACTTTGCCATTTCATTCCAACACTCATTCACACTTTTTCCTTTCATATCCTTCATTTCCACCATATTGTCCACTACTTGCTTCCTAAACTCACATGCATACTGATCCTTTCCTAGCAAATGCCACTTTATTTTGGGTGGGGGTCGGTTCTGATGTTTACTGGCAAGGACTCTGACTAGTATGTCCATTAGCAATAACCGGTGTTGTGAGACTAGTGATTCTCCTGGCAATATTTTACAGTCCTTGACGCAGTTGATTCTATTCGTTTTTACCAGAAAATAATCAATCTGCGTCTTGTTCAGGCTGCTTTTGTACGTAACGAGGTGTTGTTCTCGTTTCTGGAACCATGTATTTGTTATTGCCAGGTCGAATGCAGTAGCTGCTTGTAGGAGGGCCTCTCCTTCCTTGTTACGTGTTCCATACCCCCAGCCTCCGTGACCTCTTTCATACCCTCCATTCATTCTTCCTACATGGCCATTAAAGTCACCACCGATATATATCTCTTCACTGTTTGGTATACTTATTACTAGGGCATCAAAGTCCTCCCAAAACTTCTCTTTTATACTTTCCTCACAGCCTGCTTGAGGGGCATACACACTTACAATATTCATAACCACATTCTCTAGCATCAGTCTGACAACGATCATTCTATCATTTTTCCTTACAACCTCTGTAACTTTTTCTTTCATCTCTCTATCTAATACAATCCCTACCCCATTTCGCTTCCCATCGCTTCCACAATAATATAACTTATATCCTTCTCCAATCTCTCTCGCCCTTGCACCTTTCCATTTCGTTTCCTGCAAGCACGCTACATTTATTCTTCGTCTTTTCAAAACATCCGCTAACTCTCTTCCTCTTCCATTCATCGTACCTACGTTTCAACTGGCAAACCTCAACTTAACATTCTTTACACTTTCACTACGGGCTCGCTTCTTACGTCGTACCCGCTCCGAGTGGTACGACAACCCTTGTCCATTTCTTACAGGGGCCGGGTGCTGCTCCTGCGCGTCGCCTGGGGGGGACGCCCTAACCCTATCGCGCATCATATTAACCTTTGCCATACTGCATGTGTTTTGGCTTTTTCTTTTACAGTCGGCCGCCTGCCTGACACCAACCCTCCTTGGGAATGTGTTCGTTATTTGAATAGAAAGGAAAAGGGTGAGGACGTAGGGCAAGGAAGGTAGAGTTTAGATAGGGATAATAGGTTTAAGGGATACTACTTACTTGGAAGATTAGGTATAAGTCAGTAGTAGCTCGGGGGGCCGGGATCGCATACCCGTATATCATACCATGGTCACCGAAGTAGTAGATCAGTATGATATCCCCGTATGTAAGTTGAACAAATCATATTTTTATAATTATTTAAAGCTAAATCTTTTTCAATACTAGCAAAATAATTATTAACAATGTTTACAGATTTTATTGGGTTTTGAGCAATGTTTAGTAGCTGTCCAGGTATACTATTTTTAAGTGGAAGGTTAGCTACTTGTTTTATGAGCTTCCAAGTCGCTATCGGATCGTTTTTGTTTTTTTCAAATTCACTACGTTCATACTCACGTTTTACTTTCTTCAATAAATTATTGCAAAAATTACGATACCTAATAAAAATTATACTAAGTATTTCGTTGTTACTATCCTTTTTCAGTTTTGTGTATAGTTTATCCCGGTGTTTTATACATTTTAGAAGTCCAGGGGTAATCCATGGTTTAATAATACGCCTGCGACTTGATATTCTGTTTCTTAAGCTATTTTTTTAACAATACTTGCAATAGTTTTGATAAATACGTTAGCCGCAGAATTTGGATCTACTGAGTTTAAAACCATAGAAAAGTCGGTGTTGTTAATATCTTTTACAGTTGAGGCTATGTCCAATTTAACAAAGCTATGCTTATAGTTAGCTAAATTAGGTCTGGTAGCTATACAAAAGAGAATAGGAGAATGATCGGTAATAACAGTTTCAAGAATTAAAGAAACGGAACTGTAGTAGGATTTTATCATAACGTGATCTAAACAGTTCAATAGCCGTGTTGGTATTATGTAAGCTGGAGTCATGGAGTGCGAGGCTAAAAGATTTAAATACTCATCCGAATGTAAGTCTATACTATCTTTAGAAATATTTATATTAATATCACCCACCAAAATAATTGTAGCAAAACTATTTAATTGAGTCAATATATTATCTAAGCTGCTTAAAAAGGGATTTATGTTTGTGTATGACGGTGAGCGATAAATGGCAAGAATAGCAATTTTTTTGTTTAATTTAATAATTAAGCAGTTGGCATCATTAAACTCAGGTAGAGTGACTACATAATCTAATTCCTTTCTTATATATGCTACCACACCATCGTTCTGTGAAACAAAGTTAGAGGCCGTTGAATTGTAACCTTCAAGAGAAGATAAAGTAGGACATTTGCTTAGCCAGCATTCTGAAAGGATAATAATATCTACTTCAGATGGTATCCTATGTAAAAGCACTAGTAGGCCTTCGAAATTACAATTTACACTTCGAATGTTCAAATGCAAGACCTTAAGAGACTCAAGTAAGTGTCGTGTCTTAAAATTAATATTTTCAGGTGTGCAAATATGAGAGTCGGAGAGAACAATATTTTTAATGTCATTTGCTACAGTTACAATGCTATCCATAGTAGAATAGTAAAATAAATAAATGATTATTAATTAATATCACCATTTCGAAACCCATTTCACATTTTGACAATATTATCAGTACATACATGGGTTGAGGGATAGGTTTTGAATGAATTTCATTTGCTATTAACCTGGATTTCAAACATATGAGGGTGTAATTTAGTATAGGTGTGGGAATGTGTGAGTGTGTATGTGTTAAGTATAGGTTTAAGTTAAAAATTACGAACATAAATTTACAATACATTAAATTAAAAGAATAACGCCTAAAAACTTCTTGCAAACTTATTATATAAAACAAAAAATAATTTACAAAAATTATGAAATAATAACAATAACAAAATATTTCTACTATTACAGAGGTCACTAGTCATTTTTTTTCTGAAAGGCGACTTAAGTCGTTATCATTACTAATTCTAATTAATGTACTACCATCCTCTTTACGTAAAAATATTTTGCCATTGGTAACCCAACAAAATTTATAATCGTTTACTCTAGCATATTCACGTGAGTGGAAGAATAGCTGTTTCATTTTCGCGGTAAGGTTCTCTGATATAAAAAGTGGTTTAGGTGCACCAGGTAGCTTTAATTTGTCGGTGGATAGTCTATTGCTTACCTTCAAGTATTTTTTATATGAACTTATAATTTTTTCTTTCATAGATACTGTGGTAAAATTTACTATAGCGGTTTTATGTTCCTGGTCTTTGGTCTTAATTTTGTATGCATCCTTAATATCTCTGGATTGAATCTCTACATATATAATGTATATATAATATATTATTAAAAATGTATTGAGAAGCGACCGTAAGTATACCGATTTCTTTAAAACATCTCTTAGGGAGTCTCTAACTCTTAGATTACAAATAGCCCGTATAGCTCTTTTTTGTAAAACAAATATAGAATTCATTTCGGCAGCACTGCCCCATAATAAAATACCGTAAGAAAAAATACTATGAAAATAACTAAAATAAACGAGTCGAGCCGTATTAATATCTGTTAATTGTCTTACTTTTTTAATTGCAAAGACGGCAGAGCTGAGTTTGCCAGCGAGTGTTGAGAGATGAGGGGGTTCCACTGAAGCTTTTTATCTAAAGTTATACCTAAGAAAATTGTTGAGTCAGTCAGTTCTAACACTTGATTGTTAAGGAGTAAACTACAATTTTGACTTTTGACATTAGGTAGTGTAAATTCCATGCATTTAGTTTTTTTAGTATTTAAGAACAAATTATTAATTTCGAACCAATGAAGAACACGTGACAGAGCACTGTTTACTTTGTCATAATTAGCTTTATTACGATCAACATTGAAAATAAGCGAGGTATCATCAGCAAAAAGTACAATGTCACATAGTCCTTTTACATAAAAGGGCAAATCATTAATATAGAGTAAAAATAAAAAGGGGCCAAGAATAGATCCTTGTGGAACACCCATCTTTAGGTGAGAACCAGCCGATTTACAATTATTTACATCAACCGTCTGAACTCTTTGATTTAGGTTTTTACCTAAATCAAAGAGTTCAGATCTTGATCTTATTGCCTCTTGGCAATAAGATCAAGTGCAGCACTACGCACACCATAGTGGTTAAGTTTGCATAGTAATGTTTGATAGTCTACGCAATCAAAGGCTTTAGATAAATCACAAAACACCCCGATTGCAATCTGTGACTTGTTGTGTCCCATGCGTCGTAAATGTGCTTAAGAAGCGTGGCACCCGCATCAGTTGTTGATTTGCCTTTGGTGAAACCAAATTGTTTACTAAGTATGATTTTATTGCTGTAAACGAATTCTGTCATTTGGTTGAGAATATTTTTTTCGAAGATTTTACTTAAGGTAGGCAAAATAGATATTGGCCTATAATTTCACGGTTCAAGTCTATCGCCACTTTTAAACAATGGAACTACTTTACTATTTTTCATTAAATCTGGGAATGTACCGGTTTCAATACATTTGTTAAAAATTAAGGATAATTGGGGAGCAATGTCATTTATAACAGTGGTAAGTAATTTAACTGACATACCCCAGAGATCCCCTGTTTTTTTTCATATTTAGGTGTCTAAACGTTTTAATAATTTCATATGATGAAACAGGTTTAAAAACAAAACAATTGTCACTGACTCGCACGTTATTCGTCAATTCGGCGATTGCATCAAATGGTGAAGAATTAAAATTCCGCGTGACTGTTACAGGAATTTCTTTAAAAAAAGTCCCAAAAGTAGCCGCAACATTTAAATTTGTATTTATTTCAATATTATAAATTTTTAGCTTAATAGGTCCATGAACAGCCCTAGTTTTCCCAGAAACACTAGATATAACATCCCACGTTGCTTTTATCTTATCATCAGAGTTTAAAATTTTATTTCTAATATAAATCGACTTGGCATGTACGCAAACGTTTTTAAATATTTTAGAGAAATTCCTAACTTTATTAAAGAACACGGGATCATGATTCCATTGTCTCTCACCATACAAATCATTTAATTTTTCTCTACTTTTGTATATTCCCGGGGTAGCTCAATCACTAAATTTAAGTTTTAGGTATTTAGTTAAAGTTTTTGGTTTAAAAATTTTATTGAATTCTTGTAACAAAAAATCGAAAAATTTATTAAATAAATTATTGAGATTATCATCGCTCATGTCTACTTTATGCAGTTTTTGCGCAACAATATTCTTAAAAGTAATGATTCGGTTGTTCGTTATCGGTCTGCTAGTAAATTTTTGGGGCTTTTCATTTTCATGATTGATTAAAATAGAAAATTTTTGACCACAGTGGTCTGAACTTAAATTCGTCATTATCGTCTCTTCATAAATGTTACAGCGACAGTACACATTATCAATACAAGTCGCGGAATCACTAGTTTTTTTTTTTTTTTTTATATTATCTAGGGCAATGCTTGACTACATTCCACCTGATGGTAAGCGGAATGTAGTCTCAGGTGGTAAGGCGCATTACCCTAGCAACCTATTCACTCTACACTTGAATGTATCCACACTGTATTCGGTCGGAAATACCGACGCAGGCAAGTTGTTCCATTCCTTTGCTGTTCGAAGTAAAAAAGACGAAGCAAAGCGCGCCGTTCGGACACGTGGAATGTCCACACCAAAAGGATGAAAACCTGCCGTGCGTCGGGATGTCCGGTGATGGAAGGCTCAAGCAAGCAATTTTACGCCTGTGCTCAAGGCTTTGGAGGTCGGCTTCGACCAATTCGGGAGCGCCTATAAGCCTCTTTGCTCGCCTCTCAATTGGGTCCAGAACCGCAAGATGAGATTTTGCGGCACCATCAAATATGTGACCACAGTACTCTACACACGACCGGATCTGTGCTTTGTATAAAACAAGAAGCTGTCCCGATGTAAAGTACTGCCGAACCTTCGCAAGTACGGCAAGCTTTGCTGCTGCTGCTCTTGCTCTGGACTCAATGAACCGACCAAAGTTGAGGTTCGAGGAAATCTCTAAGCCTAACAACTGAAGCCGGTCACTGTATTCCAAGGATACATTCCGGAAAGTAGGAGCCAAGGTGAAAGGGCTCCTTTTGGCGGTGAACAGACACGTCTGCGTTTTGGTGGCGTTTAACTTGACAAGATTGGCATTGCTCAATGCGGAGACTGCCTGAAGTTTGTCATTCAAACGTTGCACCATGGCTTCTCTTTCAGACTGTACTTGATCTCGACTAGCGCGAGTATTCGGCAGATATCTTTCTGCAACTGTGCTATCTTCTGCATACCCATAGATACCGGGCTTCAACGGATCATTAATGTGCAGCAGAAAAAGAGTTGCAGAAAGAACGGACCCCTGAGGCACTCCGGCATTTATTGTCAAGGGTTCCGAGGAACACCCGTCGACAACTATTCGGAGAGATCTCTGGCTCAGGAAGTCCGTTACCCAGCCGATCAGACCAGGAGATATACCGTACGCTGAAAGCTTGCATATTAGGCTCGCATGCCAGACCCTGTCAAATGCCCTCGAGATGTCCAGAGAGACGGCGACCGCTTCTCCGTTCTTCTCGATGGCCTCGCCTAGAATGTGAGTAGCATACACTAGGAGGTCCCCTGTAGACCTATTACGGCGAAACCCGTACTGTCAGTCACTGAGGAGATCGTTACCTTCTAGGTAAGCTAGTAGGCGCGAGTTCAATACACGCTCCATAATCTTGCAGAGTATGGAGGTGATTGAAATCGGTCTGTAATTGACAGGGTCGGCACGGCTGCCTTTTTTGGGCACGGGCTGCACATTAGCAAGCTTCCAGGATTTCGGCACTATTGCAGTCATGAAAGAGAGGCGATACAGACGTGTCAGTACAGGAGACAACTCAGCTGCTCATGTCTTGAGCAGAATGGCTGGTATACCATCAGGACCACTGGCTTTATTCACATCTAAACGACACAATGTTCTCCATACCTCTTTGTTAGTGATGCGGATTTCAGGCATCGAAATACCGCAGTGAGGAAGATGTGCTGGAGAAGCATTGCCAGTGTCTAGATGCGAATTATCAGCAAACAGAGAAGCAAATACATTCGCTTTCTCTGTTGCTGTGTGGGCCAGGGATCCATCCGGCTTCATCAGAGCAGGCAGTGGGGGTTGGCAGAAATTCGACTCGATCGCTTTCGCAAGAGACCAGAAAGCTCGACTGCTAGTTGGTCTGACAGAGAGCTTTTCGCCATTCTTAGCGATTCGATCGAGACGAGCCTTCCGCAACGCCTTTTTGTAGGACTTGGCAGCTTGGTTAAAGGCTCTCTTCTTCGAACTTACATCCGGAGTTTTGCTGCTTCGGGCATCAGCCCAAATGAGATATGCCGAATGTTTTCGGTCTTGAGCATGACCACATTCGGCATTAAAACATGGGCGAGCTTTGCCACCGACGGGTACGTCAGCAAAAGGAATAAAATACTCCATTGCCTGATGCACCACATCGATTATAGCATCCGCGCAACTCGACGGATCCAAAGAAGAGAAGCAGACCTGCCGCCAAGGATAAGACGCAAAAAAGTACCGCA
Organism: Napeogenes sylphis; assembly: GCA_959347405.1. Lineage (NCBI taxonomy): Eukaryota > Metazoa > Arthropoda > Insecta > Lepidoptera > Nymphalidae > Napeogenes > Napeogenes sylphis. Next base: position 27,305,612 of record OY365788.1, read on the forward strand.
TCTCATCCCAATCTGCTGACTTGTATTTCCATACTCGCCTAACACCATGAGGTTCTAAAGCTGGTGGGGAATATGTAAACACAGATTTCACCAGACAGTGATCGGAGGTTCCCAAGGGAGAGGTAACCTCTACACGATACCTGTCTTGGCTGGTAATTGGCTGTATGGCCTACCACATCTGGTACCCTTGTCGCTTGCTTCACCAGCTGAAAGAGGTCCAAGGACAACGCAAAGTTCCGCGCTTCTCTTCCAGCATGGTCGGTTTTCTGGTACGGGAACAGCCAGTCCTGATGACAGGCATTAAAATCCCCCAGAAAGACGAGCTGCGCTGAAGGGAACTGATGCAGAGCCATATCAGCAGCCTCACCGAGATACTCGAATAATCTAGTTGTCTCCTGGTCACCGCTGTGCAAACGGTAAATACAGGAATACAGGATTTTTTCGTTTCCTGTGTCTACTAAAACCCATAAAGAAGAAAAAGTGGGGTCTTCAAGGTGACGGAGACGCTGGATACAGAGGTCGTTCCGCGCATACACGCAGACTCCGGCACGTGAGCAAAAGTTGTGCTCTAACGTGTATCCGGGATAATCCAGGTGCGCAGCGCTTAAGGGACATTGTATCTGCGTCTCCGTCAAAAAGAACAGGTGCGGTTGTTCTGTCTCCAGGTGGTGATGGACAGATAAGATATTAGAGTGCAAGCCCCTAATATTACTGAGGTGCACTTTAAATGAGGAGAAGTGCAACCGTTGTACAAACTTTTTCCTTTTTTGGTTTTACTTCATGATAAAAAAAAATTAAAGTGAATAGGGATGGGAAATGGCAGTTGAACGAGGCGGTACGTATCGAACCCAACGTCGAAGTTGGTGATGTCTTGCCACTGGGAGGCTAGCCTGGAGACTGCGGGGACGCCCGAACCCCCCCAGGGATCGCCATCGGGCCTCCTCGTCTGGTCGCCAGCCAGCACGATGGAGCCACCCGGGGATTTTTCGCAGCTGGCGGGGCAGCCTTTTGTTGGTTGCTCACCCACTAATTGGGCCCCCAACTATCTGCGGCCGGCCAGCGGAAAGCCGTCGCTTCGGATCCCGCTACCCTCCTCGACTAGACACGCGACAAAACAAATACCAACTCGACGTCAACCGGATCGCCAACGTACCGCAGCTGTTCAGACCCATTTTCCATAAACGGCTTCATCGAGTAACGTGCCGGAACACGACTAGGTCGCTTTGCGGCACGACTATGCCCGATGGGTGGTAACTTTGCCGGCGACCCGATGTTATGGTCTACCACCAAGAAAGTGTAGTGATGCGAGTAGGTTCAAAAAATACGTTCAATAAGTTAAAAGATTTAAACAAATTTAATAAACGTATACTAGACGAAGTTACTTGTAATATATCTACATTTAAGTCACCGCACACAATCACGGACTTGTTTTTATGACAAAGTTTAGTTAAAATATCCTCCATTTTGTTTTCAAATTCATTAAAATCACCAGAGGGGGGTCGGTACACGCATAAAATAATATGTTCATTGAGCTCAATGCAGGATAATTCAATAATTCGCTCGACAGAGAGCGCCACTATGTCTGATCGAGATTTAAACACTACATCGTTACGAGCTAAGATAAGTGAGCCACCGCGAATATCTTTCTCTCTACAGAACGAACTTGACAATTTATAATTTTGTACATTTGTAATATTGTTATCCTTTGACAACCAGTGCTCTGTAATACACAATAAACTAATGTTATATTTTTGAACAAACAGTTCCACTTCCGATTCCTTGCCACCTAAGCCTTGTATATTTTGATGGACAATAGTAAACATCTTAGGCTTTGTCTTAAAATTTAGTTTAAAGTGGAACGATTATGTTCTGTCAGTACTACACTATTTAAATTACATTAATACAATTAAATGCTACTAAAGTATCAATTTGTTTTTTATAATATACAGGCAGACACATTGTACCTTTTGTCATCCTAAACCTATTATAAATAAATTTATTTACATCAAAGTAAAAGAATGCGTCACTATGACGGTATGTCAAATTATACAATGTCAAATTTAAATTATATACATACTTGTTTTGTATGTCCGAATAAGATGATGATTATTCGGATATTGTTAAATTTTGAAATAAAACTATTTTTACGAATTTAACTTGCGTATATTGAATAAAATTTTAAATTTACATTTTAAATCTAATCCGACGTTTGTCTAATCTTGACAACACATTAGGACACACTGTTTATAGGAAACCCACACACACAGATAACATTGATGTTAAATCACACCACCACCCTAGCCAGTTAGCTGCCGTTGGCAAATCTTTGTTTCAGAGAGCACAACACATCTGTGACGCTGAACACCTAGAGGGCGAGCTGCAGCATATCGAGCATGCTTTGATCAACAACCACCTACCTGTACCTCGCCAGCGTTGCAGAAACCACATCAAGCCACCCACAGTTGAGCGTCAACCGTCCATACTACCATATGTGAAAGAATCGGCAACATCTTGAAAAATGTTTCTATAAGAACTATCTACAAACCCCAAAAGAAAGTGAGCCAATTCTTGAGACCTATCAAAAGTAATATTCCTTTACAATGTGCTGGAGTACATAAACTTGACTGCGATTGTGGCATGTCATACATAGGTCAAACAAAGAGGAGCATCGGTAAAAGAGTTAAAAAACACATATCGGATATCAAGCATAGGCATACATCTAAGTCTGCAGTGTGTGAACATACCATAGACAAGCCCAATCATTATATAAGATTTGATAAACCTAAAATCCTCGCTAAAGAACAACGTTATATTCCAAGAATGGTTCGTAAGGCTATTGAAATTAAAAACATCCTAATTTTAATAGAGATGATGGTTGGGGATTATCTTACACCTAGGACCCACTTTTGAAAAATATAAAATCCCATGCCTGTGACCGCACTGTAAGACCTCAAGATACTGTTAGTGCGTTTTGTGTTAATCCTAAACTGTACGCCCGGAAGCTTAGAAACCGTTGGAGGTAGATGACTAATTAACTGACTTACTGACAGACACCTCCATCTCGTCTTACCGTGAACATGATCGCTGCAAAGCATTCAAGACGTCGAGAGATCGAGATTTAAAATGTAGCTTACTCACAGACTGACTATACTGACCAAATTAATGTTGCTTACGATTCAAAAGTGCCTGTGAATGCCTTTTTGAATAAAGATATTTTGAATTTTTTACTTAAGTTCTTTCACCTGAAGGTTGTCCGTCAAAGATTGCTCTTAACAATAAGACCATTTTCGCATACCATTTTCAAATGTTAGAACTCCGCTTCATGTAATTTTTTTTATTTTGTGTTGTGATAAAGTGCATCTATTTATGTGGAGTTAATGACCAAAACCGCCAGACTTTTGAAGCCAAAAATAAGAGATAAATGTTGCAACCCTAATTACAAAAACATTAAAATCACTCGAATCACTATATGAATTAGAACATGGTCTTCAGGCTATAATAAGGCTAGGCTGAGATATTGTACATCTATGCGAAGTCAGACGCTCTGAAGAATAAATAGAATATCGTGCTGATTACTAATTTTACTACATAAATGACACCCAGGACAATACGGAGTTGGTTCCATAATAAAAAAATATCAAAGAAAGGAAAAATCAAAGCATTGAAACCATCAAGACAGATCTACAGAAATATGAAGAATCAAATGCAACACCACTACCAGTCAAAATCTTAACCAGTATAAAATTACTATTGTATAACACACAAAAAACCGAAATGCATACAAGTAAATTATGATTATTTAGAAAAACATCTACGCGAAACGGATAGTGACCCGTTTATAATAATTAACTTAAAATTTTTACCCGTTTATAATAATTCCTTACAGCACTGCATCGTTCCGTGGTAGTTTTAAATATATGGCTACCAAGTGCTGGAACGACCTGCCACCACCATTACGTGACCTGAAAACGATAAACAATTTTAAGATAAAATATAAACAACATCTATTTAATATCCAAAATAATTTATAAAGAAAACAAATAAAATCTAGATATTATAGGCATAATATATTTATTTCAATGAATTACCTAAATCTTTCCGGCCACTATAGCTTGGGATGGAGGGGAGTTTACGTTCAGGTCACTCGTAAAAAACTAAAGCTGCCAGTGAACCTAAAATGTATTTTATGATTATTTTATGATTATTATTACTATTATTATTATATTATGTAAAATTAACATAATTTACCTTATTTGGAGTTGTATTATTATTAGCATGTAATTTGGAATTGTATTATTGTAAAGAATATTGTATATACCTATATATTTTTATTTTTGTGTTATTATTATACTGTATTTTGAAAAGTGAATGAACTGTTTTGTATTAGTATTGGAATATTGTTACCTGTTTCAGTCTTCAGATTATAAGCACGTACAATGGAGTAATATTGCTTATTAAAGTAATGAACATTGTTCTCGCGGATACGTCACTGCACATACCGGGTTTCAGCTGAAAATCAGCGCTGCCTGAACGAGTATCATCCCGAACAGTCAGCACATGCTGAGCTGAACGCCCATTCGGCGTTGTATAAAATAATGCTATTATCCGTATGAAACGTAAGAACTATCTTGTTTATAGACCAATTACGATTATGCAAGATAGACGTCACACCGCGTCGCCCTTCCCTCGTCCTCTAACCGGTTTTTCTGCGCTGACGACTCGCGCGCGTATTGCACACGGGGCGAGAGAATGAGGGATGCGTGTGCGTTTATTTAGTGTAGTTATTGTTTTTTTATTGTTATTTTATTTATTGTTGACTTTTCTTATTTTTTTTGTGTTTTTGGTTTGTTTATTTTATAGCATTTTGTTTTTTTGTTTATTTTTACTCTAATTATGTACAACGCCCGAATAAAAGTTTTCTTTCTTTCTTTCTTTCTAAAATATAACTCTGACAATGAAAAAACTGTCCCACCTATCATAGTTGACAAAATAAACAAAGCTATACGATCACAAGAAAGTGGCAAATCAAGAGGAGAAGACGGAATATCTAACAAACTCTTAAAAGTATCATCACATATCAACTAGTCAATGAAAGACGTAAAGTAGGACTTCAGATAAACACATTAAAGACGAAATTAATGTATAAAATTATCCATCCAACCAACAGTATAAAATTACCCATCTTAATAAATAGGGATACGAAAGACTACGCGGATGAGTACCTTACCTTACACAAACCTTATACCTTGGCCAAACCATTTCAACAAAACAACTGCAAAAGAATTATAAAACAGAATTAACTCATCCTGGAAAAGGTATTGGTCTCCATCCTTTTTCTTACTCCTGCATTCTTCCCCTGATGATGGTTGCCAAACCTGGGCTCTCACGAACGAAAACTTAAACAAACTAAAAATTTGCTAACATCATATGGAGCGTAGTACTACATCTTAAGAAAAAAGAGAAAATAAAATCAATACTTATTAGGCAAAAAGCAAACATAACCGATATTACCTACACCGAAAAAGATTGAAGTGGAAATGGACAGGTCATGCTATCAGGAGTTAAACACAAAAATGGGCTAAAGAAGTCACAGAATTGTACCCGAGAGAAGGTGAACAAAACAGAGGAAGACCAGTACGCAGATGGGAAGATGATATAAAAATAATAGCAGGTAGTGCCTGCTATTAGTATGGATACGAATAGTTCAAGACCGTGAATTGTGGAAGAAGCTGGGGGAGGCTTATGCTGGAAAGCAAAATCGACAAATCAACAAAATATCGATCACCGATGTCTAGATTACAAATTTAAGTGCAATAGTTTAATTAAATTATCTGTAGACTTTAATTCTAAAATTGCTTATAATATGTTCGTTAATAAAAGCTATTTGAATTTTAATTTTAATTTGGATTAAAAAGTAGTACGACAACAAATATTGTATTTAAAAAAATTAAGGACCGAAATGTGGATGGAAAAATATTTAATAACTTTATTAATAACTATATTTAATAACGTTGACCGTTCCCTTTATTTAATCCAAAATATAATAACAATATAAAATCACATAATTTTAATGAAGTCTATCTATTTCATAATTAATAAATTATACCGAACAATTTTGAATCCAAAATTAACTTTAAGTATCAATTGGTTAGAAATCACCGTCACTTAATTATGTTCCAAAATATATTTACCCAACGTTTGCGGTCACTGTTATAATGACATACCTTTCGATTAATTGGTGTTTCAAACGACCCCACATAGACATGAATAATATTTAAATGAGAGTTTAATTAACTATCGTCCACAAACAGATAACTTTGAATGTGACATTTGATCATTTCTAGAAAATTAAAATAAAAAAAATAGAAAAATATTGATATCCCTGATAATTAAACGCAACCGCAATTTAAATGTCTATGAAATGTTGTTTAGGGTCATTAGTTTAAAATTAGAGAATAGGGATTTGTGTTTGTGTTGACAAGTTATTGGGGTCAATATTAGGTATTCCTTTCATTTATATATATATATATAAGATTGTTCGATATTTATATGACACCGTCAATAACACAATTGAGTTTCTGTAAAAGAGTTGTTTTATTTTTACATGTAAACAATGTGATACATAAATGAATAGAAATTTAGATTTAAATTAACCTTACATACCTGTAAAAGAGAAACGACATTCAATGCTATTAAACACGATGTCAGTTTAATTACACTTTAATCACAATCACATATCCTTTAATAAAACTAATTAACTATAATTACCATAAGAAGAGACTATTCTCTAATTTACACAAATGACAAGACGCCATTCATTCGTAATCTATGGTATAACTATTCTAATCTATAACTATTCGTAATCTATGGGTTCGAGGGAGAATTTAAATAAAATCATATTTTTCTTTACATCTCCCCTCCGAGAAAAGAAGACAGAATGGGTTCGCAAATAGTTTAACAGTAGGCAGATGCAGGCGTTAATTTCGAGACGTGGAAAAATTTGAACTCTGACTTCTTTTGATCAGTGTTTACTTGGTAAATTGTGTTTGATATTTTTTCTGTTATCTTATAAGGTCCAAGTTTTATTTCATCAAGCTTCTTCCTATTTAGTTTGTTTCCGTTCTCTACAAAAACAGCATCACCAACTTTGAAGTCTATATGTCTTCGATTCTTATCATAAAGTAACTTGTTGTAGTTATGTGATCTGATAGTATTTTTTAAAGCGATTTCCCTGGCCTGGATTAAATCACATTCAGTTTTTCTTTCTTTCAGTTCATTTGGTAAAATGGTAACATCGGTGCCGTAAAGTAGATACTTTGGGGCATATCCAGTAACAGTGTGCTCCGTTTCATTGTAGTTTTTTACACAGTTGTGTGCTATAGTTGACCATGCAGTTTTCGTGTTATGCTCGTTTATTTTGCACCTGATTTTGTTTACCAAAGTTTGATTTAGTCTTTCATTTAAGCCATTTGAGAAAGGCGAGTTTACTGCTGTAAAAATAAGAGGAATATTCTTGTTGTCCAAAAAAGCCTTGAATTCTTTTGAATTTATACCGGGATATTGATCTGACAATATCAATTCAATATCATCAATTTCTGCGCAATTTTTTATAAGTTTGATGAAATCGTTTGCCTTTTGAGTACTAGATGTCAGAATGTATGCATATCTAGTAAAATGATCTGATAATAAGTGTAAGTATCTCTTTGTTGATCTGGAACTTCCGAGTCCTCCAATGGTGTCAATGGAGCATATTTGAAATGGTTTTGTAGCGGGGCCCAAGTGTGACATCAGTCCATATTTATTTTTTTCCCTTGATTTATTCTTTAGACATACTATACAACTGTCACAGATTCTTTTTATGTTTTTTGTCATGTTGTCTGCTGTATATACTGAGCTAATCATTCTTAGCATCTGTTTAGTTCCTATATGACCAAGATCTGTATGTATATTATTCATGAATTCAATGCTGAATTTCTCTGATAGAATGATTTTATCTTTTTTCTTGAATTTCCTGTAGAATACATTATTTTGTTTTTTTAACTTGTTTTTTCTGCACTGTATATATTCATTTTTAACTTGATCTTGTAAGATATCTTCTAATGTTATTGTGTTAACTACTTTTAACTGTTCTTCTTTATTATCCTCTGGCTCAAGAACTGGGTTCCTGCTTAGGCAGTCTGCTTCAATGTTGAACCTTCCTGGAGAGTATTTAATTTGGAAATCATATTGTGATAAGTAATGTGTTAAGGCACCCAATTCTTCATCTGTTCTAGACTTTATGTTCATATTTTCTAATGGTTTGTGGTCTGAAAAGACAATGAATTTCCTACCTATTAACAGATGCTGCCAGTACTGTACACATTCTTTGATTGCCAGGCATTCTAGATATATAGCTTTTTTTCTTTTTTGTACTTCATTTAATTTTTTTGAAAAATATGCAACTGGCTTTTCTTCCTTGTTTTGTTGTGGTTGTTTCAGAACTGCTCCTACTCCTATTATACTAGCATCTGTATATATGTGGATAGGTAGGTTTGGGTCAAAGATTGTTAATATTGGTTGAGAACATAATATTTCTTTCATTTCATCGAATGACACTTGGCATTTTTCCGTCCAGATAAAGGTTTGTCCCTTTCTCAGAAGATTGTGCAGTGGTTCTAATTTTATTGCTATATTTGGCACATATTTATGATAAAAGTTTATTTTTCCCAAGAACTGCCTTACATTTTTTTGTGTTTTTGGAGTGGGAAAATTTTTTATAGATATTAAGTTGTCTTTCAGCGGTCTGACTGAATTATTCTGTATTACATGACCCAAGTATTTAACCGAATCTGCTGCAAAAGTACATTTAGAGAATTTTAGTTTCATACCTTCACTTACAATTGCTTTAAATAACTGCTTCAGGTGACTGACATGGTCTGAGAATGACCGTGAGAATAATAGAATGTCATCAATGAAACATACTGTGAACTCTCTAAGCTTATGCTTCCTTATAATATTACACATTATTCTCTGAAATATGGCTGGAGAGGTTTTTAAACCAAATGGTAAACAGGTCCACTGGTAGTGTCCTTCTTGAGTCACAAATGCAGTTTTGTGTCTATCTGTGACTCGCACAGGTATTGACCAGAATGCTGAATTTAGGTCCAGTATAGAAAAAAACTTGCAATCTCTTGTTTTTACTATTAAGTCCTCAATAAGAGGGAAAGGCTGTGATTGAGGTACAACTATTTTATTTAAGTCACTGAAATGCACAATCTTGACCTTTTATTTTCATCTCTTTTGAAGGCTAGTGTGACTGGTGCTGCAAACGGGCTATATGATTCCTCTATAATGTTCTTTTCAAGCAATTTAGCAACCTGATTTTCAATCTCCTTCTTGTCTTCCAATGTGCAGCGATATGGTCTTTTACTGCAATACTTATCCATCAAAAGATCAATGTGAGCTTCATAATCTGTTACTTTCCCTATGTCATATTTGTCTTTTGCAAACACGGTTTTGTTTTTTGATATTAAGTCATCAATCATTGCTTTTTTCTGATAATCTAGATGATTTATACAAATTTTGAAGTTTCCTTCTCTGAAATTTTCATTATAGTTTACTATATTCTCAGATTTTGTTTCCTTAGAATCAATATCTGTTTTAATAGTTTCCTTAGAAACTAATTCACTACCTTGTATAGGTATTTTTTGGTTAATTTTTAAGTTTTCATCTTGAACTAGATAGAACTCTTTTATACAATCTAGTCCAATTAAAAAATCATAATCAAAGTTTTTCTTGTCTATTACAAAAACATTAATCTTTTTCTCCACATCAAAAATAGCTATATCTAATTTGACCATTCCATTTGCTTTTCTAACGCCATTAATCGTTTTTAAATTAGTGTTGTTGGAAAGTCTGGTTTCCTTTTGATTTATCTTCAATAACTTTGAATTTATCAATGACACATTTGATCCTGAGTCATAGATCCCATAGACTTCAACATTTTTATTGAGTACTAATTTTACTTTAATTAATGGCGGCACTATTAGTTTTTTTGGTCTTCACACTGTAATTCACATTCTAATTCTGAATTGTTTATGAGTTTTATTTGCTTTTTTTCTTTTTCAGTATTTGTTCTTTCTTTAAACCAACAGGAATCTTCTGAATGATAGCGTACACCTTTCTTTAATTTTTCACAAATAGTACACTTTTCTTTAATTGACTTAGTGTCCTCTTTCCTTTTTATATATTTTTTTCTAGTAACTAAGTGTTCTAATTTTCCAAGTTCATTAAATAAATCCTTAGCGTGGACGATCTCTTCTTTGTTAATTCTGTCTGTTATAAAATCTGGTAGGCCAGCTGCAATTATATCAATTAGGGTCCCTTCGTCTATTGTTTTTCTTTCTTCTAGTAAAAGTCTTTCTTTTTTAACCGCATATTCTAATAATGATCCTAATTGATACCTGTAAGATAGGGCATATTTGCTGGAAGTCCAACCTTTTTTGGTGAAGGTTTGCAGAAAACTTGATTTCCATTCTAACCAATCAGAATCTAAACCAAACTTGATCATCATGGAAGAGTACCAATCAGTACATGGTTTTTCAAGGAATAATCTTAAGATTTCAATTTTTTCCTCCTCTTTTATTATATTGAACCTTAAACATTCTTTTTCATATATTTCCATCCACTGATATGCACTATTTCTTTTTCCATCAAATTTCTCAACCACAAATCTTTCTGCTAACTTTTTTAAACTTTGTTTTTCTTTGTTTTGTGTGTCTTCAACTAATTTTTCTAAAATTTTCACTAAAGGGTCTTCTGAACTGTTCCTGGCAAGAGTCAACTGTTCTTGAGTAGTTTCTTCTAGAAATTGGTCCTGAAAAATCATATTGCCATCCTCATCAAAATATGTTTGTAATATATCCTGTGTAATTTTTATCCAAACATTTCTAGTTTGATACCTTTTTTTCAGTGTATTTTTCATTGTAACATAGGTTTTTGTTGCTAGGATATGTTTGTGTAGCGATATTGATTGACATTCTTCAGGAATGAGGAAAACTTTGTCTTCATGTGTGGCAATTGAGGTTATAGCGATAAAGTTTGACTTTCCGTCAATTGTTTGTTTAACTTGAAAAGTAAATTTCAACTTCTCCATTTTCTAATAACAAATGTCGTTTTATAAGATTGTTCGATATTTATATGACACCGTCAATAACACAATTGAGTTTCTGTAAAAGAGTTGTTTTATTTTTACATGTAAACAATGTGATACATAAATGAATAGAAATTTAGATTTAAATTAACCTTACATACCTGTAAAAGAGAAACGACATTCAATGCTATTAAACACGATGTCAGTTTAATTACACTTTAATCACAATCACATATCCTTTAATAAAACTAATTAACTATAATTACCATAAGAAGAGACTATTCTCTAATTTACACAAATGACAAGACGCCATTCATTCGTAATCTATGGTATAACTATTCTAATCTATAACTATTCGTAATCTATGGGTTCGAGGGAGAATTTAAATAAAATCATATTTTTCTTTACATATATATATATATATATATCTCTCTGTAGTCGGTCCCTCATGTCTGAAGATCGTGGTAGGGCATCAGGGTTGAATCTGGAGCAGATGATCTGCCTCCACCGGTATCTGTCAAGTGCATCTCTCATAACCGTGTAGAACCTTGAAGTGGACGATTCCCTAACTTGATCGGTCCATCGTAATGGTGCGCGCCCGCGCATTCTTTTTCCTTCGGTGTTTCCAACCACGATTATTTTTTCAAGGCTTTCGTCACCTCTGCGCATAATGTGTCCGAAATATGACAACACGCGCTGTTGACATATAGTGGATAAGCGAGTTTTTATTTGGAGCTGTGCCAGAATCGATAAATTGGTGCGTTTCGCAGTCCAGGGTATTTTTAGCATACGTCTCCAGCATCACATTTCGAATGCATCAATTCTGTGTCTTTCTCTTGCCAGGATAGTCCACGTCTCCACTCCATACAAGAAGATAGGGAAAATCAGTACTCTGATCAGTCGTATTTTGGTTTTGATACCAATACCTCTTTTCTTCCATATGTTATTCAGACGGGTCATAGCTTCTTTACCCATCGCAATTCGTCTTTTTATCTCTGAGACACAGCTACCATCGCTGCATATTTGGGAGCCCAGGTAAATATAGTGGTCAACGATATTGATACCAGGAATATTGCAGGCTGTAGCTGATAGCTTTCCGGCTCGGTCCACTATCATCACTTTTGTCTTAGCTCTGTTCACTGCGAGTCCTATGCTTCTACTTTCTGCCTCGAGTCTCTGGAACAGCTCCTGCATGTCTTCCATGGATGTTGTCAGAAGAACGGTGTCATCAGCATATCGAAGATTTGATATTTTCCTTCCACCAATAGGAAACCTTTTCCCCAGTTGTCAATGGTTTTCCGCATAATGTATTCTCCATATATGTTAAAAAGTGTGGGGGACAAAATGCAACCTTGCCTCACTCCTTTCTTTGTTTGAAACATATTGGAGTAATCACGACCTATTTTGATGAAGGAGTGGTTCCCAGTGTAAAGACTTCGAATAAGAGCAATGAGGTGTTCCGGCACTCCCATTTCGAGCAAAACTTCCCACAACTTATTCCACTGCACACAGTCAAATGCCTTAGCGTAATCAATAAAGCATAAGACCACGGGGCTATTGAATTCCCTACTCTTCTCGATGATCTGGCGGACGTTAAGTATCTGTTCCCGCGTTCCTTTTCCTTTAACGAAACCTGCCTGCTCTTCGGGTATCTGTCGGCTTAAGAAGTGGTGAAGGCGACGATTAATAACATGGAGGATAATCTTACTCGCATGGGATATTAAAGCAATGGTTCTGAAGTTCTTACAATCTCTTGCAGAGCCCTTCTTATGTAAGGGTATAAATACCGATTCCGTCCAGTCTCTTGGCCATCTTCCAGTTTTCCAGATGACATTACAGACATCGGTGATAACTTTGGTGCCTCGTTTGCCTATGTTTTTTAGTATTTCAGCTGTAATACCATCTTTACCCGGTGTTTTCTTGGTCTTAAGAGATTTAATCGCCTGTTCAATTTCTGATGGTAGGATATCAGGTTCTTCTGCAGCCCAAGTAATGTTAGGGACGGTTGGCTCTTCGAAACCATATAGCTCTGCACAGTAGTTTTTCCAGCGCTCTAACACTTCATCAATATTAGTAAGTAGTTCTCCGTCTTTTCCAATAATGGCACAGGTTCTGGGCTTACGTATTCCTGTCAGTTCTGTTACTATTTGAAAGAGGTGTCTAGATTCATTTTTCAGGGAGTGCTGCTCAAGATCGAGACAGATTTTGTTTATATAGTTGTCATAATCTTTTCGACAGTGTCGTTGGACTAGGCGATTCAAATCTGCGTATCGCTGTTGGTTTTCGCTTAAAAATATCCCTCGCTCTTTGAGTCGGCTCTCGTGGATAATTTGGGCAGTTTCAGGTGTGATGAACTTTTTCATAGGGGGTTTTGTCAGCTTGTTATCCCTAGCTGTCTCCTCTATAATCCTCTTGAGATATTCCCATTTGTTCCCATTATCCGATACATCTTTTGGAAGGTGTTCTATTCTCTGCTCAAAATCTTGTCTAAAGCCATTGATGTTTATGTTGGTCATATATGGAACCTTGGGTTTCTGCATTCCCTTGAGACGTAACCGAATCTTAGCCACAAGGAGTTGGTGATCGGAGCCGCAATCAGCTCCCGGTAGAGTTTTAACGTTTGTAATTGAGCTTCTCCATCGTGTTCCTACTAGTATGTAGTCAATTTGATTTCTACATCTGTAGCCAGGTGATATCCAAGTAAATAGTCTACGGATATGATGTTTGAAGCAGGTGTTAGTTTCAGTGAAATTTTCTTCACAACAGAATTGTAACAGACGTTCGCCCCTATCATTACGTTCTCCGATTCCATGCTTACCCACAACACGACGAAGATGATCATCATTTTCGGTGTGTCCAACTTTGGCATTGAAGTCTCCTAGGATTATAGTAACTTCACGTTTTGGAAGATTTTTAAGCGTCTCAGTCAGCTTATCATAAAAACCCTCCACTTCTTCTTCAGTCGATTGTGATGTGGGGGCATAAACTTGCACGACATTGAGCTTACATGGAATGGTGTTGACCTTGAGTGTTATTATACGATCGTTAACTGCTTTGTATCCGACAACGCACTTATTCAGCTATGGCGGGACTATAAATGCCACTCTTCTTTTGCTATTTTGTTCCGGCCCCGAGAAATATATAGTGTTACCAAGGTCAGACTTTAGGTGACCTTGTCCTTTCCAGTGTGTTTCGCCTAATCCTAGTATATGAATGTTCTTTCTACGCATTTCATTTTCCACAATTCCCAGTTTACCAGGTTGGTTAAGGCCGCGTACATTCCACGCTCCAATAACATGGGGACGGCGCATTGAGTAAGATTCATCAGTAGCTAAATTTCCATGCGGCGCCTGACGAGACACGTGCACATGGCCGGTAGCACATTTAACACCACCTCTCCCGGAAAGATGGCGCCGGGCGTTGGCCGGATCGACTGACATATCATGAACTGTTTTTGGACCTTGCATGCTAACTCTCTTGGGAAAATAGTAGCAGTGGTATCCCGTTGCCTTCTGCTCCAGACTTTTTGGGAGTTATTTAGACTCCTAGGCCGCTGTCGCCTCTTTGATCGATTGTCCGACCAGTGGTGTGGTTATACCGCCATTGCTCGGTCGCCAGAGCCTCGTTCGTTATCCAGCAGGGAGCACCACGACGCCTATTGAACGTCGCCACCGGCTATTCATGACGAACCACCGATGCGTGCAGGTGAGGATGACTGTTGGGTCGGATAAAGATGTTATTCCCGTTCTCCCCTTACTCCCCTATATATATATATATATATATATATACAGGGTTATTTGTAATTAGTTGAGCACCTTTTGCAGGCAGCCCCTCTACATCAATCCTTACAACATTTGTTCTGTCAACATATTCACTAAAACAAACTATACTATCACTTTAAAATGTATGCAACTAGTTTGATCCCAAAATTATTTTGAATAGTAATTAATATAGCGTATTTGCTTTGAGAATTCGATAAATATTATTTTTACAAAACAATAACAATAACTTCTCTTTAACTTACTTTATACATATCATTTTATCTCATTTGTTAATATTTATATCATTACAATAAAACAATAGGTTACTTACGAATTTCTTTACGAAGTTCCTAGAAATTGCAGTCAGTCACAAATAGAAGCGTTCGGTATACAGAAACAATCCAGGTAGTTAATATAAAATATCAGTAATACTACACACTTTCGTCACCATAAATCTCACGAGACAAATGAAATATCAATTGTCAAATAACAAAGATAATAATATCAAATTGCAAATTACAATAACTTTGGAGTTTGGACACTTGGTACTGACACCAACTGTTGGTGTTACCATTAATTAAAAACATCACCGTAAAATAGTAACATTATTTAAAATGACTCCATCTTGTGATCCCAAGCATAAACTTCATTCAGATATTCGACAAAATAAAATATTAAGAAATACCAGGAGGAATAATAGGAAGTTTATTTAAATTATAAGTTTAATATTTGAGCTTATTTTTTCTAAGTTATAACAAAATGCTCAGTCCATGGTGTTAAAACATTGAATAAAGTTTTTTTTGAGATCCAAAGATGAAGCTATTTTAAATATTGTTATTTAATATTTTACAGTGATGTTTTTTAATTAATGGTAACACTAATTCTCCAAAATTATTGTAATTTGACATTATTATTTTTGTTATTTGATAATTACGATTAATGTGCACCTACGGATAACAGTATTGCAATGCCGTATACTTATACAAGTATCGAGTACAGCGAGATGGTGCGAGTGTTAGCTAGGTGTGGTGACAATGTGCGCAAAGCCTGCCGCGAGTATGCACGGCTATTCCCTAACATACCTACACCCGCGCCTTATACAATGTTAAGCGCAATACAGCGATTGCGCGATCACGGGCAATTTCAGCATAGGTCTAGCGACGCTGGTCGTCCACGAAGGCACACAGTGCGCGATGAAGAAGATATACTCGAGTTTTTTGAAGTTAATCCAGCTGCGAGTACCAATGACGCCGCCAAACGTTTTAATGTGTCGCAATACTTCGCATGGAGTGTCATTCATAACGAAGGGAAATACCCATATCACCTTCATTGTGTCCAAGAACTTACCGATCCAGACAAACCTGCACGTGTTGTATTTTGTAACTGGTTGTTAGTCGAACGGCCTACAATTTTATTTACCGATGAAGCGACATTTGGCAGAGGAGGGTTGTTTAATACTCGCAATGAACATTTATGGAGTTACAAAAACCCCCATCAACCTAAACCGCATAAAATTCAACACCGGTTCAGTGTTAATGTGTGGGTGGGAATCGTGAATTCCACATTACTAGGCCCTGTCTTTCTGAAAAGACTGAATGGAGAAACATATCTACAGTTTCTCACAGAAACCCTACCGGAGTTATTGGAAAATGTACCACTAGCTTCCTTACGTGGTATGTATTACCAACATGACGGCGCGCCAGCGCATTTCGCTCGCACAGTAAGAGAGATCTTGAACAGGGAGTACCCCGGTCGTTGGATAGGACGTGGAGGAGCTCGTGCGTGGCCTCCCAGATCACCAGATATTACCCCTCTGGACTTTTATGTGGGGACATGTGAGAACCCTAGTATATTCCGGTGGTGAAGTAGAAAACCGCGTAATGTTAATGGACAAAATTGTTTGTGCGTTTGACCAAATTAAAACGAATTCGCAAGTGCTGTCACGAGTTGGTGAACAATTAATTTTTAGGTGTGGTCTTTGTGTTGGATGCGAAGGGGACTACTTTGAACGGTATGTGCGTGATGTCCACCGGCATCCGCGAGATTTTAATTTAAGAGGTAATTTGTAATTATTTTTTTCATATTACCTAAGTAACTGTAAATGAGACATTGAATTATTGGAAATGATTAGATTATTGTAAATTATTAGCTGATTCCACTTTTTAAATACGACTGCATTAAACAATAAAAGTTTGGTTTAGTAACTTTTTAAAGGAATAATGTAGCCAGTCCTAAGCCTGATTAAGTATGAAGGGAAAGTGGATTCAGAGTGCGATCGAGTGCTTAGTAGGTAGGTATCGCGACGTTCTTTGGTCTTAGCAAACTTACTTCTTTAAATTCATAAATTGAGGTGAAATGTAATAATCTGAATAAATTGTAAGATGTTATTAATTTCCTAGTAAATTTAATTTTGAATTTGACCGGCTAAGCAAAAAGCGCGGGGAAGTTGTAGTAGGTATTGTACATTCGGGTATAAAATTGTTTAATTGAATATAATAAAACTATCTTAGACACAATATTTTTACAATATTATTCGAAATAAAACAAAAAAAACGTTATTAGTAAGAAACACATAAGTACCATAAAAACAGACAAATGTACACAGTCCACTTTAAAAATAATAACTTTAGGCTTCTTAACATGTTGGATCGTCACAAATAAAATTATTCTTCATAATTTCTTCTTCATGTTATAATCTTGAATTTATTTATTAGTTTTAATAGCAAGTCCATAAAATCGTATTGTCCAGTATGTAATTACAATTCATTATTTAATTATAAAACTCTAATCCGATAATTTTATTTTTTGGTTAATGTAAATTGTGTTGTGTAATCCACATACTTGTCATTTTGATTATTTAGTATTTCCTTAGCAACATGGTGTAAAAGAGATGAAGCTATACGAAAAAAGCTGGCGCGCGCATTTAACAGTTTCTGACTTTCGCTAGACTGCCGCGACCTATACTTTAGATTGCTTACAAAATACAGAGTAATAAATAATCGAGGGAGCAAAAATTTTTTTGTTTCGTTTATTCTGAGTTATTTATCAAGATTTTTTAAAAGTCGTAGAACAAATGTTGTTGGGATTGATGTAGAGAGGGCCTGCAAAAGGTGCTTAACTAATTAAAAATAACCCTGTATATATATATATATATATATATATATATATATATATATATATATATATATATATATATATATATTATATATTCCCCCCCCGCTCTGCTTTTGAGATATACGGACGTGTTTTGAGTGCTCCTGAGTTTTAAATTGTAAAGTGGTGTTTTAGTTGTGGATTGTGATAGTAAAATTTGGTTTTTACTTTTTAAACATCGTATATGTTTAAACTGTAATACAATCATTAAAATAATCGGGCGATAAATGACATTTATTTATCAATTAAGATACTGTGCAAATTAAAGTCAGTTAAACAAGTTATTTAAAGTGCAGTGTAACGCATAAGGTCACTGACCGCTGTTGCATGAAGACCAATCACAACAGGTGACACCGAACATTACACTCCTAGCCAGAAACTATTCAATTATTTTGCTAAAGTTGTTACGGGACAGATTGGTGTAGTGGCTAGAACTTCAATTGTATCGAACCTGTGTTGAATTTACTCGGTTTCGAATCTCAGTGACTGTTAACTTTTTACTATATATATTTAACTTTTTGCTTTATATATTGACGTTTTGCTATATATATATAATAGTTTTTTATTTTTTATTATTTTAAAATGCCATTGAGAAGATCACCCCCAACGGGTTCTACACCCCAAACTCAACTCTTCCATTCTGATCCCAACCTGAGTGCGTCGGCTGAAGCTGAAGTACAATCGCCAATATATGTATCTCAGCGTGTAAAAAGAAGAAGAGATAGCAAAGACCATTTAGAATTAGAAGATTTCAAAAATGAAATTCTTAATATGTTTAAAGATCTTAAGGGTGGACAAACTTTGCTTTCGAAATCTTTGAAAACTGTAAAGGACGAATTATCATCGCAAAACGACCAGCTGCGGGAATCATTAGACTTCATGTCTGCTAAATACGATGAAGTGTTAGACAAGCTGAAGTCGGTTGAAAGGGAGAGATTGGAAGATAGAAAGTATATTCATTACTTAGAAGGAAGAATTAATAACTTAGAGAAACGATCCCGTTTTTCTACCTTGGAATTTAGAAATATTCCCGTTAAATTAAAAGAGACAAAGCAAGACCTTTTAAAATTGATTTTAGAAAGCGGAAAGTCAGTTAATTCCAGTATTCACACTAGTGATATAAAAGATGTTTTTAGAACTAATACTAAAAATATTAATAAAACTGTCGTTGTGGAGTTCATCTCTGTTCTGGCTAAAGAAAACTATCAAAAATCGGTTATTGCTTTTAATAAATCCAGAAGTAGAGAAGAAAAACTAAACACTACTCATTTTGGTGTAAATAGAACTAAGTTACCAGTCTACGTTTCGGATAGTATGTCTGCTAATGCTAGAAGGCTGTTCGCTATTGCTCGGGAATTTAGTAATTCACATAAGTACAAACACTGTTGGACCGCCTACGGGAATATTTATCTCCGACAAGACGATGGCACGCAACGGATCCAAATAAATTCTGAAGAAGACATACGCAGCATTAAAGACGGGATTAAGATATGACTAGTAGTATGTAAACCTTTCACTTTGCAAATTATATTTTCACATTATACTCTTTATGTTAAATTTGTATTACGACTATTTTACATAAGTTATTGTTTAATATTTGTCTTTTGTTGTTTTAGATTTAACCACTTAACACTCACACACAATATACTTTACACTAAACATTTTATTTTATATATTCTATCACACACCATAACATATACTACTTATGATATACGAAATATATATACATACATACCAACACATGTCTTATATATTATATTATTTATTCAACAATATGCTACTTTTAAAATGGGCTTCTCAAATATTAATAGCTGTAAGCTGGCAAATAATATTCTTCTTGGTCTCTTCTGCTTTCTTTTTGACATTATTACTACGTTTACGTATAATTTATACTTTAAATGGATACTATTATTAAAATCAACGACGAACTAGATTCTATGTCAGTTGCTTATTCTGCATTCTTAGAAGAAATTGAAAGTATGACAGACATTTTAGCGAATAATTTTAAATATCCTTTCAAAATAATACATCAAAACATCAGAAGTATTCATTGTAACATGGCGGACTTTACAACATATTTAAAAAGAAGCAAAATAGACTGGGATATTATAATTCTCTCTGAATGTTGGCTCTTTCAGACTCCAAATATCCCTGAATTAGCGGGTTATAACTACTGTTTTACTACTAAAACTTCTTCACAAAACGAGGGAGTAGTGCTATACTATAAAGATAATATTCAGGTTATAACAGACGAGCCAGTTTTTACGGATGCTAATTGTCTATTTTCCATTGTAAATAACGATATTGCTTTATTGTCAATATATCGCCCACCTGCAAAATATAGTATTGATGACTTTATTCTATCATTAAATCAGTGCCTCGAACGTTGTTCGTCTTTTAAAACAGTTATAGTTACTGGAGATATTAATCTTGACATCTCTGACTCGTCTACAGACAGTCGTATTAGTGCATATTATGAACTATTAGCATCTCATGGATTACTTCCGGCTCACACTATCCCTACTCGTATTCGCAGTTGTCTTGATAATTTTATGCTTAAAACAAACAATCTTGCCCATTGTTATGTTGTAAACTCTTCCATTACTGACCACTACACAACAACACTTCTTTTGGATATCAAAGCCCTAACGATTCCAAAAAACTATATTATAAAAAAGATAGACCATGCTGCTTTAAGCGAGACTATATCTCAAATTAATTTTCAAACCATTTTAACAAAAAAGAATGTTAATGAAGCAACTAATCATTTAATTTCGACTCTACAAGAGACTTTACAAAAACACACAAAAGTCTTAATGGTTACTAATAGGAAAAAGATTATTAAACCGTGGATTACTCCTGGTCTCCTAAAATGCATTAAAAACAGAGACAAACTACATATGAAATACAGAAAACAACCTGATAATAAAAGCTTTGAAATTATTTATAAGCGATATAGGAATCACTGCAACAGCTTACTTAAAAAACTTAAAAAGAATTATGAGATACTTGAATTACAAAAATCTAAATTTAGCAACAAGAAACTATGGGAAACTATAAAGGCGATAACAAATACTCAAAAAAGTAATAATGGCATCTCTAAAGAATTGTTATACATGGAAAATCCAAAAGATAAAGTTAACCAGATTAACTTGTATTTTTCAGAAGTGGGAAAAAAATTAGCTGAATCGATAACACCCTTGAATCAACAAATAGGCCAATCGATTTCTAGTTTAGGAATTAATTCCTCTTCTTTAGTTTTGTTACCAGCTACTGAGTCTGAAGTTGAAACGCAATTAATGAACCTTAAAAGTGATTGTGCTGTAGGGATCGATGGTATAAGTTCAGCCTTTTTGAAAACTTATAAAAAATCTTTATTACGACCTATCGCTCACATATGTAACTTGGCGCTTTCTACTTGTGAATTCCCGACATCTTTTAAAAAGTCTATCATAGTCCCAATTTTCAAATCTGGTGACCGATCTAATATATATAGCTATAGACCAATCTCAATTCTACCAGCACTTTCCAAAATACTTGAGCGTCTGATAAACTTTAGGCTTACAAAATATTTAGAACGTAATAATCTCTTATCTCCAAATCAAAATTTTTTTTGGTCTGTGGCAACACTGAGGTCAACAGCTGATTTGAATTGTTCCTAATAGTTTTATTAAGTAAAATTATTTATAGTGTATAATTTTAGCTAAATTCCCAATCAATTATTCAATTAAAGTGTATTGATACTAGTGTAATAAGAATTATAGTGTTTAAGTTATTCTTCAATATTGTAAATCTCTAAGAAAGTGAAAAGTGACAGTTGATTGGTAACGTACAAACTTTAAATTTTCTAAAATAGATATATATTCTAGTTTTTAAGTGTTTTTAGTTCTTCTTTATTATATAACAACTGTCTCATTCAATTTCATATTAGTTTTGTTTCTGCAAATCTCAGTTTCTTTGTTTTGTCTCATTTATTGCGGAAGCAAAGCAATATAGGCTCTTTGTTTGGTTTTGCACATTGGTACCTTATTTAATATTAAAATGATGACTCGTTCACGTGCCCTTTCACGCCAAGAGGAGAACAAACTCCAACTGGCATTACAAGAATTAAAAGTGAGTAAGGACTTATGTGCCCAGCTAAACAATGAAAGAGATGCTAATGAGAGGGAACTATTAGATGTTTTAAAGAATAATGACAAATTAAAAATAGAACTTTCTAAGTTACATGTTAAATATAATGATGTTGAAGAGGAGCGTAACAGGCTACAGTTATTAGTGGCTAGGTTTGATGAGTGTGGTCTTGAGTATGAGCAGGCCCTTCGGCGTACCGACACCCTGGAGCTGGAGCTGAGAGATGCCCACCAACAAATCTTGGAACTGGAGGAGGCCGCTCAAAACTCAACTAACGTTCACACTCACAGCTTGTATGAAGAGTTAATTGGAAGCGCTACTCAGCTGGTCAACTCACCAACTACTGCAACTAAAAACCTCTGTGTCACTATAGATTTAACAAATGACACATTGAACTCACAAAGGCTGGGTAGCTGTAGCAATAAGAAATTAAAAAAATATATTAGAATTAATAGATATATTAAGAAAATCCAAAAATTAACTAAAAAGAACAAGTTTTTTACAAAATCAATTATTAATAAAAATATATTGTTAAAAAAAATTAACTTTTGTAATATAGAATTAGAAAATAGAAATAGGAGATATGAATCTGACACACAATTATTAGAAACACATTTAGCCCGTTTGCAGACTACTTTAAGAAGTGTTACAAAAAAATATGAAAACACACAAAACTTGCTAAGCGAACAAAAGTCAAAAGTAGATGAACTATTAAAAAAATCACAAAATAGTTTGGAATGTATGAACTCACAGACTAACAGTTGTTCATGTGAGTGTAATAATAAGTTATTTTCTGTAAAACCAACATTGTCCTCCCCCGCTAAAATATTGTGTGACAAGGTTGATATCCCTGTTTCTAGTAATAGTGGCTCCCTCAAATTAACTCCTGTATATGACACTTATATGTTTAGCGATAATATTGGAAAAGGAATGGGATCTGTACTAAATTCTTATTTTGAAAAACAAAATGTATTCAACAGCTGTTCACCTGACAATAATTTAATGAATATTACTAGACAAATAAAAAATTCAAGTAAACAATTTACTAAGTCAACAAATATAATAATTTTTGTAGGAAATAGAGATAATGTAAATCATTTGGAATTTAAAAAATGTTTTGAAACTATAAGTAACTTAGATGTCAATAAAATTGTCTGGTTTTCATTACCCTATAATCAAGGTTTGCCACAGGCCGAAAATAAAATTAGATATAAGATAAATTTACTGATATATAATTTATGTTTGTATAATGACAAATTTCATGTGATTGACACTAACACTAATGTTAGTAACTTTTATAACTTGACTAATGGTAGGTATTACCTATCTCCATATATTAAAAGACAGGTAGCTTCATCGCTATTATATTATTTTACTATGACAGCCAATAATTTGGCTAAAATTGTTTCTATTGAACAGCATTCAATTACTTGTATAAGTAAAAACAGCTTGGAAATAAATCCAACTAGTAATAGTAGTATTAGTAGTAGTTTAAACTAGACATTAAGACAGTAGAGATATCCTCTAGCCAAATAATTAAGATATCAAATAATGATATTAATGATGATTACAGAAATACAAAAATTGTTAAAATAAATAATAAAAACCATAACATAAACTGTATCAACCTGGTGCATCAGAACATTCAGTGTATTAGAAATAAGGAATTAGAAATTGAATTGTTTTTAAATACTTTTAATATTAATATTTTTTGTGTCACTGAGCATTGGCTTAAGAATGATGAATTAATATTTAATTTCAATAACCACCAGGTTGGTAGTTCGTTCAACAGAGTTAATTCCATACATGGTGGCTCTTTAATTATTTTAAATAAACAGATAAAATTCAAAGAACGCAAAGACATAGTGAGCCACTCTGTTGAGCGGACAACTGAACTTGCTTCAGTTGAATTAGAAGAGTTCATAATTGTAAATGTTTATAGGCCACCGTCATCTAACTTTGAACATTTTGAAAAGATTATGGATGAGGTATTGTATAAACTATCACATTCTAGTAAAAAGGTAATTATTTGTGGAGACTTCAATATTAATATTCTTGAACAAAATTCAATAAGTATAAAGTTTTTAAATTTGTTCAAATCTTATAATCTTTTACACATGTTTATGGAGCCTACTAGAGTCACAACCACTAGTGCCACTTGTATTGATAACATTTTTACAAGTGTTATTCCAAATTTTAAATGTTTATTCAATACATTAGATTCTGACCACTATGGCCAATTTATTAAATTCAGTTGTAGCAAGAAAGAAAAATCAAAACAGAAAATAAGTTTTATACCAGTGACTGTAGAACGTATCGAACAAATTAAAAATGGGTTAGTACGCTATTTGCCTTTAATGAAAAATTCAAACCCCAATATTATGTATAATGACTTTTTTAGTACTTTCACTAAATTATTTAACTCTATATTTACTCCTAAAACAGTGGTTGTTAATGATAAATTAGTGTTTAGTGATTGGGCATCTGCCGAGTTACACAAAAACAGAGAAAAATTATATAATATGTATGCGGAATTGATGTTTAATACTAGTAATGAGTTTAGGGATGAGGTAAAATTATTTTCCAAATCTTTTAAAAAACAATGTAAAATAGCAAAAAATCAACATATTCAAAATAAAATAGGAAATAGCATTAATAAAATAAAAACAACTTGGAAAATAATTAATGAGGAAACTGGAAGAGCTAAATCCCAGAGGATCGACTATAAATTAAATATAGATAATAAATATGTCACGTCTGACCTCGAGGTTGCTACTGCTTTTGAAACCTTTTTTACTAATATTCCAGTGACTACAACGTTATCTTTAAATTCTTCTACCGCTGCAGCTATGGGTTTACTTAGAGAGAATGTAGATCAATGTGTTAGTAGTTTTAAGTTTGAAAAAGTTAATGCTCAAGAAGTAATCAAAGTATTTAGATCAATTAGCGTTAAAAAGACTAGTGATCTTTGGGGGTTTTCTGTTGACATACTTAAGTCCATAATTGACATTGTAGCGCCAGACTTAGCATTAATATTTAATAATTGTTTAGAATACGGTATATTTCCTGATCTAATGAAACAAAGTAAAATAACTCCATTATTCAAATCCGGCTGTTCATTAGATCCTAGTAACTATAGACCTATTTCAGTCTTACCCACTTTTAGTAAGATTTTTGAGAAAATAATTCTTAATCAACTTGTGGCATATTTCAGTAAAAACAATCTCTTACACAAAAACCAGTTTGGTTTCAGTGCCGGTCGCTCTACAACAGATGCTGGTGTAGAGCTATTACTAAACATATTTGAAGCCTGGGAAGGATCACAGGATGCACTTGGCATTTTCTGTGATCTATCTAAGGCGTTTGACTGCGTTCAACATGAAATCCTTGTGAAAAAGTTAGAACATTATGGAGTTAAAAATAAGTCCCTAGATTTAATTAGTTCATATCTTAATGATAGAATTCAAAAAGTTGATGTAAATGGAAAACGTTCCACTGGTTCTTTGGTAAAAATAGGTGTGCCACAGGGCTCTATCTTAGGGCCTTTCTTGTTCCTCATTTACATAAATGACTTACCTCACCTAGTGAGGGAAAAACATGGGATAGTGTTGTTTGCTGATGATACTTCTCTTACTTTTAAAGTTAATAGACGGCAATCTGTTATTGACGATGTAAACAATGCTCTCTCAGATGTTGTACATTGGTTTAACGCCAATAATTTGTTGCTTAATAAAAAAAAGACAAAATGTGTCAAATTTAGTTTACCAAATGTTAAAAATGTTAGAACCAATGTACAAATAAATAATGAGGATTTGGACTTGGTCAAATCTACTACTTTCTTGGGCATTACTTTAGATGAAAAATTGCAATGGGGTCCTCATATATTTGATTTGTCAAGCAGACTAAGTTCTGCTGCATACGCGGTTAAAAAAATACGTCGTTTAACAAATATGGAAACTGCTCGATTAGTTTACTTTAGTTACTTTCATAGCTTAATGTCATACGGTATACTCTTATGGGGCAATGCGACTGACATTGATATCATATTTACATTACAGAAGAGGGCTGTTCGCGCAATATATAATATGAGACCAAGAGACTCTTTAAGAAATAAATTTAAAGAATTTAAAATTATGACTGTTTACAATCAATATATTTATGAAAATTTAATTTACGTTCATAAAAATATTTCAAAGTTCAAGAAAAATTGTGATTTACATAAAATTAATACAAGAAATAAAAATAAACTCGCTATGCCCGGCACTAGGCTCCATAAAATAGGTAAATCCTTTAAGGGTAATTGTATACGTTTTTATAATAAGCTCCCAAATGAAGCCTTAAGCCTCTCATTAAATAAATTTAAATTATATGTTAAAAATAATTTAATAAAAAAATCCTACTATAGTGTAAAGGATTACATCGACGACGGTATGGCCTGGGAGTGAATCTGTATTGTATTGCGAATAGCTAGTAATCTCCGCAATTTGTTTTTTGTTGTAAATTAATTTTGCTTTATCGACCTTCTGCATCACACCGATTCCTTAGAAGTCACTACTTGCGGTAGCATCGGGAGTCGGGTTGCCTCCCTCCCTCAAATATGTGCGAAGGGGGTGATGGCTGGCTCTTGTGTTATGCTCGTGAACGGGTGCTGCTTGCGGTGACTGGTTGTGTGGCAGGCCGAAGATTTATATATATATATATATATATTTTCTGTTATTATTATTTAATTTTCGTTGCCTGAAATCATTAGGCTTCTTTTCCGATTGATTGCGACGGTTCTAGTTGTTCCAAATTTGCATTTAAGTTTGACGTTTGTGAAACAGTGATCACAATAACAAAAAATATATCCGGCTGAGTTTGTTGTGTGGTTCTTCTCAGACCAGGACGCGTTTGGAACCCTCATAGCTTTAACATTAAGATGGAAAGTGCTTTTTCAGAAGGGCTTATTACGATAAATCTAGTATCGTAATAGGCCCTCCTGACACTTCCATGTTGACGTACACAAGTGATCACTGATTATGATTCTAAGTGGAAAAGATATAAATAAATAAATATGGCTTTAGAGCTGGTAGGTGTACTGATCAGGCTGTCCATAAATTGACGGATTGTATAGTTTCCAACATTGATGCAAAAAAAAAATCTCTAGCAATATTTCTCGACCTAGCAAAAGCGTTTGACACTGTGTCCATCCAGATTTTATTAAACAAACTTGATGCTCTAGGAATTCGTGGAGAGCAATTAAAACTTTTCGAAGATTATCTTCTAAACAGAAAACAATGCGTAAAAGTTGGTGATCATGTTAGTGAAGAGGCTCCCGTAACTTTTGGTGTCCCACAGGGCAGTATCTTGGGACCAACACTTTTCTTGTGTTATATAAACGAACTCTGCAATCTAAAACTTCAAAATGGGACTATTATCACTTTTGCAGATGATACAGTTCTACTATTTAGTGCAGATTCGTGGCCTGAAGTCCTAAAATATGCTCAAGTCGGTCTTAATTTAGTAGTTCAATGGCTAAATACTAATAAACTAACGCTGAATACTGAAAAAACCAAATTTATTGCATTTACTTCTAGAGTAAAGGAACAGCAAAATTTGGAGCACTATGAGTTGGTAGCTCATGCTTGCTCTAAAAATTCAGGTGTTTGCTTTTGTCCTAGAATTCGAAAGACTGACCAATTGAAATATCTTGGTATAATTATTGACTACAAATTATCATTTCTCCCTCATATTGAATGTATATCCTCTAGATTGCGAAAACTCATATGTGTTTTTAAAAAATTGAACCAAGTGGCGGATCGAAATCTGATTAAAAACATATATTTATCTTTAGGCCAATCCATTATCACTTATTGTATTACTTCTTGGGGAGGTGCCTCCAAATCAAACTTATTGAAATTAGAACGTGCACAAAGATCATTATTAAAAGTTAGCTTCTGCCTCCCATTCAGATTTTCAACAGAGGAACTTTACAATCAATTTAAAGTACTGACGGTAAGACAACTTTTTATTTTACAAATCATTCTCAAACAACATTCCTATTTAACATATATCCCATTGCAAAATCAAAATAAGCGAAACAAACAATACTTATGCCCTAGTAAAAAATTTAACTCCTTCCTTTCTCATAAATTCTTTTGCTACCTCGGTCCCCTACTTTACAACAGAATCAATAAATCACAAACTATTTATCCTTTAACTAAACATTCCTGCAAAACCATAGTTTCTACATGGCTTCAAGGGCTAGACTATAAAACAACAGAAAATTTACTGTTACCATTGTGTCAAATACCAAGTACATAATGCTGGATCGAATAATCATATAATATTTATAAATACGAATATATAAAAATATATACATATATATACATACATATATATATATTTATATATGTACATAAATACATACCTCTATATACATACTTATACTCTCACACATACTCATATACACACACAACACACACACACACACTCATGTACACACACACCTACTCACTAACACTAAATTATTATGTTTGTTGTTTTTCTTAGCAACTAAGGTAAATCATGTAAAATTACTTGGGGGAGGGGCCTGGTGATCTGTCATACAGGGTTCCTAGTACTGACACCAGGCTCTCACAGCCATTATTATGTTGTGTCTTAGTTATTACATTTGTTCTTTATTAATATGTTGTGTAATTTTGGAATATTGTGAGAGCAAATAAACTTATTATTATATTATTATTATTATTATATAAGATGGTTAAGTTATAAAGTTATATATATATATATATATATAACTTTATAACTTTAAATCCCTGCCAGAGTGCCAGAGATCACAAGTGTACGTCAAAGGGAAGTGTTAAGAAGCCCTGTTTTGACACCATACTTATCGAAATAAGTAATATGTTGAAATTTACACGTTTATTTAAATTTGACATCAATCTCCTATCAAGGTCCTATTCGTAACAACGTATTGGCGATGATTGTGCAACAGCATGGTTCCCCACTACAATTTTGTGCAGAACTATTCTGTGGAAATACCGACAAGGGAGGAATGGTCGCCCGGCCTCGATGGTACACCGATGGATCGAAAATGGGGTCTAATGTAGGATGTAGATAATGAGGTGGATCTCACCTAAAAATGGGTATTCCACAAGGATCTATTCTAGGCCTTTTCTTATTTTTACTCTATATTAATGATTTGCCCTTTTACGTATGTGACATTGTACTTTTTGCTGATGATACCTCGCTTATTTTTAAAGTTGATCGTAATAAAGCTAATTTTGATAAAGTTAATTGTAGTGTTTTCTAAGTTTCACGAGTACTACGCATTGAAATAAATCTATTTTTACGGATTTAACTCGCGTTTATTGAATTAAATTTTAAATTTACATTTTAAATCTAACCCGACGTTCAACAATAACAATTCAATATACGCGAGTTAAATCCGTAAAAATAGTTTTATTTTGAAGTTAATTATACTCTGTCACGTGTTCTTTATTGGTTCGAAATTAATAATTTGATATTAAATACTAAGAAAACTAAATGCTTTGAATTTACACTTCCTAATGTCAAAAGTTAAAATTGTAGTTAAATCCCTAACAATGAAGTGTTAGAACTGACGGACTCAACAATTTTCCTAGGTATAACTTTAGATAAAAAGCTCCAGTGGAACCCCTATCTCTCATCACTCGCTGGCAAATTCAGCTCAACCGTCTTTGCAATTAAAAAAGTAAGACAATTAACAGATGTTAATACGGCATGACTCGTTTATTTTACTTATTTTCGTAGTAATTTGCCTTACGGTATTTTACTATGGGACAGTGCTGCCGAAATTAATTCTACATATGTTATACAAAATAAAAGGTACACGGGCTATTTGTAACTTAAAAGTTAGATTATCCCTAAGAGATGTTTTTAAAGAAATTGGTATTCTTACGGTCGCATCTCAATACATTTTGAAATAACTTACTGTATATACGCCAAAATTTAAATGACTGTATTAAAAACAGCGACCAACATACGACCAATATAAGAAATAAAACTAGGCTCGTAACGCCTAAATTTAGACTTCAAAAAGTTAATAAATCCTTCATGGGCTTGAGTATACGCGTATATAATAAAGTTCCACAAGATATCTTAGATGTTCCTTTTCTTGGTTTTAAATAGTTTACTCATGGACTGACTGATACTGACCAATTTGATGTAATCAATGACGATTTAATAGTGCGTGTAAATGCTTACTTGAATGAAGATGGTTTGAATTTTGAATTTGAATAATATTATTAAAATAATTAGTATTAACATATTTATTACAATAATAGTTCATATGATGTTAAGTGCTTTTAGTCACCAAGTTACAGGAGGAACAACGGAGAGTACGAAAACAACGGAAAGAAAATCTTGGGAGAGAGTGCTTAACTCTTTACCGTGTAAAATGCATCTATAACAACTACCTAACGCGATATTATGTCAGTGAATGGTTCTATATTGGTCGAGCCAACCCATACAGCGATGTGATAAAGCATACAGTTTATGGATTTTTTATAAACTACATTAATTATATAAACTTTATTTTTATATATGCATTAAAAGTGAAGGACGAAAAGTCTATATTTTTCTTTTAAAAGTGCTTTACAGCAAGATGATTATTTTTAATTAATATTTACATAGTAATTAAAAATGTATTACCGACTACTATTTAAAAATAGTAAACAGTCCATGGGGGAAGTATTAAATCTGTGTTGATTTTTATGTATAAAATATTTTTGATTCCTGCAAAATTGAGACATGTATCTTTGTTTATAAACAGAATTTCGCAATTCAACTAAATCAACCATATTAGTATGCATAGCGCTGGTTTCTTGACATATTTATGATGTCATATTCAATTCTATTATATTAAGATAATGTTTCACACGTAGAACGTAATATATGGATTTCGTACTAAATGCACATAACATTTAAAAAATATTAATAATATAAAATTTACTGTTCCCTAATGATTACAATAAATACACGTGTTCAATCTGAGAAATATTTGCATAACATGTGAAAACCGAAGCACAAACAAAAGCAAAAGTTAATCTAATCTTAATCTGTAGTTATTTTAAATCGCGACTACTTCTTATTCAATGGCTGACATAGAGGTTTTTATTTATCTATTGTGGCAAGAGATTGTTTGCGCCGGTCTTCGGTTTACATTAAATACCACATGTACTCGTTTGCCACGTAGGGTTGCAATAATATCATAAAAAACTTTAAGGGCTTGTTTTCATGCACCTCTCTCTATATAATTGGTAAAAAAATCATTATTTCTTATTTATTTATAAATTAACTAGCTGTTGCCCGTGCCTGTGTTCACGTAGACTGTAGACATAATATTTTTATGGTTAGGAACATAAACCATAAAAATATTAATTTCGATTATTTCTGACGTATCTACCGATACCTCATACGTTAAAATCCTTTAATCCGTTTAGACTGTAAAAATAACATAATTGGCTGTATTTCTATTAACATTCGTATATTTGAATAACATGACACTCCGTCTAAAGTTATCGGGTAACAAGAAGGGTTTTCTTAACTAATTATGTAAAATTCAGTGAACCAAACGATTAAAGAAAGGATCTCCCGTGACAATTAGATATCGCGCTACAATCTATGTTAAAGTTAGTATTTCTATAGCCTATGTGTTATTTTGGTATATAAGCTACAATATTGCTAAGTTTCATTAAAATCCGTTCAGTAGTTTTGGTGTGAATGAGCAACAAACATCATATACAAAACCACGTGCAAAAGTTAGTATTTCTATAGCCTATATGTTATTTTGGTACATGGACTTTTTGTGTGTAAATATAGGTACATTAACAACTTTAATTTTTGCTCAGTCTATATTTAATTATTAAAAATCATATATCATTAATTTACATTATTTTAATGATTTATTATTGAATATTATTATTGTTCTACACTACTTGGCAATATAACACTTAATTTTCCAAATAACATCTTTATTATATAATCAAAATGGATTTACATAGCCAAGTCACTAAGAATATGGAAGACATTATTAAAATGTTTGAGTCCAGAATGGGTAAGCTTTGTTAGCGTGTTACCGAATTCATAAAATAGAGGAATGTGCTCAAATATTTATTTATTTATTTATTTATTTATTCACTCACTCACTCACTTTCTCACTCACTCAGCTACCCATACACCCACCCACCCATGATGGTCATGATGCCGCCGCAAGGGTGCAGCATCTGCTGATAACGTTGCTTTCACAGCGTTTGTCACCGTAGTCTTCGTCATAGAATTCAAAAGACCCATCACTTGTTCTATAGTGAAGGTCATGCCGATATTTGAAGATTCCGAGGTCTTTTGGGGCTGTGATCCCACCGCTGCTGTCGGCGATACGCCAGGGGTTTCAGGTTAATTGTCCATTACAATGAAAATTCACACAGATGATAGCGTAGATAGTTTATTCTCACACGACTGTTAGTAAGAAACTGAGCCTAAGTTCATAATACAACCGATATTTATACTAGTTTGTAACAGTTATCACAATCAATACTGATTTTGAACAATCAAATCGCTTTTTAGAATAATCAAATCTTATTTTGAACAATTAACTCTAATTAATTTTATTTTGAATGTTTATGCACCAATATAATTTATTAAACAAGCCCATGCTTTTTGGGTCTAAAAGACGCTAATTGCCCACTTCAATAATATAATGTCTATTTGAGTGCGACAAGTAAACTTTTCGCACCCAAATTTTCATCGTCACACGCTAATTCGCAAATTAGCGAGTGCCAATGGAAATTTGGCATACTCCAAGCATGCGCAAAAGATAGTACTATCCCCGCATTTGTAATAAAAAATAGTATGTGCAACTAGTGCGAGGCTTGTTTTATTATTGTAGTATTGCTACATATAAGATTGTTATTATATAGTATTTTGGTATGTAGGTAATATAAATATGTAATTATTTATTTAACTACATAATAACATTAACAATAAATATTGTTGTTACAATTAGATTTACGAATTTAGAACTATATATCATTGTTATTACCGGTATGTTATAAAAGTAGTAAAAGATATTGATTTGACGAACTATCGGAAGTAGCCTTAAGATATTAAATATATTGTATTTACATATCTTATTAGGTAAGCCATAAATGTGTGAAAGGTATAAGATTGTTATAAATATGCTTAGGCATTTAAAATGGTTATGTACTATTGTTATTATGATATATTTAATGATGTTTGAAGTTGTGAATATGACTTTTCTCCAGAAGCTGCCGTTGGCGCTTCTGTCGATGTTACTATGTTATAAACATGGCTGTAAGCCTCTATTAAAGGCAATCTGTATTGGACAACTGACAAGATAAGTGATTCTTATACTTACATTGTTTACAATATATGTAATAACTATATTACTGTATTTATTATATTCATGTACCGAGAGTTATTTTGTTATATTAAATGATATATTTGTTTAGTTCTTTCTTTTCTTTAAACTTATCCATTAGTCTATGTCGACTCCGACGGTCGAATCAGGACAAATACTGAAATATTACTACGTAGTAACATTAAAATTTCTATGTAACACTATTATATAAGATTTTTCCTTCCAAGATTTCCTTTCTGCGGCAATCGAAGACTTCTAGGCTAAGTACGTATAGTAGTAGAGCGCGCGTCCAAGACGCGAATAGAAATTTAATATCTTATAATAACGACAAATTAACTTTAGGAAAATATAATATGGCTGATTTAGGTAGCATTTTTCAAGCCTTACGCTTATTGCCTGAATTCGATGGAAACCCAAATGTATTACCTAGATTCATAAAATTATGTGACCAGTTAGTTCAAGAATTTGTGATTAGCAACCTTGATAAAAATTTATTAAATGTTGCTCTCGTAAATGGTATTTTAAATAAAGTAACAGGGTCTGCAGCACGATTAACTAATACTAACGGTATCCCTTCAGACTGGACTGGCATTCGTAAGTCACTAATTAATATTTTTTCGGACCAACAAAAATTCATACGAAACAATAAAGCATCCCGACAAAAACTTGCCCCTCCCTTTACTCGTGACAAAGTTTTTGCTGACTTACCGATACACATTTACACAAAAAAGAAACGAGGCCCAATAGCCAAATCTAGACTCAAACGAGTACCTATAAGTGCTCAATTGTTACAGAATGACAATCCTTGTGATAGTTTAAACTCAGTTTAGGAACAAATCGATAATATTCATCCAATTTTAATAAATAAAACCCTTTCAAATGCACACAGAATATCTTGTAACTAAATAAGAAAAAGTTTCAAAGCAACTGAAAACCTTTGAGACTAGTCGTGTTAAAAGAGGGCTTATTAACGGTTAAGGTTCAATAATAGAGACTATTTCCGTAAATCACGACTATACGGATGCCATAAAGTATGATAAAGCAATTAAAATAATAATAAAATTGTTAACGAATTTAACAATCATATTAGTTTAACCAAAAAATGGTTATTTCAAAATAATTATATTATTAATAACTTAACTGAACTAACTACTGAATGCCCGAAGGTCAACGGATTTTATCTCTGTGATAACAAGTTTAACAATCCCTATGGAAAACAGCCCGACTGTATAGAACGTCTCATTACGACGCAGTAGATACAAAGTTCATGTCAATTTGTATCCTTGATCCTGACTACGGAAGCCGTGGAACAACTTGACTACAAGCATTATGTTATAACATTACCGGAGCCATCAAGTTTAAAAATACCCTGCAATCAGTAACAATTTATAAAAATACAAGGCAGTTATCTTATAACTCTACCTCTGGGATGTTTAATAGAAAGTTCAGAATTTACAATAATTAATAGCAATGATCATATGAGAGGAAAGCCACTGAAAATAATAGACCTACACAGTTCTGAAAAAAATAAAGTTTGACAAACGTCATTACAACAAAACACTATCGACCTTAAAAAACTTCAAGAAATAAGTAATGAAATATCATTGCAGCCGAAAATTTCAGGAACAACTGAAGGTCTTTATCTTTCTACAACCCCATTATATGGAATAATATTAAGTGCAAGTGCACTAAGCATTGCTGTTATAATATATAAAAGCTAATAATATATAATATGTAAAGGGAGGAGTTATATTCCCATGCATTGCCGGAGCCGTTTAGCAAGCGATGGTGCAATATGTACATTCCATTGCATCAGAATCCGGGAATTATAACAATCAAAAAGCTAAATCTGCACTTCGAACAAATGTATTATTTTATTATAATTTTATAACAATCCTTAAGGTGAATTTGCACTTCGCATAATTGTATTTCATTATAATTAATTTTAAATATAATTGTCACTCTTGTATTCTAATATCGAGCAAGTCGTCATTTTAGTTATAACATAATTTGTAATTTTAATTAAAGTATTTTTATAATTTTGTGTTTTTTGGATCCTCGGCTGCCACCGTACTTAATTAATTCATAACAACAAAAACAAATATAACATTTATTTATTTATTCCATTTTTATTTCTTCCCTATGATTAATAATAATAATAACATACTTTATTGCAACCACATAATTCACAAAAAACAATAGAACTCAAAACAACAGTACGTATAAATAAACGTTATTAAATAATAAAAATAATAGTAAAAAATAAAATAAAATACAAAATAAAAAATATATCCACCAGCTGGAAGAGATCGAATTAAAACTAAGGAATATAAAATTATAATAATTGCTTTCAAAGAAAGGTAACAAAAGAAAAATAAGAATGAAATAAATACAAAAGAACAATAAAAGAAATTAAGCTAAAATACACATTTATCTACGTGTAAATGTAAATAAGAATTGAGACAATTACTCAAGAATAAAATTATAAAAATATTACACGTAAATTACTAGAAAGTGAAATTAGAAATAAGAATTAAAAATTTTTAAAATGCAATATCCGAACCCAATCTGAAAAGTGGTAAATTGTCGTCACCTGACAGTTCACAATGTAAAACGTCTTGTCATTACACAAAATAATATACAATTAAATGAAATCATCAGATTTTAAATTTTAAATAACTTTCAAAATTAAAAAAGCTGTAAGGTAAAAGTAAAATAAAAGTTATAAGTATATATGATTTCAGTTAATAGATGAAATAAATAAAATAAAGATCACTTCTTGATTACTCGCTTCGATCACCCATAACTGTTATTAATTAGCCCGGCATCTTTGAGGCCACCGTTGCAGATCTCATTGGAGCTTCCAAACTGCTGACAGGTCCCATTACTGCCCAACACTATAATATGGCCCTCTCTTGTCCAGCACTTCTTTATACCAAAGTGCTGATGTGCTAACAAAAAGGCGTCATGTCTGGGTTTTGTAAGGTATTCCGACGTTGTTATTCCCGTACCTTTCAGACATGTTTTGACAGACCAGCACTTGTCTCTACACTTGGTTTGATAAAATCTTACAAGTATGGCTCTAGTTTTGCTCCCAGTTGAAGATCCGAGGCGATGACAATGATTTATATCACCCCGAGAGATATCCTGTAGCTTGAGTTTTTCCGAGCAAATATTTAAAACTTTGGAGACAGTATCCTCCTTCTTATCTTCACTGACACCATGGATCAGTAGATTTTTTTACGAGAACCCATAACAATGGTTTTTCAGTTTGTCTGTTTGTCTGTATGTCTGTATGTCTGTATGTCTGTATGTCTGTATGTCTGTATGTCTGTATGTCTGTATGTCTGTATGTCTGTATGTCTGTATGTCTGTATGTCAGTATGTCTGTATGTCTGTATGTCTGTATGTCTGTATGTCTGTATGTCTGTATGTCTGTAAGTTTATGCTTATCTCAGAAACGGCTTAACCAATTTATTTATTTATTTAATATATTAGCACAGTCTACAATTAACATTTTGTGTTTATTTTATCTATATCGGTTACGAAATAAAAAAGTTACGTCCATCACGTAATAGGTACCATCCAAATCTTATTCTATACATGTAATAAATCTGTAGAGGAGTAGTCTTTGAACATTGAAAATATTTATAAAAACATACTATACATACAACATACATACAACATATAATAGCCACCAAAAAAAAATATTTTAAAAAGATTCAGACAGGGGACCTAAAATCTTTATATAAAAAAAATATCCTTATCTTTTTACGAGAAATAATGGCTTATTTACGAAGAGATTTTAAGCAATACAGAATTAATCCTTACCTAATTATGTACCTTAAATATATTTTAAATTTAATATGGAATAATAATATATACTACAATTATATATATATTCTATATTGGTTATGGTTTTCGAAAGAAGCCGTATAGGTAACCACATCTATAGAATGCTTAATTCACGGAAGCGGCTAGAGCGGAGCACTAAAAAGTCGTGTAACAATGACCAGAAAATTAAAACGCTCATCAATCAGAGTTAAAAACTCATTTATCCATTTCCATTCAACTTGAAAGTAAATGGGGTTGGTCTATAAAAGGATTAGTTAACTCAAATTAGACACAATTTTTAACGTCAATGTCAGATTACATTGATAAAGTCAATGGTTGTTAACCGAAATGTGTAGTCTATTTAAATTGAGGAAAAATTTACATATAAATGCACAGATTATCGTTACAAAATAAGTTTTTAGTTAATTTTTGATAACTATTTAGTTTTTTTAAATTAATCGTGAAGTTAAAATATAATTTTTAAGTTCCGAAAGATCTATAGAGTTCCTAAAAAAAAAAATAGGAGTGATAAACCAGTGAGCTACTAGTTAACATAGCCATTTAGTGTCATACCACCACATGTCCTCTTATAATAATTGTTTAGGTAGAACACCTTTAGAAAGACTATCGATAATATTTTCCTTTCTACTAACATAATAGAAATATTTACATCTAATTAGAGGTCTATTGCTATCGCCCTCGCTTCCTTCTCTCCAAAAATTTTGAAAGTATAAACAGGCAGCGTTTGGCTTACCTTGACGATCACTAGTCAATCAATTACTGACAATATGGCTTTCGCCGATTTTATGTTGTACCCAACACACCTTTAATTAAGAGAAAAAAGAGAACTTTTCAGTTTATTTGAATATTTCGAAAGCATGTGTATCCCCCATATTTTTAGATTATTGTTTTCTCATAGATGTTTTTATTAGATTGCTTAAAAACAATCTTTATAATAAATTTTTAGTTGGATGATATTTGATATTTATTTTGAAATTTAGATAATATTTGATTTAAAGATATAAAATCTTTAATATCTTTCAAGGCCTTACTTATAAAAAAATATGTTTAATTACTATTAAAAGCAAAATCTGTGATTAATAAATAATTATGGTACATAATTATATACTTGGTAATAAACAATGTATAATTATAATTAAAAGCAAAATCTGTGATTAATAAAAGATTATTGTACATAAATAAATAAATACTTAGTAATAAACAAACTAATACTTTCATTTATCTACATATGTAGGTACTTAAGTACTTTCTACGCTTGTCCTCGTATATTAAAAAAAAAATATCGGGATAGTTTCTGTATTCGTAATAAAGAGTGTGAAATTCGCCAAGTTCTTTCCTTTATAGGTTAACTGGGTGCGCTCCTATTCTAGACTGAATAATATCTTCTGCTAAAAACGCACTTGATTCTAGGCAATACCGTGCCACTTTTGATAGGGACATTTTATTTAATGTTGCTGTTCTAAATAAGTTCACTGCTAACGCCGCCGCAGTCGCAACTGGTCGAGCTGTGGCATACCACCGCAATCCGCGCTGCCCGCCGCGCCTCACACCGCACCTCGCCCCGCACCGCTGGAAGTTGTAGCCAGGCCCTTAGGCATATACTCCAAAAATCTAAAGAATATAATAAAACTTACTACATATATATAGGGTTCGTAGATTTCAACAAGGCATTCGACACACTTGAACATAGATTTATTTGGGATGCACTAGAAAGGTAAGGCGTACATGCAAAATACATACGAATACTGAAAAACGTATACACAAAAAGTACCGCACAAGTAAAGCTAGAATCTGTAGGTGAGAAATTTCCAGTTGCGAGAGAGGTACGCCAGGGAGACCCAATCTCACCAAATATTTTTAGCTGTCCTGGAAATGATATTCAGAAATCGGGATTGGACGAATAAAGGACTAAATATAAATGGTGAAAATCTGAGTCACCTGCGCTTTGCAGACGTCTTAGTCTTATTTTCAGAAAACCCGAAAGAGAGTGAGAAAGCAAGCTTGTCAGTGAACTTAACAAAAACAAAAGTAATGTCAAACTTTTCACAAACAGAGTACATAACAGTAAATAATGAAGAAATAGAGTAAGTAAGGGAACATGTGTATTTGGAACAGTTAATATCGACTGAGGAAATAGAAAGAGAGATAGCTAATACTTGGAAGAGATATTGGTCACTCAGTGAAATCATCCAGAACAAAGATATGTCTATGAGGAACAAGAGGAAAGTATATAATATGTGTATCCTACCATGCTTACTATATGAGTGCCAAACTTGGGCATTGACAGAAGAACTAGCTAGAAAAATAAAAATTTGTCAGAATGGAATAGAGAGAAGCACAATAGGAGTTAAAAGAAAAGACCGAATTAAACTAAATATATCAAAAGCAAAACCAATATTTAATAATGCATACACAACATACAGGTGCTTAAAGTGGAAATGGGGTGGGCATATGATGAGGGAAAAGAGGAAAAAATGGACGAGACTAATAATTGAATATCAACCACGAGATAGCAAAAGAAATAGAGGCAGACAAATTGGAAGATGGGAAGACGACGTCAGAAAAATAGCAGGTCCAATATGGACCCGCATAGCGAAAGATAGAATAGAGTGGAAATCTTTTGAGGAGGCCTATTTCGAAAGACAAGGTACAACGTAGAAATGATCGTTTACCGATCGATACCTTAATTATGCAAAAGAAAAGAAACTGTTATAAAGTAAACATATTTGTAAGAAAAAATCATTGTAAAAATAAGTTCAGCAATAAAGGCTCTTTTATTTTATTATAATTTTTTTATTTATACCGCTGAAGGCTCTTCGTAACTACTCCCCGTGGGTCCTATGACTATTGTTATAGTTTCTGTTTTAGTTTTCCATAATCTTATGATTTTTTTGAGTAAATGATATTTGTTAAGTTTTCCATTTTTTTTTGCAGTCCCAGTATTGCTATACTCTTTCGGAATAGTTAATTATAAAAAATAGGATCTTCGACTAGTATACGTGAAAACCAGAAAATTGTTAGCTTTGAGTCAACTACACCACCAAAAATCAGCAGTAGAAAGGTTATATTTAACATTATACAAATCACAACACTATACAAAGTACAAATGATAAAATATAAGAAATATCTGAACCAAGCAACCGATTATTTAATTCAATATGTACACGATAAAAGTAAAACAAAATACTCCATTACCAAAGAATTAGCACAACACTTTAAAGAAATAGAACTACAGGATCACAAAATAAAACACACAATAAAATAAACACATTGATAACGAAACCTTTGCACGGACAATTTTACAAAATAATCAGGCGCAGAAAACAACTCATATCCCCCAAATTAGAAGCTTGCATATTCGCTATACAGGATGGAAATATAACGAGACAGTTCGAACGGGATATATTAAAGCTGCCTATAAATGGTAAGTGTAGGCTATGCGCTGCGAACCATGAAACGGCGCAACACATCGAAACAATACGGTGCAACACAACAAAAGACACAATAATATAGTATAATATATACACTGGACCCTTACAAAGAAACACAAATTTAATGTTAACTAACTTTGGTGGAAGAAAATTTTAGAACTACCACAAATTATTACCTCCTAAAACCAAGATTGTATTAGTGAACGCTCTCATCTTACCAATTATTGATTATGCAGATATCTGTTACCCAAACCCAAGTAACGAGCTTCTTCTTAAACTTGATCGCCTTCTCAACAACTGCATCCGCTACGTCTTTAATCTGCGGAAGTTTGATCACGTTTCGGAATATCGCTCCAAACTCAATTGGCTTACTATTCGTCAGAGGCGTAGCTCTAGGATTCTCCATCTCCTCTATTCCATATTAAATGATCCATCCTCCCCTACATACCTTAAAGAAAAATTTCAATACCTACACGCCACCCACGACAGAATACTCCGTTCATCCTCCAACCTTACAACCACCATTCATTCTCATTCCAGTGACTTCTTCCATAAATCCTTTACTATCCAAGCCTCACTCCTTTGGAACCAACTCCCGGAAATAGTAAGAAGAGCACCCTCAAAGAGCAATTTCAAAAAGTTAGTTAGAGCACACTTCCTAAAGACGTGATATTAACTGATTATATTTGTCATTATCATTTGTCATTTTTAAACAAGCATTATATTATAAGTATGTATTTGTATGTATGTATATATATATGTATGTATGTAGATATATAGATATATTTACATGTGTATTGTAATATATTTGTGTACCTTCGTATATGATATGTAAGTATATATATTATTTGTATAATGTGTATTTGTTTAATGTTTATTATTGTTATAGTCTACATTTTCCGTTTCATTTTGGATAATTACTATTTTTTTTTCTTTTTTTTTTAATATTTTTTTTGAATTTTAAATACGCCTACCACAATTTTTTTCACCATACGCAGAGGTTAACTGGGAGAGAATGCCATAAGGCATTAAGTTCGCCTTTTGTAAATTTATGCAATAAAGGGTAAATAAATTATAGAAGACGAGGAAGCGAAGCTAATGTGGGAAATGCCAGTTCAGACCGATATCGCCATGGCTCATAATAGACCCGATATCAATTACACAAATAAATTAGAAAATAAAAGTTACCTCATCGACATCACAGTACCACCCGACTACAACATAACAAATATCAAGCTTAACAAATATCATTTACTCCGAAAAGAAATCACAAGACTATGGAAAACTAAAACAGAAACAAGAGGTTTTTATTTTGGAGCACTTACTATTATTATTTGTGATAAGTTTTTTTTTTATTCCTGCAAAACTATTTGTGTTATCAAGTGTCTACTCTTTAGTAGTATCTACTACTTAATTATTATTATTAATTGTGTTTATATCTTTCTTTTCAACTTCGCCGTTGACGGTCCCAAGCCCTATGAGAAAGAAGGAGGGTTGGTTGCTGCAGAGAAGACCTCACCAACCGTAAAAGGTCAACGTCCGATGTCCAGGTCAACCCGATCGTACATTAGAAGAGGTAGAAAATGATCACTGCAATCCGTAACCGCAGGGTTGCTGGTTACAAGCAAAATCGGAGGTCTTGGCTTAGCCGCCCGGGCCAAGAGGTAGAAAGCCTCTATAAAAACTCACCCCAATACTACGGTGGGATACGCGCCAAGACCATGAAAGACTGATGGGTTAGCAGCCAATAGCGCCAACCTTAATGGACCTGGCTCACATTGTTGTATAGTGCCTTGACATGGGAATGGCGTTACCCTATGTGTGACCTGTTTTTAATCGACCCTACTCGTGGGAACAATATGCAAAATAAAGAAAAAACTCCCTCTTCTCAAACAGAAAAAACAATAAGTAGTATACTTACTCAACAGATTCTCAACAAATCCTTCTTTAATAAGACAAGAACTCAGTCGTTGAGCAGTCTAGATAACATTACACCAGCTGACACGGATATGGAAAAACTTACACTGACTGATAACGACCAATGGAAAAAAGTGCCCGAAAGAAAACGGCAACG
The DNA here is from genome assembly GCA_959347405.1 of Napeogenes sylphis. Classification (NCBI taxonomy): domain Eukaryota; kingdom Metazoa; phylum Arthropoda; class Insecta; order Lepidoptera; family Nymphalidae; genus Napeogenes; species Napeogenes sylphis. The sequence goes on from OY365788.1 coordinate 27,348,549, forward strand.
AGAAGGCCCTGAAATAAACAAAGCGCAAAAGCAAAAGAAACTCGACACCTATTGGCTAAGCCAACTTATACCAGCCAAGAATAGTTTTTCTGAATTAGTCTTGATTCGAAAGAATCACAAACCATTGAAGTCGTAGAAAAATCTGCTAAAGCTCCACCCTTATATGTAGACAGGGTTAGTAATATCCAACCGTTACTAAAAATGCTTGACGAGGTAGCAGCCGAAAACTATAAAGTAAAAGTCCTCCGAAACGACCAGGTCAGAATACAACCTAAGTCTACAGAAATCTATACAAAGATAGTTAAAAACTTATAGTTAGTTAAAAGCAGGAAAAAATACGAAATTTTACACTTACAAACTCAAACAAGACCGCTGTTTCAAAGTGGTACTTAAGAATCTTCACCCTTCTACAGACATAGAAGAAATCAAATCCGAACTTGAAATCCAAGGGTATAAAGTCACTAATATTTGGAACTTAAAATAAGGAAATACTAAAAAACCATTACCGATACATTTCGTAGAAATAGAATCTAATAGCAACAGTAAACATATTTATAACATCAAAAATCTTTTGCACTGCAGAGTTATCTTCGAACCACCAAGACCTAAACGGGATATTCCTCAATGTAGCAATTGTCAACAGTATGGAAGGAACATAACATACAAGGAAATACTGTTTTAGGAGACCCAAATGTATAACATGTGCTGGCGATCATGCATCATCAAATTGCGAACGTAAAGAAAAATCGGACTCAGTAAAATGTATACTTTGTGATGGCAACCATCCTGCAAACTACAAGGGCTGCGCAGTATACAAGGAGATCCAGAAAATTAGGCATCCCACTCAACCAACAAAACAAAGACTGGAAAAACGCCTCGAACATCAACCGGACCACACAAAAACCGTCTTCATTTGCTTGGGGGATCTGTATTCTGTTGAGTGTTACAGGGGGACATGTTTCTCGCCGAGTCGTGAAAGTCACCTGTACTGACTTAGTCTCGTTTGCTTTTATCCGCCAGGTAGTTAGCCATTCCATGATGTTGTCTAGAGAGTGCTGTAGCATGCTACTTGCTTGTGCCGGTTCGTCATGTGTAGTTGGAATTGCTGTGTCATCCGCAAACGTATTAATCACGACACCATCAGTCGTAGGCAAGTCAGAAGTAAAAACCAGATAAAGGATTGGATCAAGAATGCTTCCCTGTGGCACACCTGCATAAGCTTTGTGTAATTCTGTAATTTCTTCCCCTTGTTTAATATAAAAGTATCTGTCAGCAAGATGTCAAAACATTTTGAGGAAAATGTAATAATTTGTTGGCAGCTGTTTTTTATTTTGTATAGTAGACCTTTGTGCCAAACTCTGTTAAAGGCCTGGGAAACGTCTAGAAATGCTGCGCAACAACACTTTTTAGTTTCGAAAGCTTTATGGATTTCTTCCACCAGTCTGTGTACCTGCTCTATTGTGCCATGTTTTTTCCTAAAACCAAATTGATAATGGGGTATGAACTTATTTTCTGCTATTACTGTGTTTAATCGCTTCAGGAATAGTATTTCCATGACTTTCGACAAAACAGGCAGTAGACTGATCGGTCTGTAGGAGGATGTATCCTCAGGAGATTTTCCTGGTTTAAGAACCATTTTTATTTGAGCTATTTTCCATTGAGGTGGGAAAATGCCTCCGATTAGTACACAATTAAACATATGGCAAAAAGTGCATGGCTACTTCAGGTAATTCACGGAGAATTTTTCCCGTAATCAAATCGTACCCCGGGGCTTTATTCTGCTTTAGATTCCTAATTGTTTCAATGACCTCATATATCTTAATCCTTTTAATAGGTAGATCGAGCTGATAAGGCTCGTTAAGATAGCTAGTAAGTTCCTCATTGATGGTTTCCGATTCGTTTTGGATCGCGCTTGGTACAAAGACGTCAGCTAGGTGAGAGGCAAAAGCTATACCTTTTTCCATGTCACTTTTTGCCCAGGTTTTGTCCTTTTTGCGTATCGGTGGATTAGATGTAATGGGTCTATTGAGTTTTTGGATTGCCTTCCAGAGTGAGTAGTTAGTAGCCTCTGTAGCATCCAGGTTACGTAGGTGATATTGGACATTTTCATTCCTTTCTGCTTGTATTTACTTTACTGGACTTTAATGCCTGTCATCAGGACTGGCTGTTCCCGTACCAGTAGACCGACCATGCTGCAAGAGAAGCGTGGAACTTTGCGTTGTCCTTGGACCTCTTTCAGCTGGTGAAGCAAGCGACAAGGGTACCAGATGTGGTAGGCCATACAGCCAATTGCCTGGACCTTCTGCTGACCACTGATCCGGACAGGTATCGTGTAGAGGTCACGTCCCCCTTGGGAACCTGCGATCACTGTCTGGTGAAATCTGTATCTACATATTCCCCACCAGCTTTCGAACCTCATGGTGTTAGGCGAGTATGGAAATACAAGTCAGCAGATTGGGATGACATGCGGCACTTTTTTGCGTCTTATCCTTGGCGGCAGGTCTGCTTCTCTTCTTTGGATCCGTCGAGTTGCGCGGATGCTATAACCGATGTGGTGCATTAGGCAATGGAGTATTTTATTCCTTTTGCTGACGTACCCGTCGGTGGCAAAGCTCACCCATGGTTTAATGCCGAATGTGGTCATGCTCAAGACCGAAAACATTCGGCATACCTCATTTGGGCTGATGCTCGAAGCCGCAAAACTCCGGATGTAAGTACAAAGAAGAGAGCCTTTAACCAAGCTGCCAAGTCCTATAAAAAGGCATTGCGGAAGGCTCGTCTAGATCGGATCGTTAAGAATGGCGAAAAGCTCTCTGTCAGACCAACTGGCAGTCGAGCTTTCTGGGCTCTTGCCAAAGCGATCGAGTCGAACTTCTGCCAACCCTCACTGCCTGCTCTGCTGAAGCCGGATGGATCACTGGCCCACACAGCAACAGAGAAAGCGAATGTATTTGCTTCTCTGTTTGCTGATAATTCGCATCTAGACGCTGGCAATGCTTCTCCAGAACATCTTCCTCACTGCGGTATTTCGATGCCTGAAATCCGCATCACGAACAAAGAGGTATGGAGAACATTGTGTCGTTTAGATGTGAATAAAGCCAGTGGTCCTGATGGTATACCAGCCATTCTGCTCAAGACATGCGCAGCTGAGTTGTCTCCTGTACTGACACGTCTGTATCGTCTCTCTTTCATGACTGGAATAGTGCCGAAATCCTGGAAGCTTGCTAATGTGCAACCCGTGCCCAAAAAAGGCAGCCGTGCCGACCCTGTCAATTACAGACCGATTTCAATCACCTCCATACTCTGCAAGATTATGGAGCGTGTATTGAACTCGCGCCTACTAGCATACGTAGAAGGTAACGATCTCCTCAGTGACCGACAGTACGGGTTTCGCCGTAATATTTCTACTGGGGACCTCCTAGTGTATGCTACACACATTTTAGGCGAGGCCATCGAGAAGAACGGAGAAGCGGTGGCCGTCTCTCTGGACGTCTCGAGGGCATTTGACAGGGTCAAATGCCCTGGAATTACATGAGTTAATTCCCCCGTCCCCCTTCCATCACCGGACGTCCCGACGCACGGCAGGTATCCATCCTTTTGTTGTGGACATTCCACCTGTCCGAACGAAGCGCTTTGCTTCCTCATTTTTAGTGCGTACAGCGAAGGACTGGAACAATTTGCCTGCGTCGGTATTTCCGGCCAAATATAATGTGGGTGTCTTCAAGAGAAGAGTGAATAGGTTGCTAGGGCAATGCGACTTACCATCTAAGACTAAGTATTAGTTTTTAAAGTTTAGCTGTTAACGCTGATAATCTCGTCTGAACTTCCTAGACGAGATTTGTGCCTGTTATATCTAGTAGTTTGCCATAATTTACGGGCCTGTCTATTTTCAGCTACTAGGTCACGGATGGGCTTCGAGCAGTCTGTTTCCGCGTTTTTTTTGGTAGTTGGAGTACTATTCCAAGCTGCATTTTGTATGCACTCGTTTAAGTGTTCGACAGCTATGATAATGTCCTCTTCTGTTTTAAGAGGCATCTGGGTATTGATCCTAGACTCTATCATGGAACAGAATATATACCAATCAGTTCCACCCTCGTGTAGCCTTGCTATGGACTTGACTTTGGCGAATTCGTGGGAAATCTCTAACAAAACTACACTGTGGTCTGATGAGAGGTCTTGGAGGGAAGTAAACTTGAAACAGCTATTTGGAATTCCCTTAGTGACTTTAATATTCTTATTTGTAGGTTATAAATTCTTTCTAGATGAGTTTTATAAGTTCTGCCATAGCTAGAGATGCCATAACTTATAATAGAATCTGCAAGTGACATGTACAAAAGTCTTAGAGTTTTATATGGAAGTTTATGTTTAAGTATACAAAAATTTGCCAAAATAGTTCTGAGTTTACAACAAACTTCATCTATATGAGGACTCCAGTTAAAATGCTGGTCTATTTTTAGACCCAAATACATATGTTGACTAACCGTTTCAATTGACATACATACACATGAGGTGTGACGTCCATGCATACAGCTATGGTCATGCGCAACAATGCTTGGAATGAAGTTAGCTTTTTTATGTGGTGAGTGTATGTGCATAAACTAGTTTTTGAATAATTTATATAAAGGTCAACATCATGCGCCCATTTACACAGATTATTGAAATCTGTTTGCATCATATCTCTTGCCATTTCCATGTTATGATGTGCTGTGATTAAACATGTGTCATCAGCAAATTGATACACAGAGCCGTGACGCATTATGTTGCACATATCATTGACATATATTAAGTACTCTGTAGGGCCCAAAACTGATCCTTGGGCTGTTCCTAGGGTAGATGGAATTAGTTCACTATACTCATCGGCTATGCATACCGAATTATATCTATTTTTATGATAATCTTTAAGCAACTCTAATGCAGGGCCTTGTATACCATTTTGCTGCATTTTTTTATATAAAGTGTCATGTTTAAGAGTTTCGAATGCTTTAATGAAGTCAATAAATAGGACGAGTATTTGTTTTTTTTTCATTTAAATGAGCATTAATTTCATCTGAAAACGAAGCTAAAAGTTGTGACGTATTTTTTTGTTTTTGAAATCCAAATTGTTTATTGTGAATTATGTTATTATGTGATAAAAATGTGTTAATCAATTGACCAAAGTATTTCTCCATAATTTTATCTAAGCATGATAATATAGTTATCGGTCTATAGTTGTTGGTATCAGTAAAACTTCCTTTCTTATGAATGGGTCTAATAAGACCGATTTTTAATTGATCCGGATAAATACATCTACTAATACACAAATTATTCAAGTGCGTTAAAATAGGAGTTAACTGTTGTGATAGGAATTTAATATCTTTTACTTGTATATTATCAATACCAGGCCTTTTTTGTCCTTCATATTAGTTATTATTTTAGAGAGCGTTTCTTTATTATTTTTTTCAAAACGCAATGAGATGTTAGGTGTGTTTTTATAAACTGTCTCATCTAATAATGGTTCGTCGCATGAATTTATAATGTTTTCAAGGTTATTTTTAAAGTCTTTAGAAAATTTTGTTGCTAGTCTTCTTGCTTTTAATTTAAAAGAGTTAATCAAGACATCGTCAACGGCATTCACAATTCTACCCGTTAGCCTATTTATTATTTCCCACGTTTTTTTTTTGTATTTCGAAAGTTATCAGTAATTTCTCGTTTAATTGATTTATTTCTAGTTTTTACTATTTTCCTATTAGTTTTGTTTCTGTATTTTTTATATATCAGTTCATTTTTTTTATTATTAAAATCTTTCAAATGTATTTTTAAAAGTTCCATTTTTTTATTACTCATATTTACCATATTTTCCGTAATCCAACTATTTTTTGCTTTAGTATTAGTAGTAATATTAGTTTTATATTTACATTTATTATAAATAAAGTTAATTTTGTTAATAATGAACTCAATAATTTCATTTGGATCCTCGTTGAGCAAATGTGTATTCCAATTAATTTTACTTAATTCAATTCGTGTTTTTTCTCTATCTAGTTTATCAAAGAAAGGCCGGTTATATAGTGGTCCGCCAGCGCATTGAGCACGACTGCTGACTGGATCGAGTGGCCGCTACTGCCTCGCTCGCACACGTCGCGGATGAATATGTGATCTATACATGATTTGGATACGCCACTAATATTTTTCTCCACTCGAGTGAATTGTGAAATACAACATTCAAACCCTAGTTCATTCAGAGTATTCAAATATAATCTTACAGTGCTATTCATAATGCTAATGTCTATATTCACGTCTCCTATTAATATACAGTTAGAGTTATTTGTACAAATAGATAACATTTTAGAAAGTTCAGTAATAAAGCTGCACTTACAAAGGTTCGGTGGTCTGTATATAACGCACAATGATAATTTATACCCATCCAGGGTCTTCACTTCACCACACAAACACTCACAGTATTCTGCACTCACTTGGTTATTTACAAAAGAAATAGTTTTATGAACGTATATGAATATGCCGCCTCCTTTCCTATGATTTCGAAGTTCCGTGTACATAGAATAATTATTTAAGTTGAATAAATCTTTTGTGATATTCGATATGTTAGCTTCTGTTACTATTATAAGGTGAATAATTACTGGGCTAGTGTCCACGATATATTCCAGCTGTGAATGATTTTTAATCATCGACCGAATGTTGATATGTAGTAATAGCAATTTATTATGTTCTTTTCGTATATTCTTAGTGAAATTATTCCATGTTTCATAATTTGATTCAAATATTCCTGAGTCGTAATTAGTCATAATATTATATAGTTGATCGATGTATATTACTCAAATTATTTACTTTTATTTCTTTTGGCATTCTTTGATAATTTTCTCAATATCGTTCTCTGAGCTTACGTAGTAAATTTTATTATCACCTTCAGATTTTCGGACCATAACTTGCCCATTTTTACACCACACGTATTTACAAATTGAGGTTTCTTTTACAGCTGTTTTTGTTTTCCATAGTAGATAAGCTGTTGTCGGGGTCAATGCTTCGCGTATGAATACCGAACGCTCGCCTTCTCCAACTAATTTCTTTCCAGTAACACTTGTGGTTTTTGCAGCCTTAATCAAATCGTTTCTCCTTCCTTCTCGTAAAGAAACTATAATCAGTGAATCTACCTTATAGCGTTCCGCTTGATCATTACTCTGTCGTTTGGGTTTCTTTTTTTCTCACGACACTTACTACGTCTTCTATTTTTTGGTTAAGCGACTGACAGAGTAACCTAGTGATTTGCTTTACGTCCTCGTTGTCCTTCTCAACAATACCACAAATCTTAATATCGTTTTGCATCTGTGCTTGTTCTAGTTTATTAACCTTTTGTTCAATCACTGCATTTTTTAAATTAAGATTATTATATATATTATTTAGATTTTTACATTGATTTTCTACTAGTTTAACGCGCATTTCATAGTTTTTAATTTTCTCCTCGTACTCGTCTATTTTATTTGAATAGAATTTGAGGGTACTTTGAAGTTCATCCCGGATGATCTCTTTAACCGTCTGCCTTATTTGACGAATTTCTTGACGAAGATCTATTAGCAGTTTGTCCTGGTCAACGTTATTCTGCCCTTCTGCATCCGTATCTTCATCCTCTGGGTCAGGTAACAGATAATCGTTTTGCTTTACCACCCGTTGTTGCGGTACAGCTCCTACATTTCCAATCAATGGAATCAGTTGAGGACAAAGTCGTAAGCTGCTCGGTGGATAAAGATACACAGGTGCCATGATACCACTTATTGCACTTGTTGCATTGCACGCCTGGTTTTCTTTTCGTGACTATTTTGCTACACTTTGCAAACTTCGTCATATTTCAATTATTCGTTTTCGCAGGTAGGCGTTAAATAATTAGTTACGCGTCGTTACACTGTCGCAGCGAGCGGTGAACTGAATCTGTGATTGTAATTTGAATTTGTAATATAACTGACATTTACCGGACACCCTCAAGTGACTTTTATTTCTTCCGAACATTAAGCGAGTACATATCACGCCACAATACCGTATAAGTTCTAATAATTAATGAAAGATTAAACATTATGGTAAATAATTCTATGCTTCTAATTCTTAAAACATTTAACAGTAAATACTAAATAACATTCCATAATTAATTGCGTAGTTGGCGCTACTGTTGAAACTTATGAATTAACTAAAACATGTAAATTCCAATGTATTTACCATTTAAATTATTATAAATAATATTACTAACAGTACATAATTTTATGTAAGTACTTATGATTGCTTTTTTCCTACTTTTAGTAATTAAAAAGAACAAAAATCTTTAAAATTCACCAAGTTTATTTAATTTTAGAGTAACTTACCTAACTAGTGCGAGTATAGGCGAGCTCCCAATAACAGGGCCTTTGAGCTATTTAAGCAAAGGCAAGGGTAATCACCGAAATGTAGGTGAACATGAACTAGAGACTGAAATATCTATGTGTTAAAAAGAAGAATAATACCTGAGCGTATTGTTCATGATGTTTTTTGAATAATTATTTCAATATTACATTTCTATTTTGCTGTTAATAAATTATTTTTTAGTGTTATGATCATTAAATAACAAATAAACAAATTTGAATATTTTATAACTTATAACTCACAATATAAATGAAAGTACTTAGTTAATTACAGGTAATTAAGGACACTATATCAAGACATACTAAAATAAAACTATTTTATTGTAAGTTCAACTGAACTACCAATGATGTTTTATTTTATTTTATTTATATCTTTTCCACTTTGAATCCACATTTCAGTGATCACTTGTGCTAGTCATAATAAAAGTGTCAGGAGGGCTTATTCCGATACCAGATCAATCGTAATAAGCCCTTCTGTAAAGCACTTTCCAACTTAATGTTAAAGCTATGAGGGTTTTTATTTAATGATAAACTTAAGGCTTCGTTTGAGAGCTTATTACAAAAACGTATATAATGTACCTTAAAGGATTTATCTATTTTGTTGAACATATTGTTTGGCATAGCGACCTATTAACTATTTTTTTTAAGACACCCACATTGTATTCGGTTGGAAATACTGTCGCAGGCAAGCTGTTCCAATTTTCGCCGCACGAAGTAAAAAAGTCGAAGCAAAGCGTTTCGTTCGGAGATATCTTTCTACAACAGTTATCTTTTATCGGCATTTTCTACAACTTAACTGTCGTCTGCATAGCCATAGATACCGGGCACTCCGGAATTAATTGTCAAGGGTTCCGAGGAAGCCCCGTCGACAACTACTGTGAGAGATCTTTGGCTCAGAAAGTCCGTTACCCGGCCGATCAGACCAGGAGATATACGGTACGCTGAAAGCTTGCTTAAAAGGCTCGCGTGCCAGTCCAGTGTCATAACACGTCCAGAGGTTCGGCGACCATAACATACAATCGCTGAAAGATATATAGCCATGAATTGATTGACTAGTGATCGTCAAGGTAAGCCAGACGCGGCCAGTTTATAATTTCAAAATTTTTGGAAAGAATTAAAGAATGGCGATGGCAATAGACCTCTAATTAAATGTAAATATTTCTATAATGTCAGTGGAAAGGAAAATACTATCGATAGTCTTTCTTGAGGTGTTCTACCTGAATAATTATTATAAGAGGAAATGTGGTGGTATATCACTAAATAGATTTTTTTTTTGTACGTCAGGAATCCTCATGGATACACACCTCCATCCAGGGGATGATAAAGGTGGTTACGTGAGACTCCTACTCACTAAACCTGACGGTTGCCGCCGCCGTCATAATGGGACACCACGGGATTGCTTTCGCACTCGCCGCAATGCCCCGACGTGATCCACGGAGAGGGCACCCCGCAATGAGGAGCACCCATCCCTTATTCGCAGGGTTGAAAGATTGTGGAGGGATCCCCTTCCCCCCACCCAAGCCTGCTGCCTCTGAAGGGGGCTGAGACCCCCTTCTAGCTGGACTCAGTCTCAGAATCGAACCGGTTGGACAGACCGATTCGAACATTGACCGTGTCCAGCTCCGCCGCCGTTTATCTCCCCGAGAGGAGACCACCGGTCAGACCCCCTGGAAGAGCACACTAAGACCCAGTGATGCGCAGACAGCCTAACTGCAACACACTGGAGTCGAACGTGAGTCCGCTCACGTAGGGGGCCCAACGTCGAACCCGACAGGCCTCTACCGCCGGCCACGGTGATCAGCCGAGACCAGCAAAAAAAAGGCCTAAGTTGGGAACCCACCACGCCCAGACTAATCATCACCAAGCGCAACCGTGGCGTCGCACTCGGCAACGATTAATTCAGGCAACGTCTCGGACCGTCTCCCCACCAAGCACCCTCTCTATAGTGCTTGGTGGAAAGAGGTCCAGACCCTAGACCCAGACCCAGACCCAGACCGCCGCAGACAGCCTCTCCCTCAGCAAGAAAGTGACTGCCGCGGACCCCCCCACACAGCCACGGAACCACTCCAAAGTCCACTCTGCTATAAGAGAAGTACCAGGAGCAATTCCGCAGCCGCCCCGGCAAAGAGGGCCTGCGCCCTCCCGCCCTCAACGCCCAGGCCAACTTTTGCTTGAAAGGTTACCAGCTCTGGCCAGCCATGGACCGGGCACAAACCCCCATGACCGACCCCCACCGCGCCGGGTATTAGCCAACGGGAGAACCCGAAGGTTCTCAGTAACCGTTGTTGCCCAGGGAGCACCACGAGGAGGTTCCCGGCGTTCGCCCCCTATATCACTAAATAGCTATGCTAACTAGTAGCCAACTGGTTTATCACTCCATTTATTTCTTATAGCTCTGTAGAGCTTTCGGAACTTAAAAATTATATTTTTGAGTGCAGTACAAGTAAACTATCTCGGGAAAAATGCCAAAAGGTCAACAAAAAAATGCTGCGTCCAGGGCTCAGTGGGAGGCCCGTTCTTTTGGAATGTTCTTCTAGACTCGCTTCTAAATAAGCTCGGGCAAAAGGTGGTTTATTGCCAAGCCTTTGTTAATGACGTGGTTTTAGTGTTCTCAGGGAACGACACCACGAAAATCCACGGCGAAATAAACGTAGAACTAGAGACAGTACGACTATGGGGACGAAGTAACAAACTTAAATTCGCACCGCAAAAGACAAAGTCGATGGTGATAACCGGAAGGCACAAATATGACAACCCGATCCTGAAAATGGGAAGGGAATTTCTGGAAATAACAAATGACATCAAGATCGTGGGAATCACCATCGACTCCAAACTAACATTTGCCACACACATCGCCAGAACAAAGCATAAAGCCCTATCGATATATCCCGCGCAAGCAAGGCTACTTGGGACTAAACCCCACAATTACCTAAGAGATATACACGGCAGTCATTGAACTCATCATGGGATATGGAGCTGGAGTATGGGCCACAACTGTGGAAAGGAAACATGTGTAGAGGCACCTCTCACCAGTGCAGGGAGGCTTTCCACAAAAAATGAGATGGACGCACCGTAGAGGGTCTAAGAACGCTTCTACCATCCCGGTCGGAATACTCCCACTTGACCTCAGGATAAAAGAAAACGCCCGAGTATATGAGATCCGTAGGGGACGCCAACTCGAGAGCCCGGCGTTGGACTATTGCTTGGAATACAAGGTGGCGGTTGCAGAGCTGGAGTATACATGCCTGGAGGACCTGACACCGGATAGAATGACAGAGTATAACATTAAGAGAAAACCGATATACACCGATGGGAGTAATCTAGGGAGGAGTAGGAGCAGCCCTATCGGTATGGGAAAATGACAGGGAAGTAAACTCCAGGCGGCTCCTTCTAGCGCAAGCATTGTACAGTGTTTGGCCTTTTTTGCAATATAATTTTAAAAAAGTGGCTTTACCTCTTCAGAAGACAGAAAGAAGGAATATATGTTCTTAAGAAAAAAATCTCATAATTGGTTGAGATTAATAATAATTTTCTACAAAGGCATTATAACGGCATCTTCTAAAAATATGACAATTTTTTTTTACATTACTCTTAAATCGAGGAATCCTGGACTAAAGTAACTATAATGCCTGAATCCCTCCTACTTCTTGTCTTCTGAAGGGGTAAAGCTTCTTTTAAGAAATAATTTTGCAAAAAAGGCCAAACAATAAAATTAATTCATATTATTATATGAACTATGATTTCTTGTATTTTTATCTTAGTAAATTACGAAACTCCATAAAATGCTCTGAAAATAAAACATTACCTGTATAACTTTCTACTAGTTTAACATTGAAATACGAGAATATACGAGGATATATGTTGAAATATTATATCGACATCTGTTCAGCAGCTTACATTTAAAATGTATACTGACTGACTTCTGATATCCATCCGGATGTATCGACATACACACGACAGATATGTTTTCTTTTCCTCCTTATTCATAGGCAATTAAGATGAATGGCTGTATTAATGAGCCATTAATTTAAATGTCATCTTCTAGATTCACATGTTTTGAAAAAAAATTACTGCTTGCTTGCTTAAATTTTTTGTCTTAACCAAATGTTAAAATTAAACAAACATATAATATTATGCGATAAAACTTTTTTTAAATTGAATTTTATTATTTTTTGTCATTTTATTTTTAAAAAATCTAAAAGAAGCTAAAATGGTAACTAAAACTATGGTTATAATTAAACGCTGCTAATTAATGAAACTAATTACTTCAAGGGAATTTTATCTAAGCTTCAGCAGTCTTCAGCTTGTAAATTTTAATAGACAAATTAATTAGACAAAAAAAGAGGGGTCATCGGGTAAAGTTTAACAAGAAATACACAGAATCCATACTAGCTTTTACAGATGATCTCGCAATATTGACACGTAATTTAAAACAATGTCAGGTACTTTTAAATGTAGTTGAGGATATCTGTACGTGGACGGGCGGATTGAGGACAAAACCAAGTAAATGCTTTAGTCTGTGTCTGGGTAGACGGAATACCAAATATATACCTCTTACGATCCTTACAATAAGCGGTCAGTACGGCGTACGGCGGTCATTACGAAGCAGCTCCATTAAAATTTTTAGTTAAAAAAGCGGGTTGAAAATCGATTACCAAGCCAGAACACCATCGTTGGACGTTTAATAGTAGTAATAGTTTAGTAGTAGTTGTTTTGATAGTCCATAGCTTTTTAAACGATCTTAAAAAGGTAGACCACCAACCAACGAGTAACCTCAAAAATCTAAAACCAAATACATAAGTGCCAAATATTCTAAAACCTGCTCTATTTTCTATAAATCATCTCTTTTATGCTAACAAATAAGAAGTAATAAATATGGAATAAATAAAACACTATAAAGATTTTAGAACATGCCCATGCATTATGATAAGAGAACTGACTATGGAAACTTCTTAGTTTAAGCATAAATGCTGGTACATATAAACAAATTTACACTGATTGTTTTCTATACATGGAAAATATTAAAAAAAAAAACATGATGGGGGGCCTTTAAATGGCTTACTTGATAAGCTCAGCAACACCGGAGTCAGATGTCATATTGACGGTATGGGTATTAATAATATAAATTATGCTATTGATATGGTGCTGCTGAGCCCATCAATATGAGCTCTGAGAAAACTCGTAAACATTTGTCCTATGCCGAGGCCCACGGGCTCAAATATAATGCACTCAAGAGAGAGCTTATGATTTTTAAATCTGATAATAAAACCTACCACAATATACACGGTTACACATGTGGAGTGAATCTTAAAGTAGTTAAAGAATTTGAATATTTGGGCCACTGGGTCTCGGACGGTTTGAGAGACAACTCAGACGTGGAATGGGAGCGCAGGTCACTGTCTGTTCGATGTGGCATGTTGGCCCACCGGTTTGCACGCTGTACTAAAGCAGTAAAGGTCACTCTAGTGCGTCCGGCATGTTAGCAGACGCAAATGTAGACAGCTTTGCCACAATTATGCGCAAGAGGTGCGCTTCCCTTTATACCGTATCCGTGACAGCCCCAATAACATCTTGAGGGCAGTAAGTGGCAGGTGGGACTCACCAATCTTGGAGCGTTGCATACGACTCCATGCAGTCAGGTAGATCTTTTGTGAGCCGAGCTTAGTGATAAGAACTCTACTAACACTAGTTTGCATAAGTCTGTATTTATTTACTAACAATATTATGGAATAATTTTCTGAATTAAACAATTATTATTATTATTATTATTTTTTGTTGAAGTCTCACTAGATGAGCCGGCTGAGTAATTAATAGGCGAAGACCCTGCAAAGCATCATCCGTATCCCCACCCCGTAATTCGGCTGTAATATCTTCAGTTCCCCCGACTCTAGCCCGCCTGTTCAGCAAAGAGTCGCTGACGGTCCGTATGCTGTCAGCGTCAGCTCAGGACGTGCTCCGACGATCATCCCCGGGAAGCGGCCGTAAACGTAAATTTCTTTGTTGTCTCTCCATTTTGAAGGTTGAACAGTGGCCATTCCTTCACTCGGGGTCCACTCAGGTCCCTTGAGGAGGCTGTTTGGAAGGCCAGCTACCTTAAAGGGGGGAGCAAAGATTGTGAGTAGCTCCCCAATGCCCTTAGTAGCCTCGTACGACACCCACGGGCTAGCAAAGGGTGGCACAATTCTCCTATGCCGGTACCATACGGCTATTATTATTATTATTATTATTATTATCATTTATTTTATTTTAATCTTATTATTTACATTTATACATATAACATTAAAAAAAAACAACATTATAAATATAAATATAAAAAATAGTATCCCGCCGACGTGGGCCTTACGACCATTCCGTCGGTGGTAAGGGCGACAGCGAAAGAAACTTCCTCACAATGCGTGCCGTACCCAAAACTGCTGCTCTTTGCATCCGACCCTTGATCCAGTTTTTTAGTGAGAGCCTCTTGAGATGATGATCGAGACTCTTCGCTATAAGACCATTGACGGAAACTACCATCGGGACAATTATTGTTGAGTCAACATCCCACATGTCGGTAATCTCGTGAGCTAAGTCCAAGTATTTTGACAGTTTGTCCTTCTCAGCTTTCACAAGATTAGCGTCACACGAGACACTGATATCAACAAGAAATGCCCGGCGCTCTAACCGATCTTCCAGCACGATATCAGGCTTATTGGCTACAATAGTCCTGTCCGTTATGATAGATCGGTCCCAATAGAGTTTAGCATGACCATTTTCCAAAACTGGCTCCGGTAAGTACTTACAATATGGCACTTCAAAAGGTACCAGACCGTATTGAAGAACAAGTTCTTGGTGAATAATCTTGGCTACTTGGTTGTGCCTGTGCAAATACTCTCCATTGGCAAGACGACAACAACCGGAAATAACATGTCTGATGGATTCCCCAGGTTGGTGGCACGCACGACATATATCAACAGTGCCATCCTTTATTATGTATTTCCGATAGTTGTTCGTCTTGACATTGACAACTTCGTCAGCAATTGCACAAGCAAAACCTTCGGTTTCACCAAAGAGATCACCGAATCGTAGCCAAGCCACGGACGCCAGAAGGTCTACATCAGGCCCATAGAGTGCCTGGTGGAACCGTCCATGAAGGTCCTTACTCTTCCATATATTTATACGGTCGTCAGTGCTAAGTACTACCGGTTTATGCCAGTTGTCTTTGGCTAAGGAGAGCGGTGTGAGGCCATTATCTACTGCAACAATGTCCCGATGCATTCCACACTCAGCATGAACGAAATATTCTCTAAGATTGCATACCTCACGGTTGTGTAAGTTTTTGGCATTAAGGAAGCCGCGACCCCCACACTTCCGTGGAATATACAATCTCATCACTGATGAGCGCGGATGATGCATGCGATACATTGTCAATAGTTTTCGGGCCTTTCGGTCCAGGGCATCTAATTCAGTCTGAGTCCACCTTAATATGCCGAAAGTATACATCAGCAGGGGCATTACCCAACTGTTGAATGCACACACTTTGTTACCTCCTGACAAAAGACTTTTTAGGATTTTTGTCAAGCGGTTAAAGAAGCGTTCTTTCACTAGCTGTTTAATGTCCCCACTTAGTATGCCTAAGCATTCCGACATACCAAGGTATTTGTAGGATTCGGTTTCAGACAGGGATCTGAGGGACATTGTCTCCGAGAGTTGTAAATATTCGCTATTTACAACTCGGTCATTCTGCACATGTGCAACCGCGCATTTATCTACACCAAACTCCATTCTAATGTCATTACTAAACGTTTGCGTAACGCTTAGTAATGATACCAGATCTGCTTTATTTGGTGCAAATAATTTGAGATCGTCCATGTACAAAAGATGTGAAATGATCTCACCCCCTCTGCGAAAGCGAAATCCCAGTTTTGAATCCCTAAGCAATGTGCTTAAGGGGTTCAAAGCCAGGCAAAACCACAAAGAACTCAAGCTATCACCCTGGAAAATACCTCGCTCAATCCTTACAGGTTCGGAAGTAAGAAGACTTCCTCCGCCCCCTGGAAGACAAAGGACCGTTGTCCATTGCCTCATACATGAATCAAGAAAAGCGCATAAATCTGTGTCAATCTTATACACTTCTAGTACTTTTCTCAACCATGTATGAGGCACCGAATCATAGGCCTTTTTTATAATCAATCCAGGCGGCGGAGAGACCCTTCTTACCTCGGCGAACCTTTTCATTAATGGCCATGTCAATAAGGAGGAGCTCCTTAGTACCACGAGACCCAATCTTACATCCATTTTGAGCGGGATCTAAAATGCTGTTTGCATACAAATTTGTGTTTAATTTTGAAGTCAAAATGGATGTATTATTATTATTTATTTCAATTCACCTTAATGGGTTTTATCAAAATAACATCGCATATAAAAGATGTTAGTTTTAGGGATAGATGTATACGCACCATTGCTGTCGTGTGGAGAATAACAGCATTTTTGCGCGCTGTTTCGGACTGTGACCGGTAACCCCAGTAGTAGCAGAGAACTTTTTATTTATTTATTTATTTATTTATTATGGAAACAAACGGTATAATAACATTGAATAAAATATACATATATAAATAGTACTTAACCATAAACAGTTTCCAAAATTAAAACTAAACACATAATAAAATTTTGAAAAGAAACTGGTAAAGAGTTTTGGTACTATTCCCGTCGTGGAGAGGATTAGAGGGATTACAGTGACCTCGACATGTCCCCAAACTTGCCGAATCTCTTCGACAAGTGGTTGGTATTTTATTAACTTTTCAGAGGTGTAAGTCTGAATATTATGTGATGTAGGCACACCAATATCCAGTATCCATGTTCTTTTCCTCTTTTTTTTTACAGCGATAATGTCCGGCCGGTTGAGAGCAACGGTTCGATCGGTGAGGACAGATCTGTCCCAGTATAGCTGGATATCATCACTTTCCAGAACCGGACTCGGGGTGTATTGCCAGTATGGACTTTTCTCCTTCAACAAGCCATGTTTGCCGGCCAAGGCCATATGAATGATTTTTGCAACATCGTTATGCCGCTTGGTGTATTCGGTTGCAGCAAGGTCCTGGCATGCTCCTGTTATATGTTGAATGGTTTCTGGGCATTGGCGACAGCGACGACACAACTCATCCTCTACTTCAGCTTTAACAATGTATTTTAAGTAGTTTCTCGTACGAACTACCTGATCCTGGATCGATAGCATAAATCCTTCGGTTTCGGTGAATATGCTTCCTTGTTTTAGCCAGTTAGTGGAGGTATCAAGATCGATGTGCGGCTGATGCAGTTCATTTATAAAACGGCCGTGTAAGGGTTTTGAGGCCCACTGATGTATTTTGGCTGAATATATTAATATATTCAGTATCCAATACCAAGAGTTCACTATTATTAGTATGAAGTAGATCGAGTGGAGTCAGTTTGTTATTGGCATGAACAACTGCTTGGTGGAGGGTTGACGTTTTTGGTTACAAAAATATGTACGAAGACTCTGGATCTGCTTAGCGCATTGTCTGCTAATATCTACGAGACCCCTGCCACCTTCGGCCCGTGGTAGAGTGATCCGCTCAATTACTGATTTCGGATGATGATTTCGATGATTTGTCAGCATTACGCGGGTACTTCTCTCAACTTTCTCGAGCTCAGTCTTAGGCCACTTGACTATCCCAAAAGTATAAGTAAGCACGGGTATGGCGAAGTTATTAATTGCCTTAAAGGTATTCTTCCCGTTCAGACCGGTCAAGAATTGTCTTGAGCCTACGATGGTATTCCTTGATGACTTTCGACCGGATCTCTTTGTGATCAACATGAAGCGACTGTTGCAGGCCCAGATACTTGTAAACATCATCATCAACCATAGTATCTATCGAGTTTCCATCTTTGAGATGATACCCATCGGATGGATGTATCTTACCTCGATCGACACTTAGAGTATTACACTTATCCAACCCAAAAGACATTTTTAGAAAACTGTTCAGTGGTCTGAAGCAGCCCTCGGAGTTCATGTTTATTAGTCGCGTAGATTTTAATGTCGTCCATATAAAGTAGGTGGTCCAGTCTGTACTGCTTATCTCTCGTCCCTTTGTTTTTAAACCCGTACTTTGTCTCGTTTAGAAACGAGGATAATGGATTCAGGGACAGACAGAACCAAAGGTAGCTTAAGCTATCTCCCTGAAAAATGCCCCTTCGGATAGGGATATGACCGGTGTTAATGTCTTTTCCTTAATAATATGCTGAGTTTCCCAGTGTGACATCATGTGCCCTAATAAAGCGATTATCTCGGGGTGGATCTTATATATTTTGAGTACCTTCACCAACCAGGAATGTGGCACTGAGTCAAAGGCTTTTTTGTAGTCAGTGTAAGCCATGTGGATGTTACGAGACTTGTGGTATGACTGTTCCGTAGCTACTGTATCAATAAGAAGTTGCTCTTTGCACCCTTGTGAATTCTTGATACATCCTTTTTGCTCTGTCGCTAGCAACGATCGTTTATTCAGGTGTTCATACATCTTTTGTGCAAGGCAGGATGTTAGGATCTTATACAGAGTACACAGGCACGTAATACCGCCCTATTATTATGTTGCTGGATTTTTGGTGTCGTCATCTTTAGGTAGTGTAGTAAGTGTAGTAAGTATGTTATTCCAGTGGTGAGGTATGGAGGGATTTTTTCAGGTGTACGGAGAAGGGAAGTGAAGTATTCGGCAATGTATTTATGAACAGAAGAGAACTTCTTAAGTTATGTATACCATCAGGGCCGGTTGCCTTAAAGTTTTGAGTTTTGTTCACCGCTTTAGTGATATCCTCTGCTGTAATGGCTACCAAACCCATGGATTCGGTATTCATAAGTTTTTTTTTCACCTGAAAAATCCTGTTAGCGCCCTCATTGTGGCTTACAATCTCAGACCACAATCCCCGCCAGAAGTTCTCAACATTCTCTAGGCAAGGTGGGTGACCAGTTTTTCTGTCAACATCTCCTCTAAGTTTTCTGTAAAACAACTTTTCACTTTGCCTAAAGGTGCCGTTGTCTATCTTCTTTTTCTGAGATGCTTGGTACCTTCGAACACGGTTCGCTTTAAGGGCTATCTTTTGTCGTAAGATATCGAGAATTTCCTCCGGAGTCTTATTGGGTGGGTCATATTTAGTATGATGGAACGTCTCCATTCGCAGTTTATCGTATGCGGTGACGACTTTGTTGCTTCGGATACCACGGATGTACTGGGTCAGGAGTCCAATATCTTGTCGTAATTTGTTAATTTGCCGGGATATTCATTGCTCCCAGGCTGGGACTCATTTTAGTGGTCCAGACTTTGTCAGGCTGCAGACGACCTTCCCGCTTGTATGTCGAACAACTGCAATAGCAGCAGCATAAATGGCTGTCTGAATATCTTCGAAAGTTTTGTCGTTTTGTTCTAGGTGTTGGGGCAGTAGGTTGTTATTAACAGCGTGAACAGCCATTGTCAACTTGCGGGAAGAGTTTTGGCAAGGAATAGGTGGCCGATGGAGTGGGTCATTTCCAGAAAATTCAATGAGAGCCTTCAGAAATTCAGCGCGTAGGGCTATTAAGGCCAAATTTTCTTCCACTTCAAAGCTAGTGACTTGTTTGCTTATCAATGATACTTATTCATTAGTCTCTGCTGAGCGAACAGGATTAAGATTGATGAATAAAATAAAAAAATATTGCATTTGAATTTGGAATCTGTCATTTTTATACGATTGTTCATTGTGTTTTCTCATTTTGGCTCCAATACATTGTACAATATTTTGCAATATTAAAATAGAGTGGGGTGATAAAGAAAACAGAATCTCTGTGATTGCATTAGGTACACAAAGTAGGTATGGAGCCAAATGCAATTTTTAAAACTCTCCATACACTTGTACTTTGACTAATACACTTTGACTAATACAGTCAAATGTTAGTGTACCGGGCTATTAATAGGTACAATGAGACTTCCTCTGTTTGTGACAGAGAAAGATCTGGCCGTTCACGTAGTATTCATACGAAAAAGGTGGTCAAAGCAGGAAGGGAAAGAATTCTAAGAAATCCTGTCCGAGAGCAAAAGATTTTATCTCGGGAAATGAAGAAAGCACTTAGAACCATGTCGCGTATTTTAAGAGATGACTTAGGACTTGCTGCCTATAAGAGCCGCACTGGTAATTTCTTAAATGATAAATTAAAGATGAATAGGGTGTTAAAATCGAAACAACTACTGAAGTGGTATGCAAAAGAAGGTTACAGAAAAATGTTGTTTACGAATGAGAAAAAAAAATATATTGACCAACCTTTTAACAAACAAAATGACCATATTTATATTCAAAGATCTAAAGAAGCTTTCCAATCATTCAACAGAGTGCAATGTGGGCATTATCCGACTTCAGTGATGGTTTGGTGGGGTGTTAGCTATGAAGGAGTGACTGAGCCATATTTTTGTGAAAAAGGTATCAAAACACGTGTATCAAGTGAAAGTTTATCAAGATGCCATTCTTGAGAAGGTAGTTAAGCCCCTGATAACACCATGTTTAATAACCGAACATGGTCCTTCAAGCAAGACTCGGCGCTGGGTCATAAAGCTCGGTCCACGGTCGGTCGGTTAGAAGCAAACATCTCGGACTTCATCAGAGCTGAACACTGGCCGTCGTCTAGTCTCGATCTTAATCCGCTGGATTATGATTTATGGTCAGTTATAGAGAGTACAGCTTGCTCTAAACGCCATGATAATTTGGAGTCCCTAAAACAATTCATACGATTGGCAGTTAAAGGACTGTATTGCAGTCAATAAACTTCACCTCGAATAAGCTTTTAATATTTTTAAATGTTTTTTATTTGTGTATTAAACTAACACACTGTTAAAGTAATAAATGTTAATTATATATTTTTTTCTTACAATATTTATGTCAAGGCTAGATATAATTATAAAGGTAAGAACGTGTGATAGATTGTGTATCGCTTAAGTGTTTATGGAGGCTTGCCACTTGGGAACTTTTTACCTCTTTCTTTTTTTACCTGAAGTGGTTAAGTTGTGAAGTTTTAGTAGTGTATAGGCAAAGAGATGGCAACCTAACTTTTATTGAAGATGTGTTAATATATTATCATCTACAGTGACTTTTACGTGAACCTAATATTAGTTAAAAGTAATGCAAAATAAAAAATATATTAATTTTTTATATACGATATTTTAATATTTCTATTCACTTTCATTTGATCTAAATATATTTTTTTTATTTTTACAATCTTTACTTTCAATATATAAAAGATATATTATGGAGTATGTTTCTACTAATTGGGTTTTTTTTTCCACATTTGTTATATTACAAAGTAATTTCTAAAACCACTTTTTGAAATATTACACAGAAGTTTTATCACAACAACTTTGTAAAATAAAGGGATTATTGTCTTAATTTCTTTACATCTTTAATAAATATAACATTAGTTTACCTACTTTGTTTCAGTAAATGATTTAATTACTACCTATCCATCAACTTTAATAAATGTAATTAGATTACCTATCAAAGAATAAAACATAAAATTAACTTAAAATTACAATTAAAAATCAGCTCAATACAATTCAAAAGTTCAGTTGTTTTGTAACAAACATTTTTTTTCCGCAAATATGAGTAAATAATATCAAAAAGAAAATATAATAGCTTAATTAAATGAACATTTATAGAAAAATATATACTTTCCTTTTCAGTAACTAACTTGTTCCATGTCTCTTGGTCTAAATGTTTTATACGCTGCGTCAAGGGGTTGAATTTTCCCAAAACTCAACACTTTAGGGAAGCCCGGACAAGAGAACTCCATTACTCCTTACGACTCGACTCACCTAGGTTTTTATGTTGAAATTACAAGTCATAAATCATTATTTGTTCAAATTGCTTATTGGCGTAAGTTCGATTTATATTCATACCATAAGCATAAAGCTCTTGAAGAACCCAACAATTTCCGTACATAAATTTTGTAAATATTACATATAAGGAGTTGCTCTTTTCATAAAAATTATATAAAACAATGCTGTTTTTACACTGCTATAGATTTTTAGTTTCTGATAACAATTTTAGATTTTAAGTCAAAATAAACTATCTTTATTAAGTACAAGATCAAGAATATTGTATCAAGAAGTACAATAGATAAAAATTATGAAAAGCGACAAGGTTAAACACAATATAAAACTATAACAAAAAGAAAACAAAATACATTTATAAGTATTATATGTTCCACACATACAAAATATATAAAATATACTTAAATATATAGCCAAACAAATATATAAAAATTATATATACATATACACAAAGAAATGATACCTCATTTCGTTGAAATTTTATGTAACAAGGCTTAAACTTTGTTTAAATTATAACTTTGAGATAAATTCACAAGCTTAGATGAAATTCCCTTGAAGTAATAAGTTTCATTTATTAGCAGCTTTTAATAACTTTTAGTTACCATTTTATATTTTTTGAGATTCATACAAAATAAAACAACATAAAAATAATAATATACAATTTAAAAGTTTTATCACATAATATTATATGTATGTTTAATTTTAACATTTGGTTAAGACAAGATGTTATTAAATACACAGGCATTTTTTTTTCAAAACATGGAAATCTAGAAGATGACATTTAAATTAATGGCAGATTAATACAGCCATTCATCTTAATTGTCCATGAATAAGGAGGAAAAGAAAAATCTGTTGTGTGAATGTCGATACATCCGGATGGATATCAGAAGTCAGTCAGTAAACATTTTAAATGTAAGCTGCTGAACAGATGTCGATATAATATATATAGGAGATAAGACCTCCGTTAGTGTTTTTAAAAAGTGTGACGTCAGCATTGCTGCCGTCACTGTGTTGTAGTCATCGCGATGGTTGTTCACGATTACTTCTTCAAAATAAAACATCACGAATAATTATAGCTTCATTTATTCAACTGGCAGCGTAACAGTGTCTTTATAGAAATCCACACGGTCCGACGTCTTGAGCGAGAATACCCGTAGCCGCACGTTCATGTCGCTACAAGTTTTTTCAAGTATTAATTTCTGTGCGGCTCATTTGTAGGGATCTTCGCACGTGCTTGTCGCTACAAGATTTTACAAGTAACATTTTGTTTATGTTCTTAAAACAACACAACTAGAAATGCTCTAATTTATGATGATTTTTACACCGATAAATAATCATCGTTATATTTAATCAATGAATTAGTTAATTTAATAATTATAATTGTTGAAGTATTTTCGTTGCGCCGATATATATCAACATATAATCTCGTATGTTCTCGTGTTTCAATGTTTAATTTGTAGAAGTTTTACAGGTATTTTTTTAGAGCATATTATGGTGTTTCAAAAATTTACCAACATAAAAATACACAAAAATCATAGTTCATATGATAATATGAAATAATTATATTGGTTGGCCATTATTGCAAAATAATTTCTTAAAAGTAGCTTTACCCCTTCAGAAGACAGAAAGAAGGAAGAACATATATTCCCCATATATGTTCTTAAGAAAAAAGTCTCATAAATGGTTGAATTAGCAAAGCGTTGGGAGCTAGCAGCAACTATTTTTATATAATAATTGATAACATAAATGATTATAACGGCATTTTCTTCTTATATAAAATGTAAACCTATTTTTTATCTGATATATTATAACCAGACAATAAATATTTTTCTCGTTACATTTCTGATGTCAACATTGTGTAAAAAATATGGTTTTATATTTCTAATACAAAAAAATATTGTCTTTGATTTCATGTTGGCCGTGCATCTCTAATAAAAGCGTTCGAAAGTTCAACCGGCCTGTTTATAAAACAAACAAGTTAGCAATTTCAACAGGACAGTAATTACGAAGGTTTAATCTATACTTTGAAACCCAATCAACGGCAATAATCGCCAAGTGCACTTTATAGTACCAACCAGAGGAAATAACTGCTCGAGTTTAATGAAAATGCTGCAAACGGTATTGAAAATGCTGCAAACGGGAAGTTGACATGGAGTTGCAGTGGCTACTTAGCAAAGAGCAAAGCGCAAAACATCCACACCAATTGGTTTTGCACTTGCAAAAACCAATTGGCGTGGACGCTTTGCGGCGCTTTACGATACCTCAACAAGGCCGAGGAGTCAGAGGCTGACCAGGCTAGGTAGTAAAAGGATGTGTTGAAATGGGGCTTTCACAAGTCTGGACTGCGGGGAGATCTCTCTCGGGAGAGGAAACTAGGCCCAAACCTGGTGAAAATGGTAATGGTAAAACCTGGTATGTAATTTTTTTTTTATATATTTTTTTTTATATTATCTAGGGCAATGCTTGACTACATTCCACCTGATGGTAAGTGGAATGTAGTCTTAAATGGTAAGTCGCATTGCCCTAGCAACCTATTCACTCTTCTCTTGAATGTGACCACATTGTATTCGGTCGGAAATACCGACGCAGGCAAGCTGTTCCAATCCTTTGCTGTACGCAGTAAAAATGAGGAAGCAAAGCGCTTCGTTCAAACAGGTGGAATGTCCACAACAAAAGGATGAAAACCTGCCGTGCGTCGGGACGTCCGGTGATGGAAGGGGGACGGGGTAATTAAATTGTGTAATTCCTGCGCACACTCACCAAAATGTATCCTATAGAATACTGAGAGGCTAGCAATTCTACGCCTGTGCTCAAGGCTTTGGAGGTCGGCTCCGACCAATTCAAGATCGCCTATAAGCCTCTTTGCTCGCCTCTCAATTGAGTCCAGAACCGCAAGATGAGACTTTGCGGCACCAGCAAATATGTGGCCACAGTACTCTACACACGACCGGATCTGTGCTTTGTATAAAACAAGAAGCTGTCCCGGTGCAAAGTACTGCCGAACCTTAGCAAGAACGGCAAGCTTTGCTGCTGCTGTTCTTGCTCTGGACTCAATGAACCGACCAAAGTTGAGGTTCGAAGAAAATCTCTAAGCCTAACAACTGAAGCTGGTCACTGTATTCCAAGGATACATTCTGGAAAGTAGGAGCCAAGGTGAAAGGGCTCCTTTTGGCGATGACTAGACACGTCTGCGTTTTGGTGGCGTTGAACTTGACAAGATTGGCATTGCTCCATGCGGAGACTGCCTGAAGTTTGTCATTCAAACGTTGTACCATGGCTTCTCTTTCAGACTGTACATGATCTCGACTAGCCCGAGTACTCGGCAGATATCTTTCTACAACTGTGCTGTCGTCTGCATACCCATAGATACCGGACCTTCAACAGATCATTAATGTGCAGCAGAAACAGAGTTGCAGAAAGAACGGACCCTTGAGGCACTCCGGCATTTATTGTCAAGGGTTCCGAGGAACACCCGTTAACAACTACTCGGAGAGACCTCTGGCTCAAAAAGTCCGTTACCCAGCCGATCAGACCAGGAGATATACCGTACGCTGAAAGCTTGCATATAAGGCTCGCATGCCACACCCTGTCAAATGCCCTTGAGACGTCCAGAGAGACGGCGACCGCTTCTCCGTTCTTCTCGATGGCCTCGCCTAAAATGTGAGTAGCATACACTAGGAGGTCCCCAGTAGACCTATTACGGCGAAACCCGTACTGTCGGTCACTGAGGAGTTCGTTACCTTCTAGGTATGCTAGTAGGCGCGAGTTCAATACACGCTCCATAATCTTGCAGAGTATGGAGGTGATTGAAATCGGTCTGTAATTGACAGGGTCGGCACGGCTGCCTTTTTTGGGCACGGGTTGTACATTAGCAAGCTTCCAGGATTTCGGCACTATTCCAGTCATGAAAGAGAGGCGATACAGACGTGTCAGTACAGGAGACAACTCAGCTGCGCATGTCTTGAGCAGAATGGCTGGTATACCATCAGGACCACTGGCTTTATTCACATCTAAACGACACAATGTTCTCCATACCTCTTTGTTCGTCATGCGGATTTCAGGCATCGAAATACCGCAGTGAGGAAGATGTGCTGGAGAAGCATTGCCAGTGTCTAGATGCGAATTATCAGCAAACAGAGAAGCAAATACATTCGCTTTCTCTGTTGCTGTGTGGGCCAGGGATCCATCCGGCTTCAGCAGAGCAGGCAGTGAGGGTTGGCAGAAATTCGACTCGATCGCTTCTGCAAGAGACCAGAAAGCTCGACTGCCAGTTGGTTTGACAGAGAGCTTTTCGCCATTCTTAGCGATTCGATCGAGACGAGCCTTCCGCAATGCCTTTTTGTAGGACTTGGCAGCTAGGTTAAAGGCTCTCTTCTTTGTACTTACATCCGGAGTTTTGCGGCTTCGAGCATCAGCCCAAATGAGATAAGCCGAATGTTTTCGGTCTTGAGCATGACCACATTCGGCATCAAACCATGGGCGAGCTTTGCCACCGACGGGAACTTCAGCAAAAGGAATAAAATACTCCATTGCCTGATGCACCACATCGGTTATAGCATCCGCGCAACTCGACGGATCCAAAGAAGAGAAGCAGCCCTGCCGCCATGGATAAGACCCAAAGAAGTGCCGCATCTCATCCCAATCTGCTGACTTGTATTTCCATACTCGCATACTCCATGTGGTTCGAGAGCTGGTGGGGAATATGTAAACACAGATTTCACATGACAGTGATCGGAGGTTCCCTAGGGGGAGGTGACCTCAACACGATACCTGTCCGGATCAGTTGTCAGCAGAAGGTCCAGGCAATTGGCTGTATGGCCTACCACATCTGGTACCCTCGTCGCTTGCCTCACCAGCTGAAAGAGGTCCAAGGACAACGCAAAGTTCCGCGCTTCTCTTCCAGCATGGTCGGTTTTCTGGTTCGGGAACAGCCAGTCTTGATGACAAGCATTAAAGTCCCCCAGAAAAACAAGCTGCGCTGAAGGGTACTGACGCAAAGCCATATCAGCAGCCTCACCGAGATACTCAAATAATCTAGTTGTCTCCTGGTCACCGCTGTGCGAACGGTAAACACAGGAATACAGGATTTTTTCGTTTCCTGTGTCTACTAAAACCCATATAGAAGAAAAAGTGGGGTCTTCAAGGTGACGGAGACGCTGGATACAGAGGTCGTTCCGCGTGTACACGCAGACTCCGGCACGTGAGCGAAAATTGTGCTCTAACGTGTATCCGGGATAATGCAGGTGCGCAGCGCTCAAAGGACATTGTATCTGCGTCTCCGTCAAAAAGAGCAAGTGCGGCTGCTCTGTCTCCAGGTGGTGGTGGACAGCTAAAAGATTTGAGTGCAAACCCCTTATATTAGTGAGGTGCACTTTGTATGAGGAGGAGTGCAACCGCTGTGTCAACTTGTTTCTTTTTTTTACCTTTTTCATAATAAAAAATAAATAAAAGTGAATAGGGATGGGAAATGGCAGTTGAACGAGGCGGTACGTATCAAACCCGACTTCGAAATTGGTGATGTCTTGTCGCTGGGAGGCTAGCCTGGAGACTGCGGGGACGCCCGAACCCCCCCAGGGATCGCCATCGGGCCTCCTCGCCTGGTCGCCAACCAGCAATATGGAGCCACCCTGGGATTTTTCGCAGCTGGCGGGGCAGCCTTTCGTGGGTGGCTAACCCACTAATTGGGCCCCCAACTATCTGCGGGCGGCCAGCGGAAAGCCGTCGCTTCGGATCCCGCTACCCTCCTCGACTAGACACCCGACAAAACAAACACCAACTCGACGTCAACCGGTTCGCCAACGTACCGCAGCTGTTCAGACCCATTTCCCATAAACGGCTTCATCGAGTAAGCCGCAAGTCTCTAAATTTAAAGAGGTAAATGATGTTGAAACTGAATCTGGCTAGGGAACTTACAGATATTCTGGAGGCCCTAGAAAATAGAATAGAAGCTGATAAGACTTGATCAGTCTTATCAGACTGATAAGACTGATCAAGTCTTCTCCCTGAGTTAGAAAATCTGCAAATATAGTATAAGTTTCATAAACTATATTCGAACGGCATTACTTTGCATATATGGGAGTATCAGCAGCTAAGTCATTAGCTGCTCCCGCGGTGACAACTTCCTGCGACGTCGAGAATATCGAGCAATTAATTCGCTCGATTGTGTCCTTAAGGGCGTGTTCTACACCCGTTCTTGCGGACAAGAGGAGGGAGTTGGTTGCAGCTGCAGCCCAGGATGTCAAGCAGTTCCTTCAACCGGATTTCCTGAGTCGGCTGGTGAGGGAATTTCTTTACTTCGCCGTAACACTGTGCCGGGATGGGGGCCCGGAGGCGAGTGCTTTTCATCACCCTGAAGTATTTGGGCTCGGTTTCAGTCCTTTACGACCCTTTTTTGCACATTGGGCAGTTCCCGAGGGCCTAAAAGGATTATAAATTATGTTTGTTATGGAAGGATATTCACGGTAATTGTGCTGTTGGGTGAAACGGTTTTCTACGATCGATGTCCTGAAAGCTTTGAAGGACCTGACCGAGAAGGCTGTGTCCGAGGAGAACGTCGTCCTGGTGGTTTCGCTGGATGTTGTCAACAGCTTTAAGGTAGCACTTGTGCAAAAATATTGTATTAATAGATATAATGTAGGCAGTTTTGCATATCTTCTAAGTGAACCGACAACAGAAAGTTATAAGTCTGATATTGAAATATTTCTTCACTAATGCTAAGTATATACGTTGATTCAATGCAGAATATATATAATATATACGTTGATTCAATGCAGAATTAATTGTAAGTTTAGGTTATGATGGGGACATCTCCAAATAGGATAAAAGTCCCAGAAAAATAATAAAAAAAACATTAAAAATAAAATAAAAAAGCTTTAAAGTTTTCCGTTTGAGATTTTGTTCAAAGCGCTCGAGTCATATAAGCTCTCACCGCAGATTTAGGGATCCCTTTTAGTTAAACAGTGACGGTAATCAGGGAGCACCGTATAATATCTTTCACTGTGCCCTCACTCCTGGTGAAAATTCAGCCTAGGAAAATACAGACCGAGTTGTGCATCGGTGTTGGCACCGGGAGGGTAAAACTCAAGGTGGCATCGGTTATGGTTCTAGTTTTAGCTAGATGAACGGGATGTTAACGTGCCATCTTGTGCAGATGTTCAAGGGGCATGGGTATCTCAGTGACTACGTTCACAGGGTAGCACGGAGAGAAGCCGCCCCCTGTTGCAACCACTGTGACAAGCCTGTCCATAAAGCTTGTCACACCTTAGCGGAATACGCAGCTTGGGACCACCTTGGTGGACAGTAATCCCTGAGTGTTGTCTACGCAATGATTCTGATGATTCCTAGGTTGTATACCATCATCGGGCATCCATCTCCGTCTAGAGTTCGGAGGTGGCGGTTAAGGCTCATATGAAATATCTGGATCTTACCCTGGACGGCAGGTGGCGTATCGGGGCTCACTTCTCCTCGTTGGCCCCGATACTCATTTCCACTGCTGCGATCTTAGGGAGGCTTCTGCCCGACGTCGGAGGACCGGGTGCTCCGTGCCGGCGGTTGTACGCCGGCATCTTACGGCCCTTTACGGTGCGGCCATATTGTCGGGTGCCGCACCCGCGACTCCAAAGTCCTCTTACGACAATCGCAGAGGACCATCACGGTGAGGGTGATCATGGGGTGTCGTTCACTGTGGCGACACTGCTTGCAAGTGACCCTCCCTGGATGCTCCAGACGGAGGTCCATGCAGCAGTGTACTGGCACCGAGCCAATGCTCGGGGCAGGGACGAAGCATCTGAGGCGGCTAGGATCAGGGCAGGAGCACAAAATGTCTTGGTCCAGCGGTGGAAACGTTAGTTGGGAGTCACTGGCCGCCGGATTCACTGTTGGGGCGCTACCTCGGCGACATAGGACTCTGACGTACCGCCTTGTGCAGATACTCTTCGGGGCCACCGATGCCTCGGGGGGTATCTGCACAAGGTGGCGAGGAGAGAGGCGACTTCCAGCTGTCACCACTGTGACGAACCACAGGACTCAGCTCGTCACACCCTGGAGGAGTGTGCGGCGTAGGATTGCCAGCGAGAAGAGCTAACGGTCGTGGTCGGCAGCAGTGTTTCGCTGTCGAGCGTCATTACAAAGATGCTTGACAGCGATGATGTTTCGGTCGCCAAGGCCTCCTTCTGCGAGCAAGTCATTGCCGCGAAGGTGACCGCAGAGCGGGTCAGGGAGCTCGCCTCCGCTGACCCGATCCGCAGGGGTAGGCTGGGAAGAAGGAGGCGGGAGTATACCCGTCACTTCCTTCCCCAGCCGTAGTGCCTAGGTGGGAGGGGAGGGTGACCCCTAAGCAATCCCGTGGTGTCCCATTAAGGCGATGAGGGCAACCGTTGGTTGTTTAGTTGGTACCCTAAAAAATGGCTATAACCTGCCACCCCCCCCCCCCGCTCATCACCTTCTTGGCCGGTGGGTATCCGTAACGGATGTTTCGAAAGCATAAAACAAAAAGGTGGAAGACCATAATATCAGGTCGCTGGCAAGGTACCACCCATCAGACGAAACCGTGCCGCAAAGCGACCTAGTCGTATTCCGGCACATTAATATTCGGGATTACATCCACAAATTCTCCATCTGTAGTACCCTAGTGATACGGGAGGGTAACCCCTCTCATCTAGGCCTACAACGTAAAGGTGCTCAAGTTATCTGGGCCACCGTAATATTTGGAGGTCCCGTCGGAGCATTTTAGTAAATGTGAAAGAGATCCTGTGGCGTCCTGTTATCTTAATGAGGATAATCGTTGGTTTTTAGTGGGTATCCTGAAGTTCAGTGAGTCTCACATAACCTGGGCCGAGTGATGTCTATAAAGGGTTTACCTGCAGTCGAAAAAAAGGGAACAGAGATAATAGAAAACCGTTACTACAAACCTATATAGCTGTAATATTGTTATATAATGCATATGTCAAAAATATGTTGATTGAGTGGTAAAACTTATGTATTAAGTTTTAACTCAGTCCAATACAATTTCACAAAAATACAGTTAGTCAATGTTTTCAAAATGGGCACAGATGGGAACTAACTTGAAGTAAAAATATTAAGATGAAGTCAGTAGCACTTTCTAGCCACGAGCGAAGAATTAAATTACCTACTAAGAAAACGCTAACTTTTAATTCACTCTGGAACTTTATGCTTTATGATAATAATTTTCTTAAACAAGACCGAAAGTAAAAAGTAAATTTAATTAACTCCTTTTAATTCATATAAAAAATATAATTGAAAATTCCGTAATCAAGGAAATAAAAAAGAATTTATGATTAAATTTTAAAATACTTTATTTTGTGGTTGATTTTTTTAACATAGAAAGTATGAATTTGCATTTATCTTACTCAAAATCTAATAAAAACTTATAAAGGTTCTGTATATTATGTTATTCTATTTTTTTTATATCACTAATACTGTACATTTTCTTTTATTACAATAAATAAGACCTAACAAATTGTTCCTTGCTCGGTCTTATTTTTATACATATTAAAAAAAAAATGTTTATATAATTTGAAATACATTATAACTGAAATACAAATAAGAAAAATAATATTTAACATGCAACTTTTGTAACGTGTAACGTGTCACTTTTGCAAGCTCATTTAAATACAAGAAATCATACTTAAAGGTCTATACAGAGGCGAGACCTATAAATACTTAGCTTAAACTTAATAAGAACTTGGGGTCCCTATTTTGAATGTCAATGTTTCTGTTACGTTACAACAAATTGAATAACCAAGAAATCTCCCAAGTTTTATAACAAACTCGATTTCAATATTTGCACAAATGTTGTATGAATAAAATGATTTCGCTTTCAGTCCGTATTAAAAGTTTTCCGACATTTTTAGAATGTATTATGGGTAAATATTTGGTTAATAAATCTAATTCAATTCAGAGTTATATCAGTATAATCGTGTCCAATCATTTGGGATCTAAGAATTGCGTCGCACATACCTACATTTTATTGATTTAGTTTCTGACTAGATAATTATATCTATATATATAAAAGAAAGTCGTGTTAGTTACACCACTTATAACTCAAGAACGGCTAAACCGATTTAGCTGAAAATTGGCAGGGAGGTAGTTTAGAGCCAGGAGAAGGACATAGGATACTTTTTATCCCGTTCGACAGCATTCCCGTATGACTTGACATGAAACGTCAGTCACTATAAAACGTGGTATAAAAACAAAAAGAATCAGACTTGGAATAACAAAACGCAAATCACAGCTATGTAATTGACGTATAATGACATCTATGTAATGAAGTATGGATGACAATTAGATATTTGTAAGAAATCAATAATAAAACTATTTCTATTAAATTAATAATTAACAATTATAATGTAATGATAGTGCCAGTATAGTATATGCGTTAAATCTTCAAACTATTGAAGAACCAACGTGTAATATTGCAAAACACTCGGCAATGGCCACCTCAGTTTTAGCGGTATCGAAAATCATCATCTGGGACGAATGCACAATGGCGCATAAACGTGCATTAGAAGCACTTAACCGAACATTAAAAGATTTACGCAATGACTCAAGATGTTTTGGAGGAGCAATGATTTTACTGTCTGGCGATTTTCGCCAAATACTTCCAGTAATTCCAAGATCTACGGCTGCCAACGAAATAAACGCTTGCCTCAAATCGTCAAATCTATGGTGCTATGTGAAAAAACTGCAACTGACAACAAACATGATACATCTGCAGAATATTTCTCGGAGCAAATGCTGACTATCGGTAATGGTCAAGTACCTGTCGATGAATCGAGCGGATTAATATAATTTCCAAATAATTTCTGTAATTTTGTCTCATCAAAAGACGAACTTATCAACAATGTATTTCCAGAAATTATTTCTAACTACAAAAATAATGAATGGTTGAGTGAGCGAGCAATTTTAGCGGCTAAGAATAAAGATGTAGATGACCTAAACTACATAATTCAAAATAAGATCATTGGAACAATGCATTCATTCAAACCTATTGACTGCGTCACAAATGAAGATGAAGCCACCAACTATCCAATTGAATTTTTAAACTCTTTGGACGTGCCTGGCTTACCACCGCACAATTTACGCCTAAAGGTTGGCTCCGTAGTAATCATGCTTCGAAACATAAACCAACCAAAACTGTGCAACGGTACGCGTTTGGTGGTTAGAAAATTGATGAACAATGTAATTTACGCTACGATAATGATAGGAAAATCCAAAGGTGAGGAAGTTCTCATTCCGAGGATACCGATGATCCTAACCGATATGCCGTTTGAATTTAAAAGACTTCAATTTCCGATACGTCCTGCATTTGCCATGACCATCAACAAATCACAAGGCCAATCCTTAAAAGTTTGAGGTTTAAATCTAGAACATTCATGTTTTTCCCATGGTCAATTATACGTGGCATGTTCACGGGTCGGAAGACCATCTGCGTTGTTTGTTTTTGCGCCTGATAATAAAACAAAAAATGTCGTGTATCACAAGGTACTCAAATGAAGAGCAACCTATGTACTAAAATACAGAAATAATTATGGATGACTAATGTAGGTATTTATTTTTTTTTGTATTTTTTCCAATTAGAAAATAAATCTGCTTATTTATTGCCATTAAGGCGGAACAAAGTTTGCCGGGTCAGCTAGTGTAATATATAATTGATATATTTTATAATTGTATATAGTATGTAGTATATATGTATGTAATATATAATATGCTACATACAAATATATTGTAATAGGTATATTTACAACTACAAACATAATAAATGGATAAAATTAAAATATGCAGTTTGAATATTTTAATAGTTGAAATGATTGGTTTCAAAACGGCTCATACGACTCGGTCTATTTAGATTTCATCAGTAAATTAGGATAAAAATGTTAAATTACCAGATTGTGTTAAATAAATTACTCCATTTCTTTTAAAATCTTTATGGTTCCAAACTTTTTACAATAACAAGTAATTTCTAGTTACCTTAGTGGTCATTTACATGGATTTGAGAGAATAGATTTAATCAACAAAAACAACTTGATGCTACTGCATAAAGTAAGTTAAAGGCTTAGAAAGATTTTTTAAAAACCTTTTTTAAGACAGATAATAATAATAACTTTAGAAATATTGTGTAGAGAGTATTGTTTATTTACAAATTAATTTAAAAAAAATACTGTAATTTGGTACAAATAGAGTATTTACAGCGTTAATGCACATTAATTAAGCCAATAAACTAGCTCTGCACTATATTGGGCAACGCGTTTGGGAGATTAAGTACGTCCAAAATTTGGCACACTTTGGCTGTAACACGCGGTTCTAAATATATAATAACTCTGTTAGCGACCCAAAGCTTAAGGGCCTTACAACCTTCATACATTATAGTTTCGAATATGCCTTCTTGGCGGCTGAAATTTTAAGTGCTTTGTCAATGTTGGGCCTATGCTTGTAATTTAATTTGCCCCAGACCTACTAAAGATGGTAGTATGGTTTATATACTTAAAGGATATTAGGGAAGACGAAATTTAGGGGTGGTTGTCATGACATGAAAATGGTTAAGGTTCTTCTTTACATTTAAATCTTTTTTATTATCCTTATTAATTACCTTGGTATTTAATTTAAATAAAGAAACTTAGCCTACTCCTTGTGTTATAATATTTTTGAAGTGAAACTTCTTTATTGGGGTTAGAATAAAATTTAGTGTAACATTTTTCCGTTACTCGCCAGCTTTTTTCGTATAGCTTCATCTCTTTTACACCATAATGTTATGGAAATACTAAATAATCAAAATGAGAAGTATGTGGATTACAAAACACAATTTACATTAACCAAAAATAAAATTATCGGATTAGAGTTTTATAATTAAATAATGAATTGTAATTACATACTGGACAATACGATTTTATGGACTTGCTATTGAAACTAATAAATAAATTCAAGAATATAACATGAAGAAGAAATTATGAAATATAATTTATAATATTTTTAAAATACATTGATTGTCTGAAATAGAAGAAGTAAGAATGAAAAGAAATACGAGTTTTGGTTGAGAAATGGAGCATTGGAGTCCTGCAAGGCTATTGCGTATCTTTTTTGACAGCTAAAATGAAAATCACTATCAGTAAGTGCGGACATAATGGTTGTCAAACAACTAATTTCGTATTATGTAACTATAATGACAAACTGCCATGACGTCACAGCTGATGGTCATTAGAAAAGTCAAAGTTAGCGAATAGCCCTGACCTTTACAAGGTCTGTTTTGCTATACCTAGAACGAACAACAACTCGAAACAGCAGAAACAATGATGAAGAATAATTTTATTTGTGATATAGTGACGATCCAACATGTTAAGAAGCCTAAAGTTATTATTTTTAAAGTGGATTGTGTACATTTGTCTGTTTTTATGGTACTTATGTGTTTCTTCTATGAGAATATTATACGTCAGAAACACTCGATTCACTACTTACGTTTTAATTAATTAATATTAACCTTAGCATCCGGCGGGCGTTAGGAAACGCCCGTTTTGGAAAAGCGTAAACATCCGCGATAACGTTTGGGCGTTACGAAACGCCCTAAAAATAACTCCTTGGGAATTAATAAATTTACGAATTAAATGTTTATATTCTTTTATTTCTAACATTACTAATGCATTGCCAAGTAACCAGAAGCCCGTAAGAATTTTTTTACTAACTCGGCTTAGTAGAAAATTAGTACAAAATAATTACGTAATCGTCTTTCAATTCAGCGCCTTTGTTCAGTACGGGCGTAGAACTGCAAGACGATCAATTGTTACGAATATCTTTAAATTTATGAATTAAAAGCGGAAAGTAATGTTTCATTGCTGTAGTCGATAGTGTTTTCAACCTATATAAATTACAATAACAGCGAGTTTTGTGTTTTTATTGATAAAAATATAACAAAACTGTAACCTTGAAATGAATAGACTACAATAATCCCGATTTCTAAAAGCAAATTTATTATTCTATTTTTTTTTTAATTTATTTTTTTAATTTTAACTCGTGTAGCACCTATTTTTATCAATAGGTATTGATGAGAGTCTATATTTTACTGCTGCCTGAAGCCGTAAACAAATAAAACTAAAACTTTGTCAACGTTTTCAGAAAAGTTTTTATATGATAAGTATATTAGTGTTATACGACAATGAGTTCAGAATTTTATCCTCTGATTAAGAAATGATTTAGTTTACCTCAAAATTACGTTAATATTACTCAAATTTGTTTGAAACCAAACCTTAATAATTCATACAGACGTTTACGATGTTTAGATATTTATGAAAAATCTATTGCTTTTTGTAGCTACATAAAAGCACTATAATAATCTTGAATAATGAATTATTATTACAGTAGCCAGAAATATAAGTAATACGTTAACAATTATTTATTAAAAATGAGGGTACACCGAGCGCGAAATTACTGAATCGACGATTTTTTTCCCTACGTTTGCAATTATACAGTCCAGTTATTATTATTGCTTGGATACATATTTTGATTTGTTCTAAAAGAACCATTTATAAAGAAGGTAGAAAATAAAACTTTTTGACAAAATACAAACCTTTTCATTCATCTTTATTTCTAAGTCACATTTTTCCGTTACGCGCCATATTTGAAGTGAAACTTTTTTATCGACGGATGGGAGAAATTTTATAGCAATGTCAAAAAATTGTAACATTTTTCTGTTATTAATTAGCCATTCCTGTAAAGTTGTAATTATTGAATCATTTTTCAAAAAATTATGTCATAAAGAAGTTTCACTTCTTACATGTGTAATTTTTTTTTATTAAAGAGATATTAGGGTACAAATACTAATATAAATTAAATACACTTAAGATTATGGTAGTATTTGTATACGATTCACCAATAACCCACTATAATAATTCTGGTTGAAAATATTTTATATTCCTTCGATTTCAGATTCATAGAGTTCTAGAAAGCTCAGTTCATATCGTGTATAGCCCGAGGTTTCATAAACTTACATTTTGAGTTTAGTATTTGAATCTAAGATCAGAAGTGTATAAAAGTTGTTTGTGATTTAGCTTAAAAATTTGGCTCAACTCTATAAAATCGTGCTTTTATTTATATATAAAATACAGTTTCAGTCTAATAAAGTTTAAGCAACAATTTTTACCATGAAATAAAGATAAGAGATAAGATAAAGATTTTATATTTATCGCATTTTTATATTAAGGTTTATATCTAAATGAAAAAATAAATAGGACGTGAATTTATAAAACTAATTGTTATATTTATTATAATGATTGTTGTGGGTTCTTTTTGATAAAAATAAAACAAATAATAACAACAAACAAACAAATTAAAGTGTTATCAAAAATACGTTTTGATTTATAGTTTGAGATAAAGTTTATATATTATACAATTGCACAATGTATATAAATGATAATAATGAGCCTTTTATTCGGATATTACATGTAGTGTTACGTTTCCTTACACTACTGCACTATTATATACTACTACTACTTATATATATAATTTAACTTAATCTAAATATAACTCTCGTATTTGGTGCTTCTTCAGTTTCTGCAAATCCGTTTGCCAATTGGCAAAGGCTTCCTTCAAACTACTCTACTCTCTCTGGCCATTATTATTCCATGTCTGCAACCTGCCTGATATCATCGTCCCATCGTTTTTGTTGTCGACTTTTTTCCTTTCACTTTCCTTTGGATACTAATGTGTAATTATTTTGCTCCCTTTATCCAGACCTCTTATCATATGGCCCGAACACTTCCGTTTTAATCTTTTTGTTTTTAGGGTCACGTCTGTATTTTGGTTCTTTTCCTGATGTTGATATTTTTTATTCTATCCCTTTTCTTTACTCCTAGCATGCTTCTCTCCATTGCTCGTTGACGGGTGACAATTTTATTTATTAAGTTTTTTGGTAATGCCCATGTTTAGCACCCATACATCAAAAGTGGTAAGATGAAAACATTAAATACCCTGCTTTTTGTTCTTATGTGAAGTTCTTTTTCTTTCATCACTTCCCTTAAGGCCCAATACCTTTTCCACCTATTTGCTGTCCTTCTTTCGATTTTTTTGTTTACGTTGTATTTAGGTGATATCAGCTGTCCGAGCTATATATACTCTTCCACATAACTGATTTCTGACTTTCCTACATGTATGCTGCTTTGATGTCCATTTGTCATTATTTTTGTTTTTTTCTGGATTTAATCTTAGTCCTACTTTCTCACTCTCATACGCTAGCCCGTTTAGCATTATGTTGAGGTCTCCTGGCGTTTTTGCAATTAACATAATATCATCGGCAAATCTTAAATGCGTAAGTGTGTGATCGTCAATTCACAATGTGTGTATCATAATGTAATTCTTATAACGTATACTACAACTTAACTTTTCAGCTATATGTGTGTTGAAATATGAAGAACAACATTATATCAATTTAACAATATATCATATTGATGATTGCAGATTTGACAACTCTTACATTTTTATATCGAATTGAACTATATGAAAATGAAAATGTTTTTTAAGATATTATAATAGTGCATAAATAATAGTAGTAAGTGATAGCTGAACATTGAATATTAGACAATATGCAAACAAATAAGTAAGATAGAGCGCATCGCCCACGTGTGGAGGGAACTTAAGTGGCCTCCATAAATTGAGCTGTTGTAAGTTTAAGCGGTCACACGAAGTACAATATACTAGAATGGACTATAAATTATATGGGAACTGCTTTAATTACATCATTTAACCACTGTGCAAGAAGTTATAACTGAGTGTAGTGTTTCATTTTTGTTTTCTTACTATATGATAAATATTATGCACAAAGAGTTTTAATTGTATTAAATGTTATTTCATAGTAAATTAAAGAAAACATACAGTTTTTTTACGACAGGTAGGAATGTCTGAAAATTCTGATATATCTACTCCTACAGTCTGCATTATAATTTTAGTACTGTCATGCATATATTTATTTCAATCACTTACAGATCCTTCCAGTACTTTCTTTCTGTTAACTTTTCCCAAAAGGCGTATATCTCTCTATACAGAGGCGTTCCAATGTCTAATAAAGCGGTCACAGTCGAAGCAAGATTAACAGCTTCGCTTTATTATTATTTAAAGGTGCACCGCTGCGATATTTTATTGTCTTAAAATTTCAGAGTTAGACAGGTTTACAAAAGAATTCTAAAACTAATAATGTTCTTAAAATTGATTTATCTCCGAATGTGGGTTTTCTTGAAAAAAAAAGATCACAAAAGCTGGACTCCAAACGTAGTTTTTTTACAGTCATAAATTTAGCTAACGGTTGGTGATCCGGGTGTG
The DNA here is from genome assembly GCA_959347405.1 of Napeogenes sylphis. Taxonomy (NCBI): domain Eukaryota; kingdom Metazoa; phylum Arthropoda; class Insecta; order Lepidoptera; family Nymphalidae; genus Napeogenes; species Napeogenes sylphis. The sequence goes on from OY365788.1 coordinate 27,388,087, forward strand.
AAGATGGATTTCAAATTGAATTATTAATAAACAGACGTGAATCTTTTTGTAATAAGTGTAAGTTAATGTAAGTAAGTAAACATATATCGAAGTTAAATTTAATACAATGTTCATTCCGCCAAGAGCGTGTATTGATATATCTTTTAATGTGTACTTTTTTGCATAATTAACTGAACTACAAACTAATATATTAATTATGGATCTTTTTATAACACTCTTTTTATACTTAATTAAATTGTATTGTTTTTGTATTTATGTTTGTTATTTTTGTATTGATTGTACTCATCTATATATATATCACAAATAAAGTTCCAGTGTCTTTGTCTGATTTAAAAATTTAACTAGTCATAAACTAATATATATTTTTTATTACATTGTAAAATTTTGTATTTACCCAGACCAACCTACGAATAAGTTATTTCTTAAACCATTAAAAAATAATTATCTATAGGGAAAAACCATTTATATTCATATATATATATATATATATATGAAGTGTGAAGAATGTTAAGTTGAGGTTTGCCAGTTGGAACGTAGGTACGATGAATGGAAGAGGAAGAGAGTTAGCGGATGTTTTGAAAAGACGAAGTATAAATGTAGCGTGCTTGCAGGAAACGAAATGGAAAGGTGCTAGGGCGACAGAGATTGGAGAAGGATATAAGTTTTATTGTTGTGGAAGCGATGGGAAGCGAAATGGGGTAGGGTTTGTATTGGATAGAATGATGAAAGAAAGAGTTACAGAAGTTGAAAGGAAAAATGATAGAATGATCGTTGTCAGACTGATACTAGAGAATGTGGTTATGAATATTATAAGTGTGTATGCCCCTCAAGCAGGCTGTGAGGAAAGTATGAAAGAGAAGTTTTGGGAGGACTTTGATGCCCTAGTAATAAGTATACCAAACAGCGAAGATATATATATTGGTGGTGACTTTAATGGTCATGTAGGAAGAATGAATGGAGGGTATGAAAGAGGTCACGGAGGCTGGGGGTATGGAACACGTAACAATGAAGGAGAGGCGCTCCTACAAGCGGCTAGTGCATTAGACCTGGCAATAACAAATACATGGTTCCAGAAACGAGAACAACACCTCGTTACGTACAAAAGCGGCCTGAACAAGACGCAGATTGATTATTTTCTGGTAAAAAGGAATAGAATCAACTGCGTCAAGGACTGTAAAATATTGTCAGGTGAAACACTAGTTTCACAACACCGGTTATTGCTAATGGACATACTAGTCCGAGTCCTTGCCAGTAAACACCAGAACCACCCCCCACCCAAAATAAAGTTTCATTTGCTAGGAAAGGATGCATGTGAGTTTAGGAAGCAAGTAGTTGACAATATGGTGGAAATGAAGGATATGAAAGAAAAAAGTGTGAACGAGTGTTGGAATTAAATGGCAAAGTGTATCCTAAGTGTAGCGAAGGAAGTTCTAGGACAGTCTAAGGGTAAAGGAACCAAAGATAAGGATACATGGTGGTGGAATGAAGATATTATTGTGCAGAATATCTTATACCATATTGGCCGCAAACTGTTAAGTGTGTCATATATAAAAAATAAAATAAAAAAAAATCATTACGTTTTCTCACAATGCGAAAAGTCGATGTGCTTGCTTTAATGACAAACATTTTCCGTAGTTTATAATAAATAACTACTTCGTAAATTAAACTTTTTCTATCGACAAATAACATTTTATTTTATTCCCATCACTAGTCACTTCACATATTGCTCTATCTCTGGTTGCGGAACGAGATTCAATCGATGTCTAATTTTTGATTTGTATTTGTGGCTTATTCTTATGTCATAACTGCGTGCGAACCTAGAAAAAATTTAGAACAGTAGACTATCTTTGACCCACGAAATTTTTAAGTATATGTCATTGTTTTTGTTGAAGATATAAATTATTTTCAGAATTGTACTTTTAGGGGACTGATTAGGTCCCCAACGCATCCGGGGATAAATTAGTTTCGAGATCTTTTAGATCCCTAACGCACCAGCTGAAAGTTTTTTAATTATGACGTCGCAGTGAACGTGTTAACTTGACACTTGTTTGCTAATTTATAAAAAATAAAAATCTATTCCCAATATATACTAAACATATTTTACACTAAATTAATTAAGTAGTAAATACAAAGATATGGGTTAAATTAACAGCTTACATCTAATTTTAATTAATTCTACAAGATTTCTGAATCCAAACTTCAAAGGCTGTTTTTTTTTGGAGTAGAAGTTTCTTAATGAAACTGACTAAATTAAAGTCATCCATTAAATTGATGTAAACAGTCTGATTAATAAAACAAGTTTTTATAAAAAATCTTGTAAAATATTGAATTATTATAATTTTATAAATAATTTTGACTACAGAAAACAATACGGTGATAACCACTTTGGGTAAAAAAATGGTATTGGTTTAGTTTATTATACAATGTATGGATATATATTGTATTGTATTCTATAAAAGGGTACAAGTAACGTGATATAAAATATAAAAATCTCTAAATTTCCCGGAAAAAACAACCAACACAAATTGTAATGTTGACGGTATCTGATTTAAATAATATATTAATTAATATGTATCTTTATGCCCATCCTTTAAAAGTCATTGTTTTACATGATTGAGCACGTTTCAATTCCAATATTTATCTTTTTTAAAACCTGTCCTAAAAAAATATATTGATATTAGAAGAGTTCCAATGATCAATTTTAAAGGTGACCTTTTGCCTGCTTAACAGACAACGGTAAATTTACTATATATGCCGATATAAGCCGATATATGCCTATAGATGTCGACCTCCAAAGCCTTGAACACAGACGTAGAATTGCTAGCCTCTCAGTATTCTATAGGATACATTTTGGTGAGTGTGCGCAGGAATTACACAATTTAATTCCCCCGTCCCCCTTCCATCACCGGACGTCCCGACGCACGGCAGGTTTTCATCCTTTTGTTGTGGACATTCCACCTGTCCCAACGAAGCGCTACGCTTCCTTATTTTTAGTGCGTACAGCGAAGGACTGGAACAATTTGCCGGCGTCGATATTTCCGGCCAAATACAATGTGGGTGTCTTCAATTGAAGAGTGAATAGGTTGCTAGGGCAATGCGCCTTACCACCTAAGACTACATGCCACTTACCATCAGGTGGAATGTAGTCAAGCTTTGCCCTAGATCATATAAAAAAAATATATATATATTACGATAGATTAATAGAAATACTTAAAGAATTGAAAATTTTGTGTGTTCATTCAGGGGTTCATTTAGTACAATTCAGAAACCAGTAACATAACTTTAAAAAGCAAAACACAGACAGCCGACATTGGAAAAGCTAAAGATTAGCCGAATGTTTGTGAATAGTACCATCCAAAGGTCAAGGCCATAATTCTTCGAAATCCCATAAGGAAGCAGACAATCCTTTACAGAGAAATGAAAATTCTACCGAGGAAACGTTCTCGTATTATCAAACAAAGACTTGGCTTACCCGAGATACACAAGACATTAAATTACATTAAATGAGACGGTAAAATAAAAGAGAGTTGAAAGATCAAAACAGCTTTTAACTTCGATACGCGGATAAAAAAGACAAAAAAATCTCTTTATCGATGAAAAAAAAATTAAAAATCGAGAAGCACTACAACAAATAAAATAATCGAGTGTATGCACACAGCTCTAATGAAGCTTCCGAGGTAGTGTTCAAAGTTCAGCGAGGCTATCATTCAGTATAAGTAATGGTTTGGTGAGGTGTCTCCTACCCAGGGGTTACAAAATTTCATTTTTTCGAAAAAGGAGTGAAAACTTCAGCCAAAGGGTATCAAGATACCGTGTTAGAAGCGGTATTTAAACCTTTCAACAAGACCTTATTTAAAAACGACGTATGGCCATTACAAGAGGATTCAGCCCCGGGTCATAAGGAGCGCACTACCCAAATTTGGCTTGAGCAAAATGTTCCAGATTGTATAAAAGCTGATGATTGGCCTTCAGCTAGTCCAGACCTAAAACCTTTTGGACTATCAATTGTGACCTGTGCAAGAGAACACGGCCTGCTCTAAGCGTTACCCAAATATTGAGTCGCTCAAGAAATCTTTGGAGGCAGCAGTAACCAAGTTTTCAATGGAAACCGTTCGTAAATCCATTGACGCTGGCCCGATCTTTTAAAACCGTGCGTTATAGCTAAGGGTGGACACTTTGAATTACTAGTTTAGTACGTTAACATATCTTTATTTTACACTCTACATTATCACATATAAAACGTTAAAGTAAATTATATTTTTTTTGAAATTATTGGCTATTTTCTTTGTAACAGAACTTATAGCTAGACTAGGTATATATTTTTAATAGCATATTCTTACTCTCATGACTTGTTCCGCAACTATTTACACTTATGATAAGGCGGCACTATGATCTGAAGGATCACTATGAATACCCTCATCGCACAACGGTTCGCACTTGAATCTTTTAACCTAAGTATTGACTGAGGAAGGGTTTTATATTTGTCAAGTTTTATGGCGGTCTTAAGGTATTGACTTACCTTCGAAGTGTTGATATAAATATTTACACCGAATGCTTATATAAATGAAACGTCAATGCGATAACTTTTATATTTTGTTCTGAATCATTTATTACTATATTTTTGTTAAAAATAGTATTAAGAGTGTCAGACTAAATAACAAAGGTTTGAGAATAAGCGGAGAAAGATTTAGAGCTTTTTAATTTCATATAGTTGTTACCCTGAAGTGGTTCGGCACACTTAAATTAAACTCTCAAGCACTTTGAGTATCGACACTTTATTTCGTACCTCTATCAGCGTATACAAGCATCACATTACTCTTATCAGTTGAAAAAATACATTCTTACAACTTAAAAGTAGCGCCATCTAGTTTTTACCACCATGAACCTAACGCACTTAAAATTACACACAAATAAAAACAACAGATAATAAAAAAATAAATAAATATACACTAACAAGCGACAGGTAAAATACATAATTTAGAAATTACAGAACCGTTGCAACGGAGAGTTAGACTCGAGTAAAGTTATCATCTCCGGGATATATAGTAATAACTTTACTCAAAAACCACCAAATAGAAGGCAAACCCTCTTCTTTAACTAAAACTACATCTCCAATTTTCGGTTCTGGTACACACCTTGTCCACTTATGCCGCTGAAACAGATGAGTTAAATACTCAGTAAACCAACGTCGCGAAAAACATTGCACTATCCGTTGCGTTACCTGTCATCGTTTTAGACTAGATACATTTGAACTTTCATAATTACATTCATGCACCGTTATCAGAGGTTCACCTATCAAAAAATGTCCTGGACTCAAGGGCATGAGTTGATTAGGACTGTCTGGTAATAGTGACAATGGTCTCAAATTCAGACATTCCTCAATTTGGATCAGAGTGGTGGACATTTCTTTGTAAGTAAGTGTTGAATCGCTAATAATACGTCTGAAATGACACGAAGTTCCGCGATTGCCAATCCACTTTCTAATTTTTACAGCAACTGAGGATTTCTCAGAGGCAACTAAGTGTTGAAATTCTATAGGAGCCGCAACAAATTGGCGCCATTGTCGCTCCACAATATCTGATACATATCCTCGCCGTGCAAGCCTTTTAAAACCAGTAATAAAACCCTAAGCTGATAAATCGTTGATAGCCTCTAGTTGAATAGCCTTTGATACCATACACACTAAGATACAAATATAACCTTTATAGGAACGATGACCGCGAGCCTTTGAAGTCTTAATATTAACAGGACCCGCGAAATCTACCCCGCATATGAGAAATGGCCTCGCTGGTGTAAGACTACACTGTGTTAAAAAACCCATTAATTGCGTTTGATTTGATGTTGAGTACCTTTTACATTTGAAACAGTTATGAACAAAAGCTTTAACCAATGGAACCAATGACTTAGCGGAAACAATCCAATATTTTGTTCGCAATTGGCTTAGCCTCAAAGTTGGACCACCATATAGGGTCTTCTTGTGGGCATCATCAATACCCAATGATGCGAAATGGTTATTGTGTGGCAAAATAATGGGTTGCTTAGTAGCCAATTCCAAATTCGCATTAAAGCGACCACTGGCACGTAGGATTCCTTTGTTGTTATGGGCATAACGATTTAAGTCGTGATTATATGATTTTACATATCCCAATGTCTCTATATCACTGATTTCGTCAATAAATTCTTTAGTTTGAGATTGCCTTATACAAATTATCATAGCATTGTCTAGTTCATGTTTTCAATATAATTCTCATACCTTTTGTTTCCTGTACTCTGTTTTTTCCACTTTAAAACTCTTCGACAGTATGCTATCACTTTTGACAATTTAGATAAAGTAGAGTATTTTGTCCAAATAAGATTGTCCTGTATCTTCTCGACTTCAGTGATTACATGAGATTTTCCTGATCTCAGTTCCATACTTGTTGTAATCGAGTCTATTGTATTCGATTGTCTCATTTTTTTGCCATGCTGGCCCTTGAGCTCACAGAGAATTGTTTACAAGTTCTTGAGGTGTAAATCCTCTCGATGCTATGTCCGCTGGGTTAAGCGTCGACTGTACATGTGGCCAGTCGTTGTTATCAAAATAAGACAAGATCAAAGATATTCTATTCCCGACAAAGGTAGTCCTGTGACTAGGATGACCACTAAGCCATGGCAACCCAACAGAAGATTCAGTCCAAAGATGAATATTACCATGCGGTATCTTCATTACTTCCCCAACTTCATAAAAAAGTTCGTCTAATAAAACAGCTCCCATTAGCTCCAATCTGGGCACAGACTGTTGTTTGACTGGAACAACCTTACTTCGGGCTGTAATTAAACTAATATTTATGGTTTTCTGTGCGTCTACGACTCTAATATATACAACAGATTTTGTAATTAAAATCCTCCTTTTATTAATATATACGTCATATTCTTCCAGATATCTATAGACATTGAAGTTATGGCTCGGGTTAGCGCACTCAGCGGACTTTTCAACCTTATTTAGAGACCGAAACAATTTTGGATTAAATATAAAGAAACCATCGGAGCTCTACAAACATCTAAGAGTTACCAAAAGACATATCATCGGAAAATCTAAAGATGATACTGTAACTTCTCTCCCTAAAGACAAAGTTGCCTCAGAGCTTGAGTCACGACTTCAATTCCATAAAAAAATTATGATAGGTGCTCAAACAAATAAAGTAGGGCTAGGATCAAGTAGGAAAGTTCAAGACATAGACATAACAAAATCTTTTATTCGACAAGACGAAAACGATAATTACCGACTCCACGCGATGAGCCTAGAAATTCAAAACGAATGGGTGACCATAGGAGATTTTTGTATTCCCCTAGTTTTGAAGTGGCGCTCCTTAATTTATGATTGGTCTTCAGCATTATTAAAATTCTATCTTAATGTATTCCAAATGACTCTCCCAGATCAAAGTAATTTAGTAAGATGGGGCAAAGCCACCGAAAAGCCTTGCAACATCTGTGAGGAGGCAATAGGAACCGCGAAACACCTATTAGTAGGATGTAGGGTACTTCTAGATAAAGGTCAATACTCGCATCGCCACGACAAGGTATTAGAAATTATATAAGAAGCGGTTAGTCTTTCAGTAGCAAGAGCGCGGAAGGTTATAACAACCACCAAACGATCTGTAGAATTTGTAAAAGAAGGCTCCTCTAAAAAATCAAAAGCGAAACCTTATTCAATATTAGGCGCGGCTCCTGATTGGATTCTCATGATGGTCACGTATGAAAAGCATTACAAAATCCCTGGGGATGTTGGTGTTTCGTCATCCAGACCGGACTTATTCCTGTATTCGAAACATCTGACGCGCGTGATACTTGTGGAGCTTACGGTTCCTTGGGAAACAAACATCCCAAGGGATCACACATTCTAGCTCAATAAGTATTACGAACTGACCAACGAACTGATCAGGAATAAATATATAGTTAGTTTGTACGCGGTAGAAGTGGGAGCGAGAGGTATAACAGCAAAATCTCTCTATAGCCTACTTAAAGATTTTGGCCTTTCTAGAACAAGCATCGGTTCATTTCTAGAACGTATTTCAAAGGCGGCATTAGTAGGTTCTTTCCAAATATGGTTAGGTAGGGAGAGGAGTGTGGAGGGTGAAGGTGAGCGTTTTTGCGCATAATAAAGGGACCCCTTAAACCTACTCCTGGGTCGTAAGTCCCAGGCACTTCTTGCACTCCTCTCCTTGCAACGCGATGGGCCCGGCACCCGCACGGTGAATCCATGGATTGCTAAGAAGCTTCGTCTCTTTACTTGATTGAATTACAACCAGTCATCAGATCATCAACATAGTAATCGTGATTTATTTTTTCAGATACATCAGGCAAATCTTTGCCTTTATCTTTTGCTATTTGATGTAAAGCTTTTACTGCTAGATAAGGTGCAGATGCCGTACGAAAGGTAACTCTCTAAGGTCTATCGCGCCACACTACTATTTGAACTTTTGGATTTTTCTTAAATTTTGATTCTAGATGTAATAACCTTTTAACTGCCAACTTTCGCGAATTGCTATATTGGCTCTGTGGAACTTTGTCACGAAACGGAAGATTAACAACATAACGACAATCTACGTCTCGATATGTTGTTTGAGAAAATATTTTTTCACAACGTATCTCATCTTCCAATAAAATTTTCTTCGTTTAAGGACTGACTGATTCAATTTCCCAAAACTGTCTAAGAATTGCGTTTTCATCAACTATATCCGTATTAACAACTACGACATGATGACAACTTATATTGCCACTGGTTGATGAAATCTTTCCAGATAGAATCCACCCAAATGCAGTATTTTGAGCTATCGGTACACCTGGTGGACCTTGGATTAAGCCTTCTCTTAAAACTTGTCCGTAGGCGTCTGCTCCAAGTAATATATCAATTTTATTTGGAGTGTAAAACGCTGGATCTGCTAATGTTAGAGTATCTAACTCGGGCCAATCCTTAGGAACTAGCTCTATTGAAGGTAGTAATGACGTAATGTTTCTAAGGACATACATATTTTTATTTATTTATTTATATCTTTTCCACTTAGAATCACAATCAGTGATCACATGTGTACGTCAACATGGAAGTGTCAGGAGGACCTATTACGATACTAGATTTATCGTAATAAGCCCTTCTGAAAAAGCATTTTCCATCTTAATGTTAAAGCTATGAGGGTTCCAAACGCGTCCTGGTCTGAGAAGAACCACACAACAAACTCAGTTTCACAAACGTCAAACTTAAATGCAAATTTGGAACAACTAGAACCGTCGCAATCAATCGGAAAAGAAGCCTAATGATTTCAGGCAACGAAAATGAAATAATAATAACAGAAAAAAAATATATATATATATATAAATTTTCGGCCTGCCACATAACCAGTCACCGCAAGCAGCACCCGTTCACGAGCATAACACAAGAGCCAGCCATCACCCCCTTCGCACATATTTGAGGGAGGGAGGCAACCCGACTCCCGATGCTACCTCAAGTAGTGACTTCTAAGGAATCGGTGTGATGCAGAAAATCAGATTTTAGTATGCATTGATTTGCATACTAAAATCTGGGTCCAAGTGGGAGTATAGTCACCTGAACTGGATAGTTAGAGGCTCGCTCTCCACCTATACTTGAAATAAAAGAGTAAACTGGTATCTTCTTAAGACCTAGAAGTTGCACAGCTGATTCCGTAATAAAACTTGCCTGAGATCCTTAATCCATAACCCTCAGCAGTTGTGCTGACCCCAGCTTCGTTGACGCATTAATGAGAGCTATTACAAACAAAACTTGTGAAGAAGCTGACTGTTTCGTAATGTACTACTAGGTTTGTAGAAAGATGCCCATCTGTCAACGTTGTTTGGCCCACATGTTATATCCCCATAGACCATGGGATCGCTAAATAGACATTTGTTATATTCCCATGCATCGCGGGAATCGCTTAGCAAGCGATGGTGCAATATGTACATTCCATTGTATCAGAATCCAGGAATTATAACAATCAAAAAGCTAAATCTGCACTTCATACAAATGTATTATTTAATTATAATTTTATAACAATCCTTTAGCTGAATCTGCACTTCACATAAATGTATTTCATTATAATTAATTTTAAATATAATTGTCACTCTTGTTTTCTAATATCGGGCAAGCAGTCGTCATTTTAGTTATAACATAATTTGTAATTTTAAATAAAGTATTTTTATAACTTTGGTTTTTTTTGGATCCTCGGCTGCCACCGTACTTAATTGGCGCAGTCGGTAGGATACTCGCGGGCCGGGTCGCGAGCAACGTAAATTATATATTCTTGAAAATCAAGATTATCGTCTTGCGGTCCATCCGAGAAGCTATCAAGTTTCAACACGAGTATCCTGAATCTACGAGGCGGCGCAGCGAGGCGTATCCGAACATTGATACTCCAGAGAAACCCAAATTAAAACTGTAAGTACATTAGAATCTTTCTAGTGATTGCTTATCCCTATTTTATAAGATTTTTCCTTCTAAGATTTCCCTTCTGCGGCAATCGAAGACCCCTAGGCTTAGTACGTATAGTAGTAGGACGCGCTTTTAAGACGCGAATAGAAATTTAATATCTTATAATAACGATAAATTAACTTTAGAAAAATATAATATGGCCGATTAAGGTAAAATTTTTCAAGCCTTACGCTTATTGCCTGAATTCGATGGAAACCCAAATGTATTACCTAGATTTATAAAATTATGTGACCAGTTAGTTCAAGAATTTGTGATTAGCAACCCTGATAATAATTTATTAAATGTTGCTCTCGTAAATGGAATTTTAAATAAAATAACAGAGTCTGCAGCACGATTATGTGGCATTCGTAAGTCACTAATCAATATTTTTTGGAACCAACAAATATTCATACGAAACCCTAAAGTATCCCGACAAAAACTTGCCCTTCGCTTTACTCGTGACAAAGTTTTAGCTGACTTACCGATACACATTTACACGAAAAAGAAACGAGGCCCAATAGCCAAATCTAGACTCAAAAGAGTACCTATAAGTGCTCAATTGTTACAGAATGACGATCCTGTTAGCAACCTTGTGATAGTTTAAACTCAGTTCAGGAACAAATCGATAATATTCGTCCAATTTTAAGAAATAAAACCATTTACTTTTTCAAATTCACACTTCTTGTAACTAAATTAGAAAAAGTTTCACGGCAATTGAAAACCTTTGAGACTAGTCGTGTTAAAAGAGGGCTTATTAACGGTTTAGGTTCAATAATAAAGACTATTTCCGGAAATCTCGACTATACGGATGCTATAAAGTATGATAATGCAATTAAAATAATAATAAAATTGTTAACGAATTTATCAATCACATTAGTTTAACCAAAAATGGTTATTTCAAAATAATGATGTTATTAATAACTTAACAATTAATCAAAGAAAATTGGAAAATTTGATAAATAATTTAACTAGTGTCAATAGTTGAAACTATAACGGACGAATTATTTCGATTAGAAAATTGGTTAGCTTTCATTCATGCTCAAAGTACACATCATTCAATGTTATCTATAAATGCGCAAAAAGATATTTTAAATAAGTTAAATAACCTCTACAAGAAAGAGGCACTTTTAGACATTAGTTTTAGATACTATTTTGATGTTATTAAAGTAGGTTATTATTATAATGATAGGAATATTGTGTTAATCTTTAATTTTCCGATTGTCTTTCCAAAATTTTATTTCTTGTATCACCTATCCGCAGTACCGAATAAGAATAACCAAATCCTTATTCCCCCTAAACCATTCCTAGCAATTCACAATAAAGATTTTACGTACATAGAGGCTGAATGCCCGAAGGTCAACGGATTTTATCTCTGTGATAACAAGTTTAACAATCCCTATGGAAAACAGCCCGACTGTATAGAACGTCTCATTACGACGCAGCAGATACAAAGTTCATGTCAATTTGTGTCCTTGATCCTGACTACGGAAGCCGTGGAACAACTTGACGACAAGCATTATATTATAACATTTCCGGAGCCATCAAGTTTAAAATTATCCTGCAATCAGCAACAATTTGTAAAAGTACAAGGCAGTTATCTTGTAACTCTACCTCTGGGATGTTTAATAGAAAGTTCAGAATTTACATTAATTAATAGCAATGATCACATAAGAGGAAAGCCACTGAAAATAATAGACCTACACAGTTCTGAAAAAATTGAAGTTTCACAAACGTCATTACAACTAAACACTTTCGACCTTAAAAAACTTCAAGAAATAAGTAATGAAATATCATTGCAGCCGGAAATTTCAGGAACAACTGAAACAAACAGTCTTTATCATACTACAATCCCATTATATGGAATAATATTAAGTGCAAGCGCACTAAGCATTGCTGTTATAATATATAAAAACCTGAAGAATCGTAAAAGCTTTAAAGTCAAGAAAGAACAAAAGCTAGCAGAGGACGAGGAAGGAGATTGTAATTACGTGGAGAAGATTTTACAGCACTATTCGAGATCTAAGGACGTCAAATAGATGCTGTTCTTCAGGAGGGAGGTGTTATATCCCCATAGACCATGGGATCGCTAAATAGACATTTGTTATATTCCCATGCATCGCGGGAATCGCTTAGCAAGCGATGGTGCAATATGTACATTCCATTGTATCAGAATCCAGGAATTATAACAATCAAAAAGCTAAATCTGCACTTCATACAAATGTATTATTTAATTATAATTTTATAACAATCCTTTAGCTGAATCTGCACTTCACATAAATGTATTTCATTATAATTAATTTTAAATATAATTGTCACTCTTGTTTTCTAATATCGGGCAAGCAGTCGTCATTTTAGTTATAACATAATTTGTAATTTTAAATAAAGTATTTTTATAACTTTGGTTTTTTTTGGATCCTCGGCTGCCACCGTACTTAATTCACAGATGGTGTAATGTTTTTTTTTATTTGTGTTTTTTTGTGTTTTTTTTTTTTTATTTTGCGTGTACCTCCGTGTGGGATGCCGGAGTCAGTGTTTGGGGTTAAATGAGTTTTTCAGCTTGTTTATATTTGTTATGTATGCGTGGTGTGTTGGGTTATGCTGCTCCTATTTTGTTCTGTAGTCTCTATGTTTGCGTGTGGCAGCTACTACTTTAGTCCTTTCTTTGTTTACTATCGATGCTCTTTTGTTGTCGGTGGTGCACAACTTGCGTTGTGATTATTCTTTATTGTGCGTTATACATTAGTAGCGCTTCGTGACTTTCGAATTTTCGTTTCTTATGGCTACTTCTTTAACAATTTTCTTTAGCTATTTACATGTTGCTATTTCCAGTTTTAACTACTCTTATGTCTACTTATCTATTTCATAGTTTCCGAGAAGAGAGAAGGTAACTTTTATACATTTCCTAATTACATTTTACTTTAATTTAGTCCCTTTTGTTTTCAGGGCTTCCTGGCTGTTTCAAGACGGTTTAGTACCTTCTTGGTGGTTAATCTATTTTTATCGGGCAGTTTAGTTTATACTTATTGTTTTACATATATATACATGTATTTATATTTATAGTGATACAGTACAGGTAAGTACATACTTATTTATTTGCTTCTGTCTAAGTGTTTATATTTGTAATGCAGGACAGGTAAGTATATAATAAAATAAGTACATTCTTGTTTTTTTTTTCTTTTTTTTTTTTTTTTTAACAATTAATTATGTCTTGTCTTTTCTAGGTGCTGTCTGGTCATGCCGGGGCCACATTAGCACAATGTGGCCTGCGTCCAGATGTCTTCGCGTCACGTCGTTGGTGTTCCCGCTGATTTGTTTTCGTCGATTGCAGCGCGTTGCATCCTCATGATGCCCTCTGCAGCCGGTTGTTTGTTCTAGTGGACCATGGGGCAGCCACATGGGGCCAGGGTCTCTGGTATTTTCTAGGGTTTTTTGAGGTTTTTACTTCATCTAGTTATGTGTTCCTTCTCGGTTAGCATCGGGTTTGTCGGCATGGCGTTTGACTGCATGTCAGTTGCAGTTTGTGAGGTGCTGTGTGTTTTTTTTTTCGTTTTCAGTTACGGAGTTTGCGTGCTGTCCTTGTCCCTGTCATTGGTTAGCTGGTACGGTAAGTCAGTTCATGTTTTCCTGTATTATTTTCCCACCTACATGTCTGCAGTATTTCATGAAGTCCTCGAGTGCCCCATTGTCGCCCATTACGTCTGGTAAGTTTGTCCGATTTATTGTCATGTTTATCTTATTTTCAGTGTCTCGTCTTGCTGTCATAAATCTCGGGCAATCGGTGAGTAAGTGGATTATTTCTTCCTCCGTCTTATCGTCACACCGGCACGCCGGTTTGTCAGTCGGTTTAAATCTGTACAAGTACCCCGCAAACCCCCCGTGTCCGGTGAGGATCTGCGAGGTAAGCGAGTCAATGTCTAGTCCTGTCATAACTTTCTTAGCGCACCTCACGTCCGGCAGAAAGGCCTTGGTAACCGCGGCTGTCTCTCCTGACGTATAGCGCTCCTGCCATGTCTCGATTGTTTCTTCTCTGATTTGCCTTTTTTATATAGGAGATCGGTACGGTGTCGTAGGTTGGTTTCTTTTTTGTATTTGCAGCTGCCTCTTTCGCCAGATCGTCCGCTCGTTCGTTGCCTGGTACACCCACATGCGCCTTGATCCAGAATAGTCTTATTTTGTGGCCTTTGTCGACGATTTTTTGTATATGTTCTGTGATCTTGAGGATCTAGAGTCGGTAAAGATTTGCGTCCCCCTCCAGTTTCTCTTGTCGATGATGCTTGTGCAGTGCTTTGTTAGTCGTGCTTTTTTGGAGAACACTTCCCTGCCGTCCTCCCAAACAGTCAGGGCCGCCCCCACCAGGTCTTCTGTCTTGCTTTCATCTCTGTAGAGCTGTTTTCCGGTTATTTCGTGGATCCTTCCTGTATCGGGAGTCAGCTCCTCCAGGCATTGTACTCCATTTTCTTGCGAGTTGCTGGGTGGGGTAGTTCGATGAAGTCCACACGGTATTCCATGCGGTAATCTTCCGTCAGGTATCCAAAGGGTCGGCCCCTCCGGACCTCGTATATCCTGGCATGCTCTCGGATCTGGAGATCTAGGGGCAGAATCCCCGCTATTACCGTCGCGGACTGTTTTGAGACGGTTCTGTGTGCTTTACTTATTTTTTGTGTGAACCCGCGATGCACAGCTGACAGTAGTTTATGGACGTATACTTTTCTTGTTTCAGACGCCCATGCCCCCGCCCCGTAGGAGATAATGGGCACGATTACTGCGGTGTAGATGGTCTTCACAATCCTGGGGTTTAGCCCCCAGGTCGCCTTGACTAGTTGATGATCACCCGACCATTTTAGGATGCAGTATCGAATGGTGTCTCCGTTTGCAAACCCGTAACCCCCTTGCCGCCAAAACTTAACTGAATGATTTGATCCAAAATAATTGAAACACAAACTGCTACTTTGTGTAAAACTATTACGAGTATCGTAACTCTCATTCGCAAATTTTTTACAATTTGCACTTTTATGGTTACAAAATACACATAAACTTAACTTAGAATTAGGTTCCGAGCTAACAACATGGAGAACCTTTGATTTAAAAGAAAAAATTACATTATCTTAACCGAGCTTGCATCTAGAAATTCTAGTGCCATGAAACGAGCTTCGAGAAATTCTTTGAATTGAATTAATTTTCAAGACTACTTATTTGTGTCTCCCATAGTTTGCGGGATTCAGAATCTAATTTACCACTTATTATATATATCATAAGAATATCCCATGAGCTTACATCAATACCAAGATGTTTAAAGCCGTTTAAGCATTCCATCGTCGTATCCAATAAGCTCTTGATGGCAATAAAATTTCCAAACACAACAGATTGGTTCATCAAACGTCTCAAAAGACAATTTGATAAAAACCTCTTAATATCATATCGTGACTTTAAAAGTGACCAACATTCATGATAGTTTGATGAAGTTATTTGAATGGGTCTAAGTAATTAAAAAACTAAATACTTAATTCTGGGGTCAAGTAAGCAAATACATAAAATAACAGGTAAAAATCCAGTGATTAAAATTAATAACGTGCAAATAGAACGGGTTAAGGAAGCCAAAAATCTTGGTATTATAATAGACGAAAATCTTAGATTTGAATCTCACATTTTGAAATCGGTTCAAAATTGTTTTTATCGACTTAAGGTTTTATACCGAATAAGGCCCTTTATAACACCGGAACTACGTACTAAGTTATGTGATACATTGGTATTATCGAAATTAAACTACGCGGATATAGTAATAGGTCCTAGGCTTTTGGTTCGTACACAAAATATAATACAACGTGTCCAAAACGCCTGCGCGCGTTACTGTTTTGATATTCCTCCGCGCACGCATGTTACGCCCTACCTCAACAATGCCGGGATGATGAAAATGGAATACCGAAGGCAACTGCACTTCGCTACATTTGTGTTTAGAATTATAAAAAAAAAAATACCTAATTATTTATTTTCTAAGCTGAGTTGGTCGAGTGATTGCAACAGGTCATATTCAACAAGGGCCTCATCTTACTTGATGTTGATACCGAGTCATCATTCCGCTGCGTTCCGTGGATGTTTTAAATACGCAGCCGCCAAAGTCTGGAACGACATTCCACCGCCGCTGAAGAACCTAAAATCAATTAATAATTTTAAAGCAAAGTATAAGCAAATTCTTTTCATAAAGCAGAAACAAAATGTGTAAATAGCATACTTACCAACTTCTTTTAGTTTATTATACATCCTTTGATATGTAGACAATAAGCAGAATAAACTAGCTTACGCATTTATTTATTTGTTTAGTGTGAATAATTATTATTATTATATTAGGATAATTTAATTTGAAAATATTACTAAATTATTTTTTTTTTTAATGTAAAATTATTAAAGTTAGTGGGTATTATTAAAAAAATTTCAGTGCTGTTGGATTTCAATGAACGTTCATTATGAACATTCATTATACTAATTACTGAAACTGATTTATAATCTAATGCCTTTTACTTTAGTCCACACCACAAAATCACTTTCAGTTCACCAAGTCGTTTTGGTTTTTATGAGGCAACAACAACAACGATTTCACTAGTTGTTTTACATACACACTACACACAAATTGTTCGTTCATATAATGAAACTACACAATTGATTAACATCGTTCACGATCACAAGCGATAACAGAATTCAAGACGTTGTGTAAAGACTGAAACCTTTTATACGGTTAGCCACAGACGTGTTTTGGCGCCAATACGCAACTAAATCATTTTCGTTCCTTATATATTAATAACTGAGTTAAGAATATCATAAAACAACGCTTAAAATTATATATAAAAAATAAAATAACTTACAATTGATATAGACTAGAATTTTTAAAATGTTAAGTTTATTAATAGTTTTACAAACATGTATTGACTTTCAATGCGGCCATCTGTCAGTACAGACTTACTCTTAATATGTTATATACCAAATATATTATATACCAAATACTAATTATATACCAAAACATAACTTATTTACTTATATATATAACATATTATTATAGACTCTATTCTTACACGTTGTCAACTGATTTTTCAATTGTAGCTGCACTGTTGCTGATATACTCTCTTGGGCGGTCACTGAAAATCAGCGTTGGATCTCGGTGGACGCTAAGCGTCCTTCGGTTTCAACATAGGCTGAGTGATCTACCTTTTTGTGTCGGTACACTGCTGTGAAAAATGTTTTTGTTATAAATTGTGTATTGTATTTTATGTTTTTTTTATATTGTTTTATTATTATTATTATTTTGTTTTTTATTTTATTTTGTTTCTTTTTTTTACCATGTACCTAAGCAGTGTCTGGCATAAATAAAGTTTTTTTTTTGATTTTTTTTTTTTGAATTATTTGTTCGGCTTCACCTTTTAATAACCCTTTTAAATAATGCATACTTTGGACGTCATCTAAGCTCTTGTTTTGATCTATTAGAGACAAAAAAATCTTTAAACGTAGGCCACTCAGCATAATAGCCAGAAAATTTAGGTATTTCTATTATAGGAAGTTTAACATATTTACTTTGAACAGACTTTAAACCTGAATCAACCTTAACTGTGCTGCTAAATTTATCTAAATATTATTTTAGTTCACTTTTATACATAATATATAACTCCTCAGTACTTTCATACACCTCCTCAGTAAAATATTTGTATCTTTATCAGTTGTCTTTTCAACAATTTCATTATGTGTGATTAAGAAACCGTTCCAAGTTTGTTCAAGTATCTCTAATCTTGTATTTATGTATGCACGGGAAGAAAACCTATCTTTTGGTGATTTTTTTAAATTCAACTGAGTAATGTAACTAAATAACAAGTGAGTTTTAGTACAAGAATAATAAAAAATAACAAATTCAAACTGAATATGCTAAGTAATAATACTAATTGCTAAATAAAATAATACAAGTTAATATTAATACAACTTCTTCCTAGTATCAACTCTGTTTTATAAAAATTACAAGTGTTTGAAAACGTCTACAATTATTTTAAAATCGGGCATAGGTTCCCCGTCTGTACGACTTTCCTTATACTTACAATTATTCTAAGTCTCTAATTTTTCAAATTTAACAAAGACGAAGCTTCTCAGCATTCCATTGATTCACCAAGCGGGTGCCAGACCCATTGCTTTGTAAGGAGAGGAGTGCAAACAGTGCAAGTCGCAAGTCGCAAGTGCAAGTCGCAAGTCCCAGCGACCCAGGAGTAGGTTTAAGGTAAGGGGCCCCTTTATTATGCTCAAAAATGCTCGCCTTCACCCTCTACACTCCTCTCCCTACCTAACCATATTTGGAAAGAACCTACTAATGCCGCCTTTGAAATACGTTCTAGAAATGAACCGATGCTTGTTCTAGAAAGGCCAAAATCTTTAAGTAGGCTATAGAGAGATTTTGCTGTTATACCTCTCGCTCCCACTTCTACCGCGTACAAACTAACTATATATTTATTCCTGATCAGTTCGTTGGTCAGTTCGTAATACTTATTGAGCTAGAATGTGTGATCCCTTGGGATGTTTGTTTCCCAAGGAACAGTAAGCTCCACAAGTATCACGCGCCTCAGATGTTTCGAATACAGGAATAAGTCCGGTCTGGATGACGAAACACCAACATCCCCAGGGATTTTGTAATGCTTTTCATACGTGTCCTATTATAATTGTACTCAAAATCGGTGTTATAACCAACTAGTAGTGCCATCTATGATGTATGTATATAACTGGATGAATATTAATAAAGTCAGTCGTTCTCCGTCTTGTCAAAACAGCACGTTGTTTTATTTGTTAAAAGAATATAATATTATAAAATAATAACTGGTTATGGGCCCAGACCGTTCCTGGTTCTAATTACAAGTTTCTCGCGACAGAGTGTTATCTGGACTTTTGATAATCAGTTGCAGTAAGAGAGACAGTAGGTAATTGTGTTCTTTGTGCGGTTATTTTGTACATGTGCAACAATGGCGACGAACTCAAATTACATAGTGAGCGTTTCTAAACTTAAAGGACGTAAGAACTATAGTGAGTGGTGCTTTGTGGCAGAGATTTTTCTAGTGTTAGAAGGCACGCTAGGATGCAACAAGCCAGAGCAAGGTCAACAAGCAGTTGCAGCAGCAGATGATGCTAAGACTAGAGCTAAATTGTTATAATAAATATAAATAAATATAAATAAATAAAATAAATGTTCATATAAAAGAAGTAAAATCTACAAGGGAACTATGGGACAAACTAAAA
This sequence comes from Napeogenes sylphis, assembly GCA_959347405.1. NCBI lineage: Eukaryota > Metazoa > Arthropoda > Insecta > Lepidoptera > Nymphalidae > Napeogenes > Napeogenes sylphis. The sequence goes on from OY365788.1 coordinate 27,407,801, forward strand.
TCTTTGTATGATGATTCAGGTTTTACAAGGAGAATTAGTTTGTTAAGAAATCTCATTTCTATAAGACTAGAAAAATGTACTTCAATGAATAACTACGTAACTCAGTTAGTGGAGATGGGTCAGAAATTGGCAGGAACTGGTTTTAATATAAATGATGAGTGGATTGGTTCATTATTGTTGGCAAGGCTAACAGAAAATTTTTCGCCAATGATTATAGCCATAGAGCACTCAGGAATGCGTAAAACTACGGACGCCATTAAATCTAAATTGTTAGATATGGAAGCGGAAGTGAACCTGAATGACAGTGACAGCGCCGCTTTTGGTGTTTTCAGAAACAAAAACAAGTGGAAGCAATGGAAACATAATTCCACAGACAAGAATAACCAAGTAAAAGATGGCGGTCAGTCAAATAAGAAAGCGATTAAATGTTTCAAGTGCAACAAAGTAGGTCATTACCGGTATCAGTGTCCAATCTTAACAAAATCCATAGAAATGGATCACAAGCAAACCAATGCATTTAATACAGTGTTTCTAAATGGCGCCTACAGTAAATTAGACTGGTATGTTGACTCGGGAGCAAGCGTGCATTTGTCAACAAATGAACATTGGATAAAAAACGCAACTTATGAACAATCTAAGGAGATTGTTGTTGCAAATGAAAGTAAAGTACCAGTTGTATGTACCGGTGAGGTGCAGATTACTACATGCACTGATAATTGCAACTTTGATGTGACAGTGGAAGAGGTTATGTGTGTTCCAAGTCTGACTACTAACTTGCTGTCCGTAAGTCAGTTAATAAACAAAGGAAATAGAGTAATTTTCAGAAACCATGGTTGTGATATTTACAATAAAAAAGATGTCTTGGTAGCGACAGCCACATTATTCAATGGGGTGTATAAACTTAATACTCCAGTACATCTATCAGCTGCAGCATATGTATCAAATGAAAAGTGGCATCGAAGACTTGGTCACGTCAATAATAGTTACTTTAAAAAAATGCAGGATGCTGTAGAAGGTATTTCTATTCAACATGCAAATACAAATACAACTTCCTGCGTTACATGTTGTAAAGGGAAGCAGAGTCGTTTACCTTTTCCAAGCAGTGGAAACAGGAGCACTCAACTTTTGGAAATAGTGCATACAGATGTATGTGGGCCTATGGAAACTACTTCTCTAGGTGGATCAAGGTACTTCGTTATTTTCATAGATGATTATAGTCGCATGACATAGATATATTTCTTAAAAAATAAAAATGAAGCTTTTCAATGCTTTAAAACCTATGTAGCCAGAGTTGAGAATTTAGTTGTTAGGAAAATCAAGGTGCTACGAAGTGACAATGGTGGTGAATTATGCAGTAGTGAATTTGAAAATTTTCTAAAACATAAAGGCATATTACACCAGAAGACAAATTATTATACTCCACAACAGAATGGATTGTGTGAGCGGAGGAATCGAACAATTGTTGAAAAGGCTAGATGTTTGTTGTATGATGTTGATCTGAGCAAGGAGTTCTGGGCAGAGGCCACTAATACTGCTGTTTATTTGCAGAACCGGACTGTATCAGTTGGAATAAATTATAAAACACCATATGATCTGTGGACTAATAGTAGACCTGATATTAGTCATCTTAGAGTGTTTGGAAGTGTTGTAATGAAACATGTGCCTAAACCAAAAAAGACAAAAGTGGGACACAAAATCTGAAGAGTATTTATTAGTGGGGTATGCTGAAGATGTGAAGGGATATAGAGTCTACAATCCTAAGACTAAATCAGTCACAACAAGTCGAGATGTCATTATTGTTGAGAAGGATTCAAACGACAGTCAAGTGACAGCTGACAACCAAAGTTCAGAAACTCAAACAAATGAAGAAGAGCTGACTTTGGATTCAGTGGGGGATGATGGTCAGTCAGACGATTCATTTGTCTCCATAAATAATGGTTCTGATGTCACATTTGTACCAAGCGAAGATGAAAGCTCAGACAGCTCTTCGAAGAGTGTTGTAAAAAGCATGCCGGCTAGAGCAAGACGTCAGCCAGATTGGTATGGTTTTTCAAATATGTGTACAGAGAGCTCGAGTGCAGATATTGGTGATCTGTCCTTAGAGGAAGCTCTACAAGGTCCGGAGAGAGACCATTGGCTTAAAGCTGTTCATGAAGAGTTGCAGTGTTTCCATGATAATGATGCTTGGGAAATAGCAGATGCTCCTAAGGAAAAAACTATAGTGAAGTGTAAGGACCCACTTACAGAAAAAATATGATAGTGAGAATAATGTTACTTTCCGTGCTAGACTAGTTGCAAAAAGTTTTAATCAAAAATGTGGTATTGATTACACAGAAACTTTTTCACCCGTGGTAAGACATACTACTTTACGTTTATTGTTTGCCTTAGCTGTGCAACTTAATTTAAATACTGCTCATTTGGATGTAAAAACTGCGTTTTTGAATGGAGAGTTGGATGAGACAATATATATGGAGTTACCAGATTACTTCAAGTGTTCAATAGATAATAATAAATCTAAAGTTCTAAGGTTAAAAAAAGCAATATACGGTCTCAAACAATCATCAAGAGCGTGGCATAAAAAGGTAGATAGCACTATGTTAGCTAATGGTTATATAAAATCAAAATTAGAGCCCTGTTTATATACCAAATTAGCAAAAGGTCTCAGAACTATCATAACTCTATATGTAGATGATTTTTTCATATTTTCAAATGATGACAGTGAAATGTTAAGTGTAAAAGAGATTCTAAGTAGTCATTTTAAAATTAAAGATTTAGGGGTTATTAAAAATTGTCTTGGTATAACTGTCAATATTGATAAAAAAAAATAATACTATTACATTGAGTCAAGAAAAGTATATTGAAAAACTGTTATGTAAATTTAATATGACCGAATGTAAGTCAGTTGATACACCTATTGAGGTTAATTTAAGTACTGTAAAGAATCAAGATATAAAATGTAATAATCTATATCAACAGCTCATTGGAAGCTTAATGTACTTAGCTATACTTACAAGCCCCGATATAGCTTATGCTGTAAGATTCTTGAGCCAATTTAATAACAGTCATAGCAATGAGCATTGGTTACATGCTAAGAGAATATTAAAATATTTGAAAGGAACTAAAAGTTTGGGTTTAAAATATTGTATAAATGGTAATGTTAATATTCAAGGTTATTGTGATGCAGATTGGGCTAATAATCCTGTAGATAGGAAATCTTATACAGGATTCTGTTTTATGCTCTCTGGAGCTGCCATATCATGGGGTTGTAAAAAGCAAAGAACTGTAGCACTCTCTAGTACCAAAGCCGAATACATGGCAATTACAGAGAGTTGTAGGGAAAGTGTATATTTGTCTAATCTTCAAAATGAGATAACTGGGAAAAAAATGTGTAATTAATGTATGTATTGACAATCAAAGTGCTCTAAAATTGTGAGAAAATTCAGTATTTCATAGTAGAACTAAACACATAAATGTCAGATTTCATTATTGTAGAGAAGTTATATCTAATAAAATTATTAAAGTTAATTACTTGAACACAGGGGACATGCCCGCAGATATATTGACAAAAGGTTTAAACTCTGTTAAGCATCACAATTTTTTTAAAATATTAGGGTTATTAAATGTAAAATTATAATTTGTTATGGTCTAACTGTATTTTGAGAGTGGGGGTATTAAATTTGTACTCAAAATCGGTGTTACAACCAACTAGTAGTGCCATCTATGATGTATGTATATAACTGAATGAATATTAATAAAGTCAGTCGTTCTCCGTCTTATCAAAATAGCACGTTGTTTTATTTGTTAAAAGAATATAATATTATAAAATAATAACTTGTCCATCATGAGAATCCAATCAGGAGCCGCGCCTAATATTGAATAAGGTTACGCTTTTGATTTTTTGGAGGAGCCTTCTTTTACGAATTCTACAGATCGTTTGGTGGTTGTACCCTTCCGCGCTCTTGCTACTGAAAGACTAACCGCTTCTTGTATAATTTCTAATACCTTGTCGTGGTGATGCGAGTATTGACCTTTATCTAGAAGTACCCTACATCCTACTAATAGGTGTTTCGCAGTTCCTATTGCCTCCTCACAGATGTTGCAAGACTTTTCGGTGGCTTTGCCCCATCTTACTAATTTACTTTGATCTGGGAGAGTCATTTGGAATACATTAAGATAGAATTTTAATAATGCTGGGGGCCAATCATAAATTAAGGTGCGCCACTTCAAAACTAGTGGAATACAAAAATCTCCTATGGTCACCAGTTACGTTACACAAAGACCATGTCACCAGTCAAAGCATAATAAACGTACACTAGACGAAGTTTCTTGTAATATATCTATATTGAAATCACCGCACACAATCACGAACTTGTTTTAATGACAAAGCTTAATTAAAATATCCTCCATTTTGTTTCCAAATTCATCCAAGTCACTAGAGGGGGGTCGGTACACGCATAAAATAATATGTTTACTGAGCTCAATGCAGGATAGTTCAATAATTCGCTCGACAGAGAGCGCCACTATGTCTGACAGAGACTTAAACACTACATCGTTACGAGCTAAGATAAGTGAGCCACCGCGAATAGCTTTCTCTTTACAGAACGAACTTGACAATTTATAATTTTGTACATTTATAATATTGTTATTCTTTAATAACCAGTGCTCTATAATGCACAACAAACTTATGTCATATTTTTGAACAAAGAGTTCCACTTCCAATTCCTTGCCACCTAAGCCTTGTATATTTTGATGGACAATATTAAACAACTTAGGCTTTGTCTTATCCATTAGTTTAAAGTGGAACACTTATGTTCTGTCAGTAATACATTATTTAAAATACATTTATTTTTCGTTATATTCCTTATAACGAAGTTTTTTAAATTAAATGCTACTAAAGTAGCAATTTGTTTTTTATAATATAAAGGCAGATACATTGTACCTTTTGTCATCCTAAACCTATTATAAATAAATTTATTTACATCAAAGTAAAAGAATGCATCACTATGACGGTATGTCAGATTATATAATGTCAAATTTAAATTATATATATATTTGTTTTGTTTGTCTGAATAAGAAGATGAATATGAATATGCACAAATTACAAATTTACAATTATTCTTATTATGTAATTTCAATAACTTTTCTATATTATTAATTATTTCAACTTTCTTAATCGACAAACCATCCCCATGTAGTAGCATAATAGTACTATTTTCAGTCAACTTTGAGTCAAAATCAATTATTTTATCTAAATTGTGCTGGTAACTGGCTCCAGGCGAGCATACATTATATACATTATTTAATTCCCTACTTAAAAGAGACCCAAAGCCCTGACCTAATTGGTCAGAAAAAACAAAGTAATTATGGTTGTGCTCAAAAGAGGACTTATTATTAATTTCTTTTTTAGTCATTACATTTATGTTTTTATTACTACTTTCAGTATGTACATAGCCGAATCACCCAACACCTTAGAGTTTAGTTTAGAAACAACATTTAATTTTTCACTTAAACAATTACAACTAACATAATTATTAGTTAATGACTCGAACCGCTCTAAGTTATAACTACAAAGGTCGACTAAGTTACCTGTAGCTTCAATATGTTCCTTAATTTGATTCTGCGAGGATTCATACCAGCATAATCTAGACAAAATAATTAATTTTAACTTGACTGAAAACAGTACTATTGTACTATTAGATGGAGATGGTTTGTCTGTCAAGAAAATTAAAATTATTAAAAATATAGAAAAATTATTAAAATTACATAATAGGAATAATTGTAAATTTGTAATTTGTACATTTCCTTATTCATCATCTTATTCGGACATACAAAACAAGTATATATATAATTTAAATTTGACATTGTATAATTTGACATACCGTCTTAGTGACGCATTCTTTTACTTTGATGTAAATAAATTTATTTATAATAGGTTTAGGATGACAAAAGGTACAATGTATCTGCCTGTATATTATAAAAAACAGATTGCTACTTTAGTAGTATTTAATTTAAAAAACTTCGTTATAAGAGATATAACGAAAAATGATTGTAATTTAAATAGTGTAGTACTGACAAAACATAATCGTTCCACTTTAAACTAAATTTAAAGACAAAGCCTAAGCTGTTTACTATTGTCCATCAAAATATACAAGGCTTACGTGGCAAGGAATCGGAAGTGGAACTGTTTGTTCAAAAATATAACATTAGTTTATTATGCATTACAGAGCACTGGTTGTCAAAGAATAACAATATTATAAATGTACAAAATTATAAATTGTCAAGTTCGTTCTGTAGAGAGAAAGCTATTCGCGGTGGCTCACTTATCTTAGCTCGTAACGATGTAGTGTTTAAGTCTCGATCAGACATAGTTGCGCTCTCTGTCGAGCGAATTATTGAACTATCCTGCATTGAGCTTAATGAACATATTATTATATGCGTGTACCGACCCCCCTCTGGTGATTTTGATGAATTTGAAAACAAAATGGAGGATTTTAACTTAATTTTAACTAAACTTTGTCATAGAAACAAGTCCGTGATTGTGTGCGGTGACTTTAATGTAGATATATTACAAGTAACTTCGTCTAGTGTACGTTTATTAAATTTGTTTAAATCGTTTAACTTATTGAACGTATTTTTTAAACCTACTCGCATTACTAGTGTTTCCTCGACTTGTATTGATAATGTGTTCTGTCGCTGTAACATTTATTAAGAGACGATAATGACAAATTTAAGTTCAGACCACTGTGGTCAAAAATTTTCTATATTAATCAATCGTGAAAATGAAAAGCCCCAAAAATTTACTTGCAGACCGATAACAAAAAACCGAATCATTATTTTTAAGAATATTGTTGCGCAAAAACTGCATAAAGTAGACATGAGCGATGGCAATCCCAATAATTTATTTAATAAAGTTTTCGATTTTTTGTTACAAGAATTCAATAATATTTTTAAACCAAAAATTATAACTAAACACCTAAAACTTAAATTTAGTGATTGGGCTACCCCGGGAATACACAAAAGTAGAGAAAAATTATATGATTTGTATGGTGAGAGGCAATGGAATCATGATCCCGAGTTCTTTAATAAAGTTAGAAATTTCTCTAAAATATTTAAAAACGTTTGCGTACATGCCAAGTCGATTTATATTAGAAATAAAATTTTAAACTCTGATGATAAGATAAAAGCAACGTGGAATGTTATATCTAGTGTTTCTGGGAAAACTAGGGCTGTTCATGGACCTATTAAGCTAAAAACTGATAATATTGAAATAAATACAGATTCAAATTTTGAGGCTACTTTTGAAACTTTTTTAAAGAAATTTCTGTAACAGTTACGCGGAATTTAAATTCTTCACCATTTGATGCAATCGCGGAATTGACGAATAACGTAAGAGTCAGTGACAAATGTTTTGTCTTTAAACCTGTTTCATCATATGAAATTGTTAAAACGTTTAGAAACCTAAATATGAAAAAAACAGGGGATCTCTGGGGTATGTCAGTTAAACTTACCACTGTTATAAATGACATTGCTCCCCAATTATCCTTAATTTTTAACAAATGTATTGAAACCGGTACATTCCCAGATTTAATGAAAAATAGTAAAGTAGTTCCTTTGTTCAAAAGTGGCGATAGACTAGAACCCGGAAATTATAGACCTATCTCTATTTTACCTATTTTAAGTAAAATCTTCGAAAAAATTATACTAAACCAAATGTCAGAATTTGTTTGTAGCAATGAAATCATGCATAGTGAACAATATGGTTTCACCAAAGGCAAATCAACAACTGATGCGGGTGCCGCGCTTCTTAAGCACATTTACGACGCATGGGAAAAGTCACAGAATGCAATCGGAGTGTTTTGTGATTTATCTAAAGCCTTTGATTGCGTGGACCATCAAACACTACTTTGCAAACTTAATCACTATGGTGTGCGTAGTGCTGCGCTTGATCTTATTGCCTCTTACTTGAATCAAAGAGTTCAGACGGTTGATGTAAATAATTGTAAATCGGTTGGATCTCATCTAAAAATGGGTGTTCCACAAGGATCTATTCTAGGCCCTTTCTTATTTTTACTCTATATTAATGATTTGCCTTTTTACGTAAAAGGACTATGTGACATTGTACTTTTTGCTGATGATACCTCACTTATTTTTAAAGTTGATCGTAATAATGCTAATTTTGACAAAGTTAACTGTGCTCTGTCACGTGTTCTTCATTGGTTTGAAATTAATAATTTGGCATTAAATACTAAAAAAACTAAATGCATGGAATTTACACTTCCTAATGTAAAAAGTCAAGATTGTAGTTTATTCCTTAACAATGAAGTGTTAGAACTGACTGACTCGACAACTTTCTTAGGTATAACTTGAGATAAAAAGCTCCAGTGGAACCCCCATCTCTCGACACTCGCAAGCAAACTTAGCTCAGCCGTCTTTGCAATTAAAAAAGTAAGACAATTAACAGACGTTAATACGGCTCGACTCGTTTATTTTAGTTATTTTCATAGTATTTTGTCTTACGGTATTTTATTATGGGGCAGTGCTGCCGAAATGAATTCTATATTTATTTTACAAAAAAGAGCTATACGGGCTATTTGTAATGTAAGAGCTAGAGACTCCCTAAGAGATGTTTTTAAAGAAATCGGTATACTTACGGTTGCTTCTCAATACATTTTTAATAATATATTATATATACGTCAAAATTTAAATACTTATACTAAAAACAGTGACAGACATACGATAAATACAAGAAATAAAAATAAACTCGTAACGCCTAAATTTCGACTTCAAAAAGTTAACAAATCCTTCATGGGCTTCAGTGTACGCATATATAATAAGGTTCCCCAAGATATTTTGGATCTTCCTTTTCATAGTTTTAAATCTAAAATTAAAAGTATATTATTAAATAAATCTTATTATAAAATTCAAGAATTTTTCGATGATCGAAATGTATGGAACTTGGGTCATTGACTCATTTGCAGGGTTGATGTTATAATGTATAAGTCAAACATTGTTTAATTTTATTTAAAAAGAGCAACTGTTGAGTTTCTGGCCAGCTCTTCTCAGCAGAACAGCATTCCGAGCTGGTGGTAGTTTACTCACAGACTGACTATACTGACCAATTTAATGTAATTGACGATTCAAAAGTGGGTGTATATGGATACTTGAATAAAGATATTTTGAATTTGAATTTGAATTCATATTTTTTACTTATTGAATGCAATGCAGAAGTTAATTGAGAGATTTCCTCATGCAAGTTTTGGGTGTCTCGCTCATACAGTGACCTACTTTCAATCATTTTCCTATTATAAACACGCACTTTTTTAATTAATTTTGAGCGTTCAATTTTTTAATTCTTTATTTTCTTTGCAGAAAACTTATAATTTATCACATTATTACATTTTTTAATTAATTTCTTAACCTTTTATCCTTTTTTTATTTTTTTATGAGTAGAAAAGTATATGGGGTGCACAACACTTGACTCATCTTTTGTTAAATCAATTATAGTAGAATTAACATCTATGAAATTTGATTGAGTAGGTTGTGAGTTGCATTCAACCAGCTCCTCATATAAGCTATGAGTATGCTGACTTTCTAAATTTAATTTGCAGGTTTCTAGGACTGAAATAGTAATCCTAGCCTGCACCAATTCAGATTCAGCTCTCAGATGCGATCTAATGCCCTCTCATGCTCATTGCTGCACTGGTCAAATGCAATCACTATATTTCTTAACTGATCTCGCTGAGCCACAAAATCCAAATAATCGGTATGTAGTTCAGCGAGCTTACCTTTAAGATTAGTATTTTTATTAACAATATCTTTAATTTCCTCTTCACTGTCCTCTCGTTCTTGCAGTAGCTTCTTGCATAAATTTTTAGAAGATTTTAATTCTTCTAAAGCCAGTTTTAATTTTGCTCCAACTCCTTTGCAGAGGCCTTGCGAGTTGCAATTACTCTTTCCATCGTTGAACCTGGGTACAAATTGTCTTTTAGATGCATATGGGACAGTTTCAAAATGATTGTTTTATGTAAATATGTAAGTAAAAGTAATAGTTTTGTATGAGGCCAATGTTTTTGTCTTCAACTTTACTTCCAACTAGTCAAGTTAAGAGAGACAATAATGGTGCCAGAGTGTGTGGATGGACGTAACTCACTATAAAATGAGTAGTTGGTAGTTTAATGAAAGTGTAATTATAGTAAAAGTAAAACCAATTACTCCCCGGGATTGAAGAAATTTGAATTCGACATCCGTTGGTTGACAGTTCGGTATATTTCTTTGTTCTTTTTAAATTAAGCACGAAGACAGAGTACAAACAATAGCACTATATTAATATGGTATTTTTAAATACTAAATGACATAATTGCACTTAATTAATATACATAAAGTAATTTAATATTAATTAAAATGTATAGAGAAATTTTCTCGTTTCGTTTGAGCACCTATCATAATTTTTTTTTATAAACGAGAAAAAGCTAATATAGATTTGATGTTAAAAAAATATAGTATATCCAAGCTTTTTTGACTTTACTTATTGGTTGGTCGTCTACCTTTTTGAAATAATTTAAAAATCTATCGACTATTACATCCAACGTTAGAGTACAGCCTTGGTAATCGATTTTTTTACCTAGAAATTTAAACGGAGCTGCTTCCGTAACCGTACTAACGCTCTGACCGCCTATTATAAGACCCGGATCGTAAGAGGTATATTTGGTTATCCGTCTACCCAGACAGACTAAAGCATTTACTTGGTTTTGTCATCAATCCGCTAGTCCACGTACATAAATCCTAAACTACATTTAATCGTACCTGACATTGTTTAGGATTACGTGTCAGTATCGCGAGATCATCAGCAAAAACTAGTATAAATTCTGTGTACTTGTTTCTTCTGCTAGTATAAATTCTGTGTGTTGTTAAACTTAAACCGATAATCCCACTTTTTTTCATTTTTAACTAATTTGTCTATTAAAATATTAATAACTATATTTAATATAATAGGAGAAATACAACAGCCCTGAAATAAGCCAACGTTATAATTAAGTGGTTTTGAATGGTTTTTATTGAAAATTAAGAGAATTTTAATTTTGAATAGTATGATGCAACTATGTCGCGAACTACTGTTTATTTTTTATTTATTTATATCTTTTCCTCTTAGAATCATAATCAGTGATCACTTGTGTACGTCAACATGGAAGTGTCAGGAGGACCTATTACGATACTAGATTTATCGTAATAAGCCCTTCTGAAAAAGCACTTTCCATCTTAATGTTAAAGCTATGAGGGTTCCAAACGCGTCCTGGCCTGAAAAGAACCACACAACAAACTCAGCCGGATATATTTTTTGTTATTGTGATCACTGTTTCAAAAACGTCAATCTTAAATGCAATTTGAGAGCAACTAGAACCGTCGCAACCAATCGGAAAAGAAGCCTAATGATTTCAGGCAACGAAAATTAAATAATAATAACAGAAAATATATATATAAATCTTCGGCCTGCCACACAACCAGTCACCGCAAGCAGCACCCGTTCACGAGCTTAACACAAGAGCCAGCCATCACCCCCTTCGCACATATTTGAGGGAGGGAGGCAACCCGACTCCCGATGCTACCGCAAGTAGTGACTTCTAAGGAGTCGGTGTGATGCAGAAGGTCGATAAAGCAAAATAATTTACAACAAAAAACAAATTGCGGAGATTACTAGCTATTCGCAATACAATACAGATTCATTCCCAGGCCATACCGTCGTCGATGTAATCCTTTACACTATAGTAGGATTTTTTTATAAAATTATTTTTAACATATAATTTAAATTTATTTAATGATAGGCTTAAGGCTTCATTTGGGGGTTTATTATAAAAACGTATATTTTCCTTGATGAAAAATTCAAACCCCAATATTATGTACAATGATTTTTTAGTACTTTTACTAAATTATTTAACTTTATATTTACTCCAAAAACAGTGGTTGTTAATGATAAATTAGTGTTTAGTGATTGGGCATCTGCTGAGTTACACAAAAATAGAGAAAAATTATATAATATGTATGCGGAATTGATGTTTAATACTAGTAATGAGTTTAGGGATGAGGTAAAATTATTTTCCAAATCTTTTAAAAAACAATGTAAAATAGCAAAAAATCAACATATTCAAAATAAAATAGGAAATAGCAATAATAAAATAAAAACAACTTGGAAAATAATTAATGAGGAAACTGGAAGAGCTAAATCCCAGAGGATCGACTTTAAATTAAATATAGATAATAAATTAACTCAAATTAACTCCTGTATATGACACCTATATGTTGAGCGCTAATATTGGAAAAGGAATGGGATCTGTACTAAATTCTTATTTTGAAAAACAAAATGTATTCAACAGCTGTTCACCTGACAATAATTTAATAAATATTACTAGACAAATAAAGAATTCTAGTAAACAATTTACTAAGTCAACAAATATAATAATTTTTGTAGGAAATAGAGATAATGTAAATTATTTGGAATTTAAAAAATGTTTTGAAACTATAAGTAACTTAGATGACAATAAAATTGTCTGGTTTTCATTACCCTATAATCAAGGTTTGCCACAGGCCGAAAATAAAATTAGATATAAGATAAACTTACTGATATATAATTTATGTTTGTATAATGACAAATTTCATGTGATTGACACTAACACTAATGTTAGTATTTTATAATTTGACTTAGATAATTTAACTTTTATAATTTGACTAATGGTAGGTATTACCTATCTCCATATATTAAAAGACAGGTAGCTTCATCGCTATTATATTATTTTTCTATGACAGCCAATAATTTGGCTAAAATTGTTTCTATTGAACAGAATTCAGTTACTTGTATAAGTAAAAACAGCTTGGAAATAAATCCAACTAGTAGTAGTAGTATTAGTAGTAGTTTAAACTAGACATTAAGACAGTAGAGATATCCTCTAGCCAAATAATTAAGATATCAAATAATGATATTAATGATGATTATAGAAATACAAAAATTGATAAAATAAATAATAAAAAACATAACATAAACTGTATCAACCTGGTGCATCAGAACATTCAGTGTATTAGAAATAAGGAATTAGAAATTGAATTGTTTTTAAATACTTTTAATATTAATATTTTTTGTGTCACTGAGCATTGGCTTAAGAATGATGAATTAATATTTAATTACAATAACCACCAGGTTGGTAGTTCGTTCAACAGAGTTAATTCCATACATGGTGGCTCTTTAATAATTTTAAATAAACAAATAAAATTCAAAGAACGCAAGGACATAGTGAGCCACTCTGTTGAGCGGACAACGGAACTTGCTTCAGTTGAATTAGAAGAGTTCATAATTGTAAATGTTTATAGGCCACCGTCATCTAACTTTGAACATTTTGAAAAGATTATGGATGAGGTATTGTATAAACTATCACATTCTAGTAAAAAGGTAATCATTTGTGGAGACTTCAATATTAATATTCTTGAACAAAATTCAATAAGTATAAAGTTTTTAAATTTGTTCAAATCTTATAATCTTTTACACATGTTTATGGAGCCTACTAGAGTCACAACCACTAGTGCCACTTGTATTGATAACATTTTTACAAGTGTTATTCCAAATTTTAAATGTTTATTCAATACATTAGATTCTGACCACTATGGCCAATTTATTAAATTCAGTTGTAGCAAGAAAGAAATGGCTTACTACGCTATTTGCCCTTGATAAAAAATTCAAACCCCAATATTATGTACAATGACTTTTTTAGTACTTTCACTAAATTATTCAACTGTATATTTACTCCAAAAACAGTGGTTGTTAATGATAAATTAGTGTTTAGTGATTGGGCATCTGCTGAGTTACACAAAAATAGAGAAAAATTATATAATATGTATGCGGAATTGATGTTTAATACTAGTAATGAGTTTAGGGATGAGGTAAAATTATTTTCCAAATCTTTTAAAAAACATTGTAAAATAGCAAAAAATCAACATATTCAAAATAAAATAGGAAATAGCAATAATAAAATAAAAACAACTTGGAAAATAATTAATAAGGAAACTGGAAGAGATAAATCCCAGAGGATCGACTTTAAATTAAATATAGATAATAAATATGTTACGTCTGACCTCGAGGTTGCTACTGCTTTTGATACCTTTTTTACTAATATTCCAGTGACTACAACGTTATCTTTAAATTCTTCTACCGCTGCAGCTATGGGTTTACTTAGAGAGAATGTAGATCAATGTGTTAGCAGTTTTAAGTTTGAAAAAGTTAATGCTCAAGAAGTAATCAAAGTATTTAGATCAATTAGCGTTAAAAAGACTAGTGATCTTTGGGGGTTTTCTGTTAACATACTTAAGTCCATAATTGACATTGTAGCGCCAGACTTAGCATTAATATTTAATAATTGTTTAGAATATGGTATATTTCCTGATCTAATGAAACAAAGTAAAATAACTCCATTATTCAAATCCGGCTGTTCATTAGATCCTAGTAACTATAGACCTATTTCAGTCTTCCCCCACTTTTAGTAAGATTTTTGAGAAAATAATTCTTAATCAACTTGTGGCATATTTCAGTAAAAACAATCTCTTACACAAAAACCAGTTTGGTTTCACTGCCGGTCGCTCTACAACAGATGCTGGTGTTGAGCTATTACTAAACATATTTGAAGCCTGGGAAGGATCACAGAATGCACTTGGCATTTTCTGTGATCTATCTAAGGCGTTTGACTGCGTTCAACATGAAATCCTTATAAAAAAGTTAGAACATTATGGAGTTAAAAATAAGTCCCTAGATTTAATTAGTTCATATCTTAATGATAGAATCCAAAAAGTTGATGTAAATGGAAAACGTTCCCCTAGTTCTTTGGTAAAAATAGGTGTGCCACAGGGCTCTATCTTAGGGCCTTTCTTGTTCCTCATTTACATAAATGACTTACCTCACCTAGTGAGGGAAAAACATGGGATAGTGTTGTTTGCTGATGATACTTCTCTTACTTTTAAAGGTAATAGACGGCAATCTGTTATTGACGATGTAAACAATGCTCTCTCAGATGTTGTACAATGGTTTAACGCCATAACAACATACTAGTAGAATATGCAGAATTACTGAAGCATTGCTTAACATCTGGCTATTTGATGTGGAAGGATGAATTCTATGTACAAGTTGATGGAGTGGCAATGGGTTCCCCGGTCTCCCCCGTTGTTGCCAATATCTACATGGAGCACTTCGAGGCGAGGGCCCTGTCCTCTGCACCCGCTATACCGAACATCTTTAAGCGGTAAGTAGATGAAACCTTCACAATACTATCTATGAATCAAACATCAGCTTTTCTAAAACACCTTAATTCCATTAACAATAAAATACAATTTACAATGGAATTGCAGTCAAATAATACTTTAACGTTCCTTGATATTCTTATTACAAAGAATCCTGACAATACATTAGGACACACTGTTTATAGGACACCCACACATACAGATAGGTACCTCAATGGTAAATCACACCACCACCCTAACCAGTTAGCTACCGTTGGCAAATCTTTGTTTCAGAGAGCACAACACATCTATGACGCTGAACACCTAGAGGGCGAGCTGCAGCATGTCAAGCATGCCTTGTTCAACAACCACCTGCCCGTACCTCGCCAGCTTCGCAAAAACCACATCAAGCCACCCACAGTTGAGCGTCAACCGGCCCTACTACCATATGTGAAAGGAGTTACTGACAGAATCGGCAACATCTTAAAAAAGGTTTCAATTAGAACTATCTACAAACCTCAAAGGAAAGTGAGCCAATTCTTGAGACCTATCAAAAGTTATATTCCTTTACAATGTGCTGGAGTATACAAACTTGACTGCGATTGTGGCTTGTCATACATAGGTCAAACAAAGAGGAGCATCGGTAAAAGAGTTAAGGAACACATATCGGATATCAAGCATAGGCGTACATCGAAGTCTGCAGTGTGTGAACATACCATAGACAAGCCGAATCATTATATAAGATTTGATAAACCTAAAATCCTCGCTAAAGAACAACGTTACATTTCAAGAATGGTTCGTGAGGCTATTGAAATTAAAAAACATCCTAATTTTAATAGAGAAGATGGTTGGGGATTATCTAACACCTGGAACCCACTTTTGAAAAATATAAAATCCCATGTCTGTAACCGCACTGTAAGACCTCAAGATACTGTTAGTGCGTTTTGGGTTAATCCGGAACTGTACGCCCGGAAGCTTAGAAACCGTTGGAGGTAGATGACTAATTAACTGACTTACTGACAGACACCTCCATCTCGTCTTACCGTGAACACGATTGCTGCAAAACATTCGAAACGTCGGGTCAGATTTAAAATGTAAATTTAAAATTTAATTCAATATACGCGAGTTAAATCCGTAAAAATAGTTTTATTTCAATGTCTATACTTATAACATTTTAAAAAATCAGTGTTTATGTATTGAAATTTTATATTATAATGAAATATAATAGTTTATAATACGAAAATGTTGACTAGAATTATACCGACAGCTCTAAAAAATACAATTTCCAAAGTCTTTTTCTCCGTTTTACAAACAAAAATGACGCAATTCATGATTAACAATAGATATTTCAGACCTAATCACCAGAAAGGGGTATTGCCCCTTAAATTACTGGATGCCTGGAACATAATACGTTAATATCGGAAAGCCTTAAAGATGCTAGAACTAGCGAGAAACAAATTACGGTTTGTTGGATAGACTTGGAGAACGCCTTTGGGTTAGTTTGACATGAACTGATAATTTTCGCGCTTAAATGGTATAACTTTCCTACAGTTCCTAAAATAGGTAAATCCTTTAAGTTTAATTGTATATTTATTTTATTTATTTATTTATTTATTTATTTATATCTTTTCCACTTGGAATCATAATCAGTGATCACTTGTGTACGTCAACATGGAAATGTCAGGAGGGCCTATTACGATACTAGATTTATCGTAATAAGCCCTTCTGAAAAAGCACTTTCCATCTTAATTTTAAAGCTATGAGGGTTCCAAACGCGTCCTGGTCTGAGAAGAACCACACAACAAACTCAGCCGGATATATTTTTTGTTATTGTGATCACTGTTTCACAAATGTCAAACTTAAACAATTTTAGAACAACTAGAACCGTCGCAATCAATCGGAAAAGAAGCCTAATGATTTCAGGCAACGAAAATTAAATAATAATAACAGAAAAAATAAATATATATAAATCTTCGGCCTGTACACAACCAGTCACCGCAAGCAGCACCCGTTCACGAGCATAACACAAGAGCCAGCCATCACCCCCTTCGCACATATTTGAGGGAGGGAGGCAACCCGACTCCCGATGCTACCGCAAGTAGTGACTTCTAAGGAATCGGTGTGATGCAGAAGGTCGATAAAGCAAAATTAATTTACAACAAAAAAAAACAAATTGCGGAGATTACTAGCTATTCGCAATACAATACAGATTCATTCCCAGGCCATACCGTCGTCGATGTAATCCTTTACACTATAGTAGGATTTTTTTATTAAATTATTTTTAACATATAATTTAAATTTATTTAATGAGAGGCTTAAGGCTTCATTTGGGAGCTTATTATAAAAACGTATACAATTACCCTTAAAGGATTTACCTATTTTATGGAGCCTAGTGCCGGGCATAGCGAGTTTATTTTTATTTCTTGTATGAATTTTATGTAAATCACAATATTTCTTGAATTTTGAAATATTTTTATGAACGTAAATTAAGTTTTCATAAATATATTGATTATAAACAGTCATAATTTTAAATTCTTTAAATTTGTTTCTTAAAGAGTCTCTTGGTCTCATATTATATATTGCGCGAACAGCTCTCTTCTGCAATGTAAATATAGTATCAATATCAGCCGCATTGCTCCATAAGAGTATACCGTATGACATTAAGCTATGAAAGTAACTAAAGTAAACTAATCGAGCAGTTTCCATATTTGTTAATAGACGTATTTTTTTAACCGCGTATGCAGCAGAACTTAGTCTGCTTGACAAATCAAATATATGAGGACCCCATTGCAATTTTTCATCTAAAGTAATGCCCAAGAAAGTAGTAGATTTGACCATGTCCAAATCCTCATTATTTAATTGTACATTGGTTCTAACATTTTTAACATTTGGTAAACTAAATTTGACAAATTTCGTCTTTTTTTTATTAAGCAACAAATTATTGGCGTTAAACCATTGTACAACATCTGAGAGAGCATTGTTTACATCGTCAATAACAGATTGCCGTCTATTAACTTTAAAAGTAAGAGAAGTATCATCAGCAAACAATACTATCCCTTGTTTTCCCCTCACTAGGTGAGGTAAGTCATTTATGTAAATGAGGAACAAGAAAGGCCCTAAGATAGAGCCCTGTGGCACACCTATTTTTACCAAAGAACCAGGGGAACGTTTTCCATTTACATCAACTTTTTGGATTCTATCATTAAGATATGAACTAATTAAATCTAGGGACTTATTTTTAACTCCATAATGTTCTAACTTTTTTATAAGGATTTCATGTTGAACGCAGTCAAACGCCTTAGATAGATCACAGAAAATGCCAAGTGCATTCTGTGATCCTTCCCAGGCTTCAAATATGTTTAGTAATAGCTCAACACCAGCATCTGTTGTAGAGCGACCGGCAGTGAAACCAAACTGGTTTTTGTGTAAGAGATTGTTTTTACTGAAATATGCCACAAGTTGATTAAGAATTATTTTCTCAAAAATCTTACTAAAAGTGGGGGAAGACTGAAATAGGTCTATAGTTACTAGGATCTAATGAACAGCCGGATTTGAATAATGGAGTTATTTTACTTTGTTTCATTAGATCAGGAAATATACCATATTCTAAACAATTATTAAATATTAATGCTAAGTCTGGCGCTACAATGTCAATTATGGACTTAAGTATGTTAACAGAAAACCCCCAAAGATCACTAGTCTTTTTAACGCTAATTGATCTAAATACTTTGATTACTTCTTGAGCATTAACTTTTTCAAACTTAAAACTGCTAACACATTGATCTACATTCTCTCTAAGTAAACCCATAGCTGCAGCGGTAGAAGAATTTAAAGATAACGTTGTAGTCACTGGATTTTTTTTTTTTTTTTTTTTTTTTTTTTTATACGATCTAGGGCAATGCTTGACTACATTCCACCTGATGTTAAGTGGAATGTAGTCTTAGATGGTAAGGCGCATTGCCCTAGCAACCTATTCACTCTTCTCTTGAAGACACCCACATTATATTTGGCCGGAAATACCGACGCAGGCAAATTGTTCCAGTCCTTCGCTGTACGCACTAAAAATGAGGAAGCAAAGCGCTTCGTTCGGCCAGGTGGAATGTCCACAACAAAAGGATGGACACCTGCCGTGCGTCGGGACGTCCGGTGATGGAAGGGGGACGGGGGAACTAAGTCGTGTAGTTCCTGCGCACACTCACCAAAATGTATCCTATAGAATACTGAGAGGCTAGCAATTTTACGCCTGTGTTCAAGGCTTTGGAGGTCGGCTTCGACCAATTCGGAATCGCCGATAAGCCTCTTTGCTCGCCTCTCAATTGAGTCCAGAACCGCAAGATGAGACTTTGCGGCACCAGCAAATATGTGACCACAGTACTCTACACACGACCGGATCTGTGCTTTGTATAGAACAAGAAGCTGTCCCGGTGTAAAGTACTGCCGAACCTTCGCAAGAACGGCAAGCTTTGCAGCTGCTGCTCTTGCTCTGGACTCAATGAACCGACCAAAGTTGAGGTTCGAGGAAATCTCTAAGCCTAACAACTGAAGCCGGTCACTGTATTCCAAGGATACATTCTGGAAAGTAGGAGCCAAGGTGAAAGGGCTCTTTTTGGCGGTGAACAGACACGTCTGCGTTTTGGTGGCGTTGAACTTGACAAGATTGGCATTGCTCCATGCGGAGACTGCTTGAAGTTTGTCATTCAAACGTTGCACCATGGCTTCTCTTTCAGACTGTATTTGATCTCGACTAGCCCGAGTACTCGGCAGATATCTTTCTACAACTGTGCTGTTGTCTGCATACCCATAGATACCGGGCTTCAACAGATCATTAATGTGCAGCAAAAAAAGAGTTGCAGAAAGAACGGACCCCTGAGGCACTCCGGCATTTATTTTCGAGGGTTCCGAGGAACACCCGTCAACAACTACTCGGAGAGATCTCTGGCTCAAAAAGTCCGTTACCCAGCCGATCAGACCAGGAGATATACCGTACGCTGAAAGCTTGCTTATAAGGCTCGCATGCCAGACCCTGTCAAATGTCCTCGAGACGTCCAGAGAGACGGCGACCGCTTCTCCGTTCTTCTCGATGGCCTCGCCTAAAATGTGTGTAGCATACACTAGGAGGTCCCCAGTAGACCTATTACGGCGAAACCCGTACTGTCGGTCACTGAGGAGATCGTTACCTTCTAGGTATGCTAGTAGGTGCGAGTTCAATACACGCTCCATAATCTTGCAGAGTATGGAGGTGATTGAAATCGGTCTGTAATTGACAGGGTCGGCACGGCTGCCTTTTTTGGGCACGGGTTGCACATTAGCAAGCTTCCAGGATTTCGGCACTATTCCAGTCATGAAAGAGAGACGATACAAACGTGTCAGTACAGGAGACAACTCAGCTGCGCATGTTTTGAGCAGAATGGCTGGTATACCATCAGGACCACTGGCTTTATTCACATCTAAACGACACAATGTTCTCCATACCTCTTTGTTAGTGATGCGGATTTCAGGCATCGAAATACCGCAGTGAGGAAGATGTGCTGGAGAAGCATTGCCAGTGTCTAGATGCGAATTCTCAGCAAACAGAGAAGCAAATACATTCGCTTTCTCTGTTGCAGTGTGGGCCAGGGATCCATCAGGCTTCAGCAGAGCAGGCAGTGAGGGTTGGCAGAAGTTCGACTCGATCGCTTTGGCAAGAGACCAGAAAGCTCGACTGCCAGTTGGTCTGACAGAGAGCTTTTCGCCATTCTTAACGATCCGATCAAGACGAGCCTTCCGCAATGCCTTCTTGTAGGACTTGGCAGCTTGGTTAAAGGCTCTCTTCTTCAAACTTACATCCGGAGTTTTGCGGGTTCGAGCATCAGCCCAAATGAGATATGCCGAATGTTTTCGGTCTTGAGCATGACCACATTCGGCATTAAACCATGGGCGAGCTTTGCCACCGATGGGTACGTCAGCAAAAGGAATAAAATACTCCATTGCCTGATGCACCACATCAGTTATAGCATCCGCGCAACTCGACGGATCCAAAGAAGAGAAGCAGACCTGCCGCCAAGGATAAGACGCAAAAAAGTGCCGCATCTCATCCCAATCTGCTGACTTGTATTTCCATACTCGCCTAACACCATGTGGTTCGAAAGCTGGTGGGGAATATGTAAATACAGATTTCACCAGACAGTGATCGGAGGTTCCCAAGGGGGACGTGACCTCTACACGATACCTGTCCGGATCAGTTGTCAGCAGAAGGTCCAGGCAATTGGCTGTATGGCCTACCACATCTGGTACCCTTGTCGCTTGCCTCACCAGCTGAAAGAGGTCCAAGGACAACGCAAAGTTCCGCGCTTCTCTTCCAGCATGGTCGGTCTTCTGGTACGGGAACAGCCAGTCCTGATGACAGGCATTAAAGTCCCCCAGAAAGACGAGCTGCGCCGAAGGGTACTGATACAGAGCCATATCTGCAGCCTCACTGAGATACTCAAATAAACGAGTTGTCTCCTGGTCACCGCTGTGCGAACGGTAGACACAGGAATACAGGATTTTTTCGTTTCTAAAACTAACTACCACTAAAACCCAGGGAAGAAAAGGTGGGGTCTTCAAGGTGACGGAGACGCTGAATACAGAGGTCGTTCCGCGCATACACACTGACTCCGGCCCGTGAGCGAAAGTTGTGCTCTAACGAGTAACCGGGATAATCCAAGTATGCAGCGCTCAAAGGACATTGTATCTGCGTCTCCGTCAAAAAGAGCAAGTGCGGCTGCTCTGTCTCCAGGTGGTGGTGGACAGGTAAAAGATTTGAGTGCAAACCCCTTATATTAGTGAGGTGCACTTTATATGAGGAGGAGTGCAACCGCTGCTTTAACTTGTTCTCTTTTTTAGACTTTTTCATAAAAAAAATAAATATAAAAGTGAATAGGGATGGGAAATGGCAGTTGAACGAGGCGGTACATATCGAACCCGACGTCGAAATTGGTGATGTCTTGCCACTGGGAGACTAGTCTGGAGACTGCGGGGACGCCCGAACCCCCCCAGGGATCGCCATCGGGCCTCCTCGACTGGTCGCCAACCAGCACGATGGAGCCACCCTGGGATTTTTCGCAGCTGGCGGGGCAGCCTTTCGTGGGTGGTTAACCCACTAATTGGGTCCACAACTATCTGCGGGCGGCCAGCGGAAAGCCGTCGCTTCGGATCCCGCTACCCTCCTCGACTAGACACCCGACATAACAAACACCAACCCGACGTCAAACCGGTTCGCCAACGCACCGCAACTGTTCAGACCCATTTCCCATAAACGGCTTCATCGAGCAACGTGCCGGAACACGACTAGGTCGCTTTGCGGCACGACTCTGCCCGATGGGTGGTAACTTTGCCGGCGACCGGATGTTATGGTCTACCACCAAGATTAGTAAAAAAGGTTTCAAAAGCAGTAGCAACCTCGAGGTCAGACGTAACATATTTATTATCTATATTTAATTTAAAGTCGATCCTCTGGGATTTATCTCTTCCAGTTTCCTTATTAATTATTTTCCAAGTTGTTTTTATTTTATTATTGCTATTTCCTATTTTATTTTGAATATGTTGATTTTTTGCTATTTTACAATGTTTTTTAAAAGATTTGGAAAATAATTTTACCTCATCCCTAAACTCATTACTAGTATTAAACATCAATTCCGAATACATATTATATAATTTTTCTCTATTTTTGTGTAACTCAGCAGATGCCCAATCACTAAACACTAATTTATCATTAACAACCACTGTTTTTGGAGTAAATATACAGTTGAATAATTTAGTGAAAGTACTAAAAAAGTCATTGTACATAATATTGGGGTTTGAATTTTTTATCAAGGGCAAATAGCGTAGTAAGCCATTTCTTTCTTGCTACAACTGAATTTAATAAATTGGCCATAGTGGTCAGAATCTAATGTATTGAATAAACATTTAAAATTTGGAATAACACTTGTAAAAATGTTATCAATACAAGTGGCACTAGTGGTTGTGACTCTAGTAGGCTCCATAAACATGTGTAAAAGATTATAAGATTTGAACAAATTTAAAAACTTTATACTTATTGAATTTTGTTCAAGAATATTAATATTGAAGTCTCCACAAATGATTACCTTTTTACTAGAATGTGATAGTTTATACAATACCTCATCCATAATCTTTTCAAAATGTTCAAAGTTAGATGACGGTGGCCTATAAACATTTACAATTATGAACTCTTCTAATTCAACTGAAGCAAGTTCCGTTGTCCGCTCAACAGAGTGGCTCACTATGTCCTTGCGTTCTTTGAATTTTATTTGTTTATTTAAAATTATTAAAGAGCCACCATGTATGGAATTAACTCTGTTGAAGGAACTACCAACCTGGTGGTTATTGTAATTAAATATTAATTCATCATTCTTAAGCCAATGCTCAGTGACACAAAAAATATTAATATTAAAAGTATTTAAAAACAATTCAATTTCTAATTCCTTATTTCTAATACACTGAATGTTCTGATGCACCAGGTTGATACAGTTTATGTTATGTTTTTTATTATTTATTTTATCAATTTTTGTATTTCTATAATCATCATTAATATCATTATTTGATATCTTAATTATTTGGCTAGAGGATATCTCTACTGTCTTAATGTCTAGTTTAAACTACTACTAATACTACTACTACTAGTTGGATTTATTTCCAAGCTGTTTTTACTTATACAAGTAACTGAATTCTGTTCAATAGAAACAATTTTAGCCAAATTATTGGCTGTCATAGAAAAATAATATAATAGCGATGAAGCTACCTGTCTTTTAATATATGGAGATAGGTAATACCTACCATTAGTCAAATTATAAAAGTTACTAACATTAGTGTTAGTGTCAATCACATGAAATTTGTCATTATACAAACATAAATTATATATCAGTAAGTTTATCTTATATCTAATTTTATTTTCGGCCTGTGGCAAACCTTGATTATAGGGTAATGAAAACCAGACAATTTTATTGTCATCTAAGTTACTTATAGTTTCAAAACATTTTTTAAATTCCAAATAATTTACATTATCTCTATTTCCTACAAAAATTATTATATTTGTTGACTTTTTTTTTTTTTTTATATTATAAAAATATATTATTATATTATTATATTATAATAAAAAAAAAAAAAAAAAAAAAAAAACTTAGTAAATTGTTTACTAGAATTCTTTATTTGTCTAGTAATATTTATTAAATTATTGTCAGGTGAACAGCTGTTGAATACATTTTGTTTTTCAAAATAAGAATTTAGTACAGATCCCATTCCTTTTCCAATATTAGCGCTCAACATATAGGTGTCATATACAGGAGTTAATTTGAGTTAATTTATTATCTATATTTAATTTAAAGTCGATCCTCTGGGATTTAGCTCTTCCAGTTTCCTCATTAATTATTTTCCAAGTTGTTTTTATTTTATTATTGCTATTTCCTATTTTATTTTGAATATGTTGATTTTTTGCTATTTTACATTGTTTTTTAAAAGATTTGGAAAATAATTTTACCTCATCCCTAAACTCATTACTAGTATTAAACATCAATTCCGCATACATATTATATAATTTTTCTCTATTTTTGTGTAACTCAGCAGATGCCCAATCACTAAACACTAATTTATCATTAACAACCACTGTTTTTGGAGTAAATATAAAGTTAAATAATTTAGTAAAAGTACTAAAAAATCATTGTACATAATATTGGGGTTTGAATTTTTCATCAAGGAAAATATACGTTTTTATAATAAACCCCCAAATGAAGCCTTAAGCCTATCATTAAATAAATTTAAATTATATGTTAAAAATAATTTTATAAAAAAATCCTACTATAGTGTAAAGGATTACATCGACGACGGTATGGCCTGGGAATGAATCTGTATTGTATTGCGAATAGCTAGTAATCTCCGCAATTTGTTTTTTGTTGTAAATTATTTTGCTTTATCGACCTTCTGCATCACACCGACTCCTTAGAAGTCACTACTTGCGGTAGCATCGGGAGTCGGGTTGCCTCCCTCCCTCAAATATGTGCGAAGGGGGTGATGGCTGGCTCTTGTGTTAAGCTCGTGAACGGGTGCTGCTTGCGGTGACTGGTTGTGTGGTAGGCCGAAGATTTATATATATATATATATATATATATATATATATATAATTTTTTTTTTTTTCTGTTATTATTATTTAATTTTCGTTGCCTGAAATCATTAGGCTTCTTTTCCGATTGGTTGCGACGGTTCTAGTTGCTCTCAAATTGCATTTAAGATTGACGTTTTTGAAACAGTGATCACAATAACAAAAAATATATCCGGCTGAGTTTGTTGTGTGGTTCTTTTCAGGCCAGGACGCGTTTGGAACCCTCATAGCTTTAACATTAAGATGGAAAGTGCTTTTTCAGAAGGGCTTATTACGATAAATCTAGTATCGTAATAGGTCCTCCTGACACTTCCATGTTGACGTACACAAGTGATCACTGATTATGATTCTAAGTGGAAAAGATATAAATAAATAAAAAATAAACAGTAGTTCGCGACATAGTTGCATCATACTATTCAAAATTAAAATTTTTTGTGTGCTCTGTTTTCTTAAAATTTAACTTATTTTTATGTATTTTTTTTAAATAACTTCAATGAAATAATTAATCTGTTAAACCCACCTTTCTATCTGTGTAATTTACTTTCCCACAAATTATTAATAATATCCACTTAAATCACTTCTATAACTAAATATAAACATGAATCTTACAAGTAACATGGAAGAATTGGAGAAATTATTTATTGCTCGCATGTGTGACTTTGAAGATAAACTGCATAAAGCCACTGGTGTTACAAGTAGACATCCTGATGTTACAACACTGTCCCGTGAGTTCTCTGACTTTAAGTCCTTTGTTTGGCAAGCGCTTTCTAAGTTAAAAATGCAAATTGAATGTATATCTGCTACTGTTGATAAGCATGAAACAGCATTACGTAGAAATATTCTATTATTACATGGCTTGCCTGAAAATGAGAATGAGGATTTAAAGTTGTTCTGAAAGTGCTATGTGATGATATGAAATTATCTGATACAAGAACTGAATGTATAGAGAGCGGTCATCGTCTCGGTTCTTCTCAACTCAAAATTGAAAATGAAAATATTATTTATTTACATAAACATACCCACAAACTTGGATCTTAAGAACAAATTAAATATTAAAAAGTAACATTACTATGTTTATGAGCGAGATAAAATAGCGTGAATAAAACTTTGCTTCCCGCACTAGGCAGGGCCTGTGTTGCAGGAAACTTTGCATGAATTTATTAATTTGGAACTTATAGCTAAAAAGAGAAAAACATTTGTGCCAGAAAACAAAAATAATCACAAAAACGCATAAAAATAATACATAACAATAATGATACTAAGCTCTTCATAACAATTAATGCATATGGTTACGCATAATGACCAACAATAGTCTTATGTTGTCATAGAATTACCCACATATGTCACACACACACACATTGCATTTGAATCATACGAGAGAGTTTACAATTATTATCTCAAATACGTAATAAATTTTACTTGAAGCTGTGTCAGATAAGTGTTATAAGGATACTAATGATAATACTTATAATATACTAAATTAAGAAGATACTAAATAAAGATACTAATGCACCATAATAAAACAAATACTTAAAAGTAATTACTAGTTATGTTTGGCCTATGTTTTTTAACAAATCTTCGGTTTGTTTGTAGTCGAGATTTTTCAAAAATTTTAGTAGCAATTTCTTCGCCTCATATACTGTCTTTTCTTTTAATTTACAATGTTTCACAACGGCATTGTACACATGTGCTCTGACATAATCACCGAAACGATGAGCAAAACTAGATTTTAAGAGTTGAATGGGTAATTTGAAAACTCTCTTTTTAATTAATTCTGCGTAGTTATCGGTAGCTCTAATCCATAAAACTGGACGGAAAGTGTAATTTTGAAAATAAATAGTTGTCTAACACTCAAGACGGCACTATCTTTAAAAACATCTTCCGTTGGATATCTCTGAGGCTTTTTCAACATCACTTTCAATACGGAGCGTTGCGCTCTCTCAGCCCTTATGATAAATGTTGAGGCTGCACTGCCCCACCATAGGTTTTCATCCAGGATAACACCAAGGTACTTCACGGTTTCGACTCTATTTAAAGCTTCACAGGCACACGTAGTAGAGTTACAGGTTGCCTTATGAACTTTGAGGTTAAGTGGAAACTTTGGTGCTGAAGAATTTGTTTTAGAAAAACAAAGGTATACTGTTTTTTTCACGTTGAGAGTTAAGAGATTTTTCAATAACCATCTGGAAATCGCACGTATACCAGAATCAGCCTGTTTAATAACAGTCTCCCAGGATAAGCCGGAAAATAAAACAGCGGTGTCATCCGCGTAGCACACAATATCCACATCTTCACCCTGGATATCGTGGATATCATTAATATATAAATTAAAGAGTGTAGGTCCCAAAATGCTACCCTGAGGTACACCAAAACTAACTGCTTGTATACCACTAGTGAATTTGCCAACTCTTACACACTGCATCCGACCGCTTAAATAGCTTTCGAACCAGTCGCGTACAAGCCCTCTAATACCCATCCTGTCGAGCTTTTCCAAGAGTATTGGGATGGAGACAGTGTCAAAAGCCTTGGCCAGGTCTATAAAGACCGCCACACATTTCTGATTTAGGTCCAACTTGGAAGAGACCGCTGATGTTAATGTGGTTACTGCATCCTCAGTGCATTTTCGCCTTCGAAAGCCATATTGTTTGTCTGATATGATATTGTGTTTTTCCAGAAACATATTCAGACGATTATTTACTAATTTTTCTAATATTTTCGAAAAAGAACTTATTAAAGATATTGGTCTATAGTTTTCGATACTGTTCTTTTGACCACTCTTATGAATCGGGATGACAGATGCAGTTTTCCAGGCCTCAGGAAACACACCCGACGAAAAACTCTGGTTATTTATATAAGTTAGCGGTATTACGATTTCCTCTTTTAAATTTTTTATCATCGAGTTTGTAAGATCATCTAAACCTGGTGCTTTACCATCCTGTAGTTCCATTATTAATTTTTCGACTTCTTCATTATTTGTGGGGTTCATGAAAAAAGAATTAGCTACTGATTTTTTTTTTGTCAACAGATTTAACCAGAGATTCCTGGGTTTGGTTAGTGTCTTTAAGTATTTGATTGGCAAGACTTTGACCTACATTTGAGAAATGAGTATTGCATTTGTCAAGTGAGTGTTGAATACTGTCAGAGTTTGGCAATGATAATAACTCACTTGACATATTTCTATCATTTGAAATTTGACTTATTGATTTTATTGACTTCCACAGTTTTCGGGGGTTGTTTTTATTTTTATTTAGCTCCTTTCTCTCGTATTCACCTCGCAATTTACGTAGAAGAGTAACAAAGAAGTTGTGATATCTTTTGTAGGTAATATCCAAAGTGACATTGCCAGGGTTACGTTTTGCGTGTTGATAGAGACGATCTCTTTTTCTCATACATCGCATGAGACCTGGAGTGATCCAGGGCTTTAAGTTACATTTCGATCTACTAAGACGAATTGTCTGTGTGTGTTTATTTACAATGTTGTTTAAGAAATCGGTAAATACTTTAGTGGCCTCGTTTACGTCGTCAACGTCAGTAACAAAACTCCAGTCAACAAGTGCCAAATGATTTTTAATAGAAACTATGTCCGTTTTGTTTACCATACGGTTAGGGCGGGGAGGTTTAAATTCTAAAATAATTCCAAGCAG
The DNA here is from genome assembly GCA_959347405.1 of Napeogenes sylphis. Lineage (NCBI taxonomy): Eukaryota > Metazoa > Arthropoda > Insecta > Lepidoptera > Nymphalidae > Napeogenes > Napeogenes sylphis. The sequence goes on from OY365788.1 coordinate 27,436,826, forward strand.
GACTGGGTAGTGGTCTGTTACCATAGTTTTACAGATGATTCCAAAAGGAGCTCTACTTAATTGCGATCTACTGTACAATTCCCTAGTTGGTTCAGTAATCGCTGGTACCATTGCACATTCTTCCATTAAACAGAGGTATTCCAGGTATTGTGTGTTATTTGTTTCTAGGATATTTATGTTTATATCACCAGCCAAGACCACAGGCATCCCCCCGGATTCAGACATACAGGAAACAAAGGAGTCTAAGAAACCATCGATATTTTTACAAGCTGGGGAGCGATAAACTGCAAGGATTTTTATCATGTTCTCAAGTTTAAAAGACAGACATTGGGCATTGTGAACCGGATGTTCGGTCACCGAAGTATTCCAGATATCTTTTATATATACTACGATACCACTATTTTGGTTATGATTCATTTGGCTCTTAAAGGCGTTATATCCAGATAATTGGGGAATTAGTGCGCAATGATTCAACCAACATTTAGTGAGAACAATAACGTCAAAGTCTACACCCATGCGTCCGAGTGCAACCTGAAAACCGTCAAAATTTTGTTGGCAGCCTATGCTTCTGATGTTTAATGAACAGAGTTTAAAGTTATGTTGTGAGGTGAAATAGGTCTTGCAAGATTCTAAAATATCAACAGTATGGCATTTAACTTTTATTGAATCTAAGTCTGATACTAATTCATTATGGAGCATAATTTTTGTAAAGTTTATCCTTCTGAATTATGGTAATCCATGATAAGAATATTAATGATACGAACATAGCACATCCAGAGTTATAGATATTATAATACATGGTTAATATAAGAAAAATGATTAACATGCTTGAATACGTGTGTAACACAAAGTGGGAATTATTAATATGATAAACATTTAGTTTGATATCCTCCATAAGAAGTGAATGATAATGAGCATGAGAAAAACATACATTCGATCCCGATAACAAAGACAAAACTGCATCAAAGTTACATTTCAAGAAAAAGAGGTTTTTGTGAAGAGACCGCCACTTGCGATACTTTACCAGTTAACAATCTAGGTAATGTACGATCCAAGATAAGAAGAGATCCAATGTGCTGAGCAGCTCTTCCTTCACGCTGTCTGATGTAGATATTCCCCTCGCTAGACCAACAGAAGGAGTATCCGTGACTCTTTGCCCTGACCCTAGCCTCGTGAAATAAAATTTCATTAGGAGTTTCCGGTATACCAACGATCTCAATTTCATTGAGCAGGTTTTGCTGAGACTGTATATTAACCTCATCTTGAAGTTTAGTGACTGTTTCCTGGAGAGTCACAACTTCCTGATCCCTTTTTTCCAATTAGACCAGTTTTGATAAGATTTAATACAATGGAGTATCGGCATCTTGTGTGGGACAATAAAACATCCTTAAAAGGCACAGGCATTACTATATCACGAAATATGCCGCAAAGTAACCGGTTTCTTGCGTGCACTATATCGTCACAAAAACTTTCTACCTATTCGGACAAAAACTCTGTTAGTGCAATCCTTAATCCTACCTCTCATCGACTATGCTGATGTATGCTGCTCTAACATTTCCGTAAGCCACCTAAATAAATTGGATCGTCTTCTCAACAGCTGCATTCGCTTTATTTTCTCTCTTCGTAAATATGATCACATATCTCTTTACCGCTTTCACCCCAGTATTTGAAATGTAATTTTCAATTACTGGGTAATTCTCATAACTTCCACCTGCGCTCTTCTTCTAATCGCAAACTTTTAATTCCTTCACATCGTACCGGTTTTATCTCCAGTTCTTTCACTGTTCACTCTACTAAACAATGTAACAATACTGTAACAATGACAATTGCGTTCCGTTTTAGCTATGAGTTTGTTACAATAGCTATGTTTGTAAAATTTGGAATGTGCTATATATATTTATGTAAATATATGTATATTTTATATAGTTGAATATGTTAATTTTTAATTAAAAATACATATATATGTACTTTTCCTTTTTTTTTAGTATTAAATAATAGTAGTATCGATGTTTTGGTTAAAATTGATTATTTTTGATTGGTTTTTATTTTTGTTGGAGTAGTTAGTCTTCCGTAATTTGCTTAATGTTTAGTTTTAAGTATTTTAAATTATTTATTGCGTTTGCTGTAGTTGTATGTTGTTTTATTATTATTATTATTATTTTTTCTTATATTTATGTTAAGTAGTAAGTGCTTTGTTTTTTTTTTTTATTCCACTGATGATTGGTGAGTTTGGCAGCTTTTATGATTATATATAAACTTTATTATTGCTTTTATTAATATTATATATATTTTTTAGTTTGTTTTCATAGTTTCCTTAAATTTACACTTATTGTCTCACTATACCCGTATTTTGTTTTAATAACTATTATTTTAATTTAATTAATTTTTTTTTCGTTTTCGTTTGCGTATTGTAATACATATGAATTACAATACGAATTTATTTCAACGAAAGGCTCACTAAACAAAATAGAATTTTATTTCACGAGGCTAGGGTCAGGGCAAAGAGTCACGGATACTCCTTCTGTTGGTCTAGCGAGGGGAATATCTACATCAGACAGCGTGAAGGAAGAGCTGCTCAGCACATTGGATCTCTTCTTATCTTGGATCGTACATTACCTAGATTGTTAACTGGTAAAGTATCGCAAGTGGCGGTCTCTTCACAAAAACCTCTTTTTCATGAAATGTAACTTTGATGCAGTTTTGTCTTTGTTATCGGGATCGAATGTATGTTTTTCTCATGCTCATTATCATTCACTTCTTATGGAGGATATCAAACTAAATGTTTATCATATTAATAATTCCCACTTTGTGTTACACACGTATTCAAGCATGTTAATCATTTTTCTTATATTAACCATGTATTATAATATCTATAACTCTGGATGTGCTATGTTCGTATCATTAATATTCTTATCATGGATTACCATAATTCAGAAGGATAAACTTTACAAAAATTATGCTCCATAATGAATTAGTATCAGACTTAGATTCAATAAAAGTTAAATGCCATACTGTTGATATTTTAGAATCTTGCAAGACCTATTTCACCTCACAACATAACTTTAAACTCTGTTCATTAAACATCAGAAGCATAGGCTGCCAACAAAATTTTGACGGTTTTCAGGTTGCACTCGGACGCATGGGTGTAGACTTTGACGTTATTGTTCTCACTAAATGTTGGTTGAATCATTGCGCACTAATTCCCCAATTATCTGGATATAACGCCTTTAAGAGCCAAATGAATCATAACCAAAATAGTGGTATCGTAGTATATATAAAAGATATCTGGAATACTTCGGTGACCGAACATCCGGTTCACAATGCCCAATGTCTGTCTTTTAAACTTGAGAACATGATAAAAATCCTTGCAGTTTATCGCTCCCCAGCTTGTAAAAATATCGATGGTTTCTTAGACTCCTTTGTTTCCTGTATGTCTGAATCCGGGGGGATGCCTGTGGTCTTGGCTGGTGATATAAACATAAATATCCTAGAAACAAATAACACACAATACCTGGAATACCTCTGTTTAATGGAAGAATGTGCAATGGTACCAGCGATTACTGAACCAACTAGGGAATTGTACAGTAGATCGCAATTAAGTAGAGCTCCTTTTGGAATCATCTGTAAAACTATGGTAACAGACCACTACCCAGTCCTGCTTGGAATTATTTTAGAATTTAAACCTCCCCGCCCTAACCGTATGGTAAACAAAACGGACATAGTTTCTATTAAAAATCATTTGGCACTTGTTGACTGGAGTTTTGTTACTGACGTTGACGACGTAAACGAGGCCACTAAAGTATTTACCGATTTCTTAAACAACATTGTAAATAAACACACACAGACAATTCGTCTTAGTAGATCGAAATGTAACTTAAAGCCCTGGATCACTCCAGGTCTCATGCGATGTATGAGAAAAAGAGATCGTCTCTATCAACACGCAAAACGTAACCCTGGCAATGTCACTTTGGATATTACCTACAAAAGATATCACAACTTCTTTGTTACTCTTCTACGTAAATTGCGAGGTGAATACGAGAGAAAGGAGCTAAATAAAAATAAAAACAACCCCCGAAAACTGTGGAAGTCAATAAAATCAATAAGTCAAATTTCAAATGATAGAAATATGTCAAGTGAGTTATTATCATTGCCAAACTCTGACAGTATTCAACACTCACTTGACAAATGCAATACTCATTTCTCAAATGTAGGTCAAAGTCTTGCCAATCAAATACTTAAAGACACTAACCAAACCCAGGAATCTCTGGTTAAATCTGTTGACAAAAAAAAAATCAGTAGCTAATTCTTTTTTCATGAACCCCACAAATAATGAAGAAGTCGAAAAATTAATAATGGAACTACAGGATGGTAAAGCACCAGGTTTAGATGATCTTACAAACTCGATGATAAAAAATTTAAAAGAGGAAATCGTAATACCGCTAACTTATATAAATAACCAGAGTTTTTCGTCGGGTGTGTTTCCTGAGGCCTGGAAAACTGCATCTGTCATCCCGATTCATAAGAGTGGTCAAAAGAACAGTATCGAAAACTATAGACCAATATCTTTAATAAGTTCTTTTTCGAAAATATTAGAAAAATTAGTAAATAATCGTCTGAATATGTTTCTGGAAAAACACAATATCATATCAGACAAACAATATGGCTTTCGAAGGCGAAAATGCACTGAGGATGCAGTAACCACATTAACATCAGCGGTCTCTTCCAAGTTGGACCTAAATCAGAAATGTGTGGCGGTCTTTATAGACCTGGCCAAGGCTTTTGACACTGTCTCCATCCCAATACTCTTGGAAAAGCTCGACAGGATGGGTATTAGAGGGCTTGTACGCGACTGGTTCGAAAGCTATTTAAGCGGTCGGATGCAGTGTGTAAGAGTTGGCAAATTCACTAGTGGTATACAAGCAGTTAGTTTTGGTGTACCTCAGGGTAGCATTTTGGGACCTACACTCTTTAATTTATATATTAATGATATCCACGATATCCAGGGTGAAGATGTGGATATTGTGTGCTACGCGGATGACACCGCTGTTTTATTTTCCGGCTTATCCTGGGAGACTGTTATTAAACAGGCTGATTCTGGTATACGTGCGATTTCCAGATGGTTATTGAAAAATCTCTTAACTCTCAACGTGAAAAAAACAGTATACCTTTGTTTTTCTAAAACAAATTCTTCAGCACCAAAGTTTCCACTTAACCTCAAAGTTCATAACGCAACCTGTAACTCTACTACGTGTGCCTGTGAAGCTTTAAATAGAGTCGAAACCGTGAAGTACCTTGGTGTTATCCTGGATGAAAACCTATGGTGGGGCAGTGCAGCCTCAACATTTATCATAAGGGCTGAGAGAGCGCAACGCTCCGTATTGAAAGTGATGTTGAAAAAGCCTCAGAGATATCCAACGGAAGATGTTTTTAAAGATAGTGCCGTCTTGAGTGTTAGACAACTATTTATTTTCAAAATTACACTTTCCGTCCAGTTTTATGGATTAGAGCTACCGATAACTACGCAGAATTAATTAAAAAGAGAGTTTTCAAATTACCCATTCAACTCTTAAAATCTAGTTTTGCTCATCGTTTCGGTGATTATGTCAGAGCACATGTGTACAATGTCGTTGTGAAACATTGTAAATTAAAAGAAAAGACAGTATATGAGGCGAAGAAATTGCTACTAAAATTTTTGAAAAATCTCGACTACAAACAAACCGAAGATTTGTTAAAAAACATAGGCCAAACATAACTAGTAATTACTTTTAAGTATTTGTTTTATTATGGTGCATTAGTATCTTTATTTAGTATCTTCTTAATTTAGTATATTATAAGTATTATCATTAGTATCCTTATAAAACTTATCTGACACAGCTTCAAGTAAAATTTATTACGTATTTGAGATAATAATTGTAAACTCTCTCGTATGATTCAAATGCAATGTGTGTGTGTGTGACATATGTGGGTAATTCTATGACAACATAAGACTATTGTTGGTCATTATGCGTAACCATATGCATTAATTGTTATGAAGAGCTTAGTATCATTATTGTTATGTATTATTTTTATGCGTTTTTGTGATTATTTTTGTTTTCTGGCACAAATGTTTTTTTCTTTTTAGCTATAAGTTCCAAATTAATAAATTCATGCAAAGTTTCCTGCAGCACAGGCCCTGCCTAGTGCGGGAAGCAAAGTTTTATTCACGCTATTTTATCTCGCTCATAAACATAGTAATGTTACTTTTTAATATTTAATTTGTTCTTAAGATCCAAGTTTGTGTGTGGTATGTTTATGTAAATAAATAATATTTTCATTTTCAATTTTGAGTTGAGAAGAACCGAGACGATGACCGCTCTCTATACATTCAGTTCTTGTATCAGATAATTTCATATCATCACATAGCACTTTCAGAACAACTTTAAATCCTCATTCTCATTTTCAGGCAAGCCATGTAATAATAGAATATTTCTACGTAATGCTGTTTCATGCTTATCAACAGTAGCAGATATACATTCAATTTGCATTTTTAACTTAGAAAGCGCTTGCCAAACAAAGGACTTAAAGTCAGAGAACTCACGGGACAGTGTTGTAACATCAGGATGTCTACTTGTAACACCAGTGGCTTTATGCAGTTTATCTTCAAAGTCACACATGCGAGCAATAAATAATTTCTCCAATTCTTCCATGTTACTTGTAAGATTCATGTTTATATTTAGTTATAGAAGTGATTTAAGTGGATATTATTAATAATTTGTGGGAAAGTAAATTACACAGATAGAAAGGTGGGTTTAACAGATTAATTATTTCATTGAAGTTATTTAAAAAAAATACATAAAAATAAGTTAAATTTTAAGAAAACAGAGCACACAAAAAATTTCGTGTTAACGCATGTACGTCTACCCTCCCGTTTATTGGTTTGATAGATATTTTGATAGATAATTTAGACAGATGTCGAACGCTGTCGAACGCGGAGGCCGATTGTGCCTCTTTGTCGCTCGTTTCGCGCTCTCGTTTGAAATTCAAGCCTTAAATGGAACGCTTCAGAGCGAGGTATCGCCGCATACGTCATGGTTTTTGGTGTGTGCAGCCGGCTTCATCACATTATAAGAGGTTGTCACTTGAAAAACTAAATTGTAAAGAGAAAAACAAAATAATAATAATTAAAACTAAAAACAAAATAAAATTAAACAAAAAAAAACAAAAAATATGCAATTAAAAACACCAGTGTCTATCAACAGTGCTGTGCTCCAAACAGGTATACCATTCAGCAACAATGTGTGTCTAGGAAACCCAGTGCTGATTTTCAATGGCATCCTTATCGCTAATGTGACAAATGACGGAGACAAATTATTAATATTAATACAAAATGCCTTCAGAAATCACAATAAATTATCATCAATCAATTAAATGCAATTATACAATTATATTATTAATTGGTTGAGTCTTTGAGTCTGCACAGCCGTTGGCTGGTATTTGCTGACCACCCGCCTTGAGACCCTCAAGAAAGGGGAGATTCAGCTATTCAGCTCCCTGAATAATTTCGGTATATGCTATATTCTCTAAAATTTTACTCAAAATTGTAGTTTTGTGTATGCTTGCTTGTTTCTGTAAAATGTGTGAATCTATTTTTGCATTTAAAAGGTTAGTATACCGCTGAAGAACCTCAAGAATGTATATGTTACAAAAGATTACACAAAGGAAGTTTTAGAAAAAAGGAAAACATTGCAGGCGGAGCTAAAAGCAGAGAGAGAAAAGGGAAATATTGCATACTTAAAATTAGACAAACTAATAGCAAAAGGAAAAACCAATAACACAAATAAGGAAAAACGCAAAAGAGAGATAACAACATCCCCACAAAACAAGGCTCAACCAAGGAAACAACAAACTCTAATACCGCCGATTAACAATAGACCAAATGCTTTCGACGTAATGAGGATTAGAGCTAATTCTCTTACTTGATTTTCTACTAAGACATCAAGTAACAAAGAATGACAATTAACTATCGATAAATGGAAACAGCCCAACACGAACCTACATAGAATAACAGAACAATATACTTCCCCAAGCCGACTGGTCATCGTGGGGAAAAATGACCACGACCCTCTAAAGGGGAAAACCATCACTAACACAAAAAAAGTAAACAACATCCACATAGCAACTATTAACTGTCGATCTCTCAGAACACCGGAAAAACTTCAAGAACTAGAACTGGCAATAGAGGAGTTAAAGTGGGATATTATAGGAATCAGCGAAATGTGCAGATTTGGAGAAGGTATAGAAAACCACGGTAAATACGTACTACACTATAAAGGAGAGACGCCCGGACTCTATGGAGTTGGATTTGTGGTGAAAATTAATCTAGTAAACAATATAGAAGAACTCAGAGGAGTCTCGGAACGTATTGCAATCCTTAATATGAAACTGTCTTTGATCGGAGAAAAAGAAGAGAGATGGTCTATTATACGGGCATATTCACCAACTGAATCTGATAAAAAAGAAGTCGTAAAACAATTGAGAAATTCTATGTCGGCCTCCAAAACACCATTGATAACGCACATAAAAACGTCATCGTGATGGGGGACTTCAATAAACAGATTGGGATTCAAAATAGTGGAGAAGAAAATACGATAGGAAACTACGGACATGAAAATAGAAGCAAAAGCGGAACAAGACTAGTAAACTTTGCATTGGAAAACAGATTAAGTATTTTAAACAGTTTTTATAGATTCCTTCTGTACCACCTACCATCCAAAAAGTGGGCATGGATCTCACCCAATGGGCAATACAAGAACGAAATAGATTTTATTATGTCCAATAATAAAAAAGCCTTCAAGAAGGTATCTATCATAAATTATTTAAACTTATACACAGACCATAAAATGGTTCGACCTACGATGTCAGAAATGTTAATGAAAACAAGACAATTCCAAAATAACCACATAGCGGTACAATACACAGGTGACCCTAAAATATTATTTAACAATCTTCAAACATCTCTAGATACGATGGAATTGGAGAGGAAAGAATATCCATTAATACATGAAAAGTACAACCTATTACTAAATCAACTAATAACAGTAACCAGAAAAACAAACAAACATATCAAGAAATTAGTCTCACTTACAATCAAATAATTATTGCAAGAACGAAAAGAACTTCTACAACAAAAGAAAAATAAAGGAAACCGTCGAAGAATAACAGAAGTAAGCAAAGAGATCAGCGAACAACTTAGAAAGAAAGAAAAACTAAAAGATATAATACAATGAAAAGTTACATAGAAAAACAATAGTTTAAAAAACTGAAAAAACAACCTTTTATTGCTAACCGAACTAAAAACTAGAAAATATTTTTTTATGACAAAGAGTATAAAATTACAGTAGTAGAAAATCGAACAATTAATCATAGTGAATCGCCTTAATATAAAATTATAATAAAATTTAAGTTATTAACAGAATAATTCAATTCTGAGTAAAAATCGTGGGGTGCATTTTACTGTGATTCATAACTATCCTCTCATAGATAGTTGTTAATAGAATGATTGTAATATCTTAAATATCGAGCACCCCAGCACCAGAGAGTATCGAGGCGGCCACAGCTCATAGCGGCGCGCGCGGCGGCATCAAGTGGACGAATTAACCAAGGCGCGAACAAAACAAATACTTTTGTTTTTAACGCACGTTGACCGTTTATAATAATGGATACAGAATAATTAATTAGCGAAGTTCTTAGTAGACCAGCAATATGGATGTCAAAACATCCACGCCTTAAATATAGGAACATTATAAAGAAAATGTGGGACGAAATAAAAGAATAATTTCCGGGTAATACTGGTAAGCATTTATTTATTAAGTAACTACTTTTTACATTTGACATAATGATAGAATAGTTATAACAATGTTATACCGAGTTTATTAGTAAGAAATTATTCTTACGTTATTCACAGCTTAAACCGAATATTACTATTCATAGTTTAAATACGATATAACCAATGCATAGTATTTTTTTTTTTTTAAGTAACAGGGTTAGGCTTCATGTGGTATTTTTTTTTTGTGAGCGTTGATAATGAGTTCAGTATTGATTTTGATAATGTTACAAAGTGGCATCAACAAAAATAAGCCGCAATTGCCGCTGTCTTTACAATAATCCTTAAGTCATTAGATCTATAATAAGGAAAGAGTTTTTTTTTAAATAACTATCGTGGTTTTAATAATTTATTAATTTATTATAAAAAAAATTGTCCTTATAATTAATTAAGCGAAACAAAATAAGGAAATGTATAAAATTGTGCCAGCTAGACTCCGCGGTGGGTAACTTGAGATAACACTATTTAATTTTAAATAATATACTTCTATTAAAAAATCCTGAACGCCACTGACAATTTACAAGACATATGCATGATCCTCCTGCGTGTCAGTACTGGAGAATCACAGTCAAACACTTGCTCATTACAAAACTTGTTAAATGGAAGTATTGATTAATGGTATAGATTTATTTTGTGCATCACCATGTTATCGGGATTACAATAATGACAAGCTTCTCAAACTCAGCTAGTCAGGAAGCAGGATACAGGTCTAACAGGACAACGTTTCGAAGATTCACGTCTGAATTGAACACATTATTAAAGAAACCGTATCTTCCAGTGTATATACAAAAAACTACATAATATATATTTATTAGCCTATATCGCCCCCCAGGGTCGAATTAGAACAAACAAACTGGAATATTACCACGTAATAACATAAAACAAAGTATCAAAACCTATGAAACACCTCCTAATTTAGAGTAAAGATTCAAATAAATTATGAAATATTGTTCCAACAAACTGTGAAACTGCCCGGGAAGTGCCGGCAATAGGAATAATAATTATTTCATAGCAATAAATTAGCCCTGTCGTTAAACACTCTTAATAAATGTAAGAAAAAACGCTTCAAATCCGTTAATAAAATCACAAATAACTAAAACACTCACCGATGACTAAAAAAAAATTGGATTCGGAAATGTTTCCGAAAGAAAAGGCTCTAATGGTCACGTCACGATCACGATATTGAATTTTATATTTAAAATATGCATAATAAGTAAACAATGTTGCTCTGCACACGCAGTGTCAAACGGAATGTAGGTAAAATTTACAATAATCTAAAGAAGACCAATATTTAAATAATTTTAGAACAATGCACTAATTATTTAAAAGTATATACAATATATAGTATATACAAGTATAATAGATTGACAAACAATTATTTTTTAATAAATAAAACAAAACAAGGTTGGCTGCTACTAAACTTCTGAAACGATAAGACAGCTACTTTCAAAAAAAAAATAGCGATATGCTAATAATGATCAATAAATGAAATTTAAAATAGTGATTATTAATAAAATGTATGTATATGCGTATTTCAATAACATTTTGGGGACTATAAAGTCAGCTTAAGCTGGCAATATTCAATATCTTAAACAAAAAGAAATGTCACAGACTTATTAAGAGTTGGTAATTAGATGTCATCAGATAAATAATTTGCCTTGTCTACGAATTTGACAGATAATAAGAAATCGACAATATTAAAACTAATAATATTTAAATATCTACAGAAATGAAATTTCTATGTAACAGTACCTCCCTTCCCGGAAGAAACTTACGCGATGTAAGAGGGAAATTCGAGCCGGCCCTCCAGCTCGTAAGCTCTCATACCTAATTGTGAAAAACATATTAATTGTTACCTAAATAAAACCTTTCTTTTTTATTTTTTTTATTTTTTTTATTTATTTCTGCAATCTGTTTCATGTGAACATTTAACTTAGGGTCAGACAAATTATATGTTTAACTTGGGGGGCAGACAGTCCAGCGACGTGCGCCCTTTATGCGTAATGGCCCCTATAGATCTCTAGGCGACTTTCGTTTTAGCCTTTTCAGTTTTGGAGTTTTCATTAGGTGAGTTGTCAGAATGTTTGGATGGTTCTTGAGCTTATTTCTATAGGATATCATTGAGTGTTGAATCTCCTCCTGGACAGTTTTGATTTTAAGTTCGTGGTATAGCTGTTTGTTTGTTATATATTAAGATTTACGTTCAATCCTCGCGATCTTGTTTTTAAAATTTACTGACAATTATTTCACTTTAACTTAACGTCACTTTACTACATGCTATGATAAGGCGCAAAATTATTTTATCCCGGATTTTGGTAAACATGAGTGTGTTAGATATTATAAGATTATACAATTTAAAACCACTGAATTAATATAGTAAAAGTATTTAATCGAGCTACTTCACACTATTAATATGATAAAATTTTTCAATGCATTATCTGGATAAGTTTAAAAAAAAAGAAAGAACTAAACAAATATATCATTTAATATAACAATATGACTCCCAGTACATGAATATAATAAATACAGTAATATAGTTATTACTGTGTGATTATTTAGACACATTTACCAATAACTCAATACGATGAAATATCCATAATAGTTATTATACACATTATAAACAATGTAAGTATAAGAATCACTTTTCCTGCCAGTTGTCCAATACAGATTTCCCCTTAATACAGGCTTACAACCATATTTATAACATAACATCATCGACAGAAGCGCCAACGGCAGCTTCTGGTGATAAGTCATATTCACAACTTTAAACATCATTAAATATATCATAATAACAATATAATAGTACATAACCATTTTAAATGCCTAAGCATATTTATAACAATCTTATATCTTTCACACATTTATGGCTTACCTAATAAGATATGTAAATACAACATATTTAATATCTTAAGGCTACTTCCGATAGTTCGTCAAATAAATATCTTTTACTACTTTTATAACATAGCAGTAATAACAATGATATATAGTTCTAAATAATTTTAAATTCGTAAATCTAGTTTTAACAACAATATTTATTATCAACGTTATTATGTAGTTAAATAAATAATTACATATTTATATTACCTACATACCAAATTACTATATAATAACAATCTTATGTGTAGCAATACTACAATTATATATACAAGTGCTACGGATGTTTTATTTGACAAAGAACTTTGTTTTTTTTGGTTTAAAATGTAATGAAAAGTGGTGCTTGGTTGCTTTAGGCTTTAATTGAGTGGTCATTTATTTTGATACAGAATTCTGATTATGATGTTCAACTTTATTATAATGGCTTTTTCCTTTTCAGTAAGTTGTAAAGATTTAAGAATACTGATAGGCGCGTTTTAACTCTATTTTCACTATTTATTATTACAAACGTTATCGTATATGAGAAATATAAACAGACTAGGTTTGATCCAAAATATAAAGGGGCTTTTCAAGGAAGATTGTTATACTTTAAGACCAGTAAACTCCAACCGTACCGCAGGTTAAATTAAGTAGGAACCATCAGATCTAGGAGAGACATGGCGTTCACATCGGAAATCGAAAACACATGCAAGCTGAAATATGAACTGGAGGGTTCTCGTATACGAAGAGAAAGTTCTAAGGGACCAAAGCCCCGTGAAGAAGTCTTCTGCTTCCGGTGTAGTACTACTGAACAAAGGCACAGGTACAACAGGGGTTCGAGTTGTTTCGATACAGTGCCAGTGTAAGCTACCTCAACGGTACTATAGGACTCTGGTGAGTCATTTTCATTTTCTTTGGTTTATTGTGCCAAGAGTTATCTGATTCAAGAATATGTTGCTAACAATTTTAGTGGCCAACGTTTAAATAATTCAATAATCCTAACTGGCAATGATCATAGCGTCCAGAGTACGTTACAGATCTTATCAGAGGTTATAATTAATAATTTTCTATTGGAAAGTCTATTTCAAATCATTCCGATCACAAGGTCTCTCAGGAACTAAATCTTTTAGTCGAGCAAAGTGATATTGAAGTCACTATAGATAACAGCTTGCCTACTCATACTTGTTGAACGCACCTAACGTGTGGTGTAACACGGGTAGGCGATGGGTCTGTTTTGTATTGATACACAGTTAGTTGAGAAAGGTTCCCAAAGGACTTGCGGATATTTTACATGACCGAAGGACTGGTTCATGGTAGTTGTTTGTATATGATCGAAGGACTGTATCTTATTGCAAAGTATTGAGTTGAGTACGCAAGTCTGGTAAAATTGTGATTGATTTTGTTAAGTAAAGTGATGGATAATGATCATAGAAGTTTTTAATTGTTGTGAATAAGGTGTAGTGCGCACCTTGTGTTAAGTTATAATTTTCTAAATATTTAATATCTGTAGTTACATGTATATAGATAAAAGACCTGAGACTTAGCATTCACTGGTTTTATTATCAGAATAGCCGAACAAGTTATCCTTGGAGTTATTTGTTTTATTACAGGGCTTACATCCGAGGACGACCACGAATCCAATAGCTACTCGATGGAGGTGGCAAGGTTATCGTCACTCGATGCAGGTGGTATGGTTATCGTCAATCGATGGAGGTGGCAAGGTTATCGTCACTCGATGGATATGGCATGGTTATCGTCACTGGATGCAGGTGGTATGGTTATTGTCACTCGATGGAGGTGGCAAGGTTATCGTCACTCGATGGAGGTGGTATGGTTCTCGTCACTTATGGTTATTTAATGTAATAAATTATAAATGTATTGAGTAACATGATTCAAAACTTTTTCATATAGGTACATACGAATAATAATAAATAGAAAAATTTAGAGTTAAAATGATTTACAATCACTAATAACACTATGATGAAGGGATTTATGTTATTACTAGCTGTTGCCCGTGACTCTTTATGACTACGATCATAGGCCATATAAATATATTTTTTATAGAACGCAGTCACGGGCAACAGCTATCCTTAATAAAGTACTTTACCTGAGTAAACAAGTATAAAAACTTTTTGGCCTACATAACAAGGCTTTTTTTACCTATATAGCGCGGGCGAAGCCGCTGGGAATAGCTTTTTATTGCATAAGAACCAAGAAAACGTCACCAATAAAACGTCAATATTTAGGAGACGACTGTTTTTTTCGACCAATCGACGATTAAAAAAACATTAATACAGACAGACATACAGATACACAGATACACACGACAGGTCAAACTTATAACATCCCTCTTTTTAGTCGGGGATTAATAAAATAGATATTTATAAAAAAACTTACAAATTTCTACTTAATTCTATTAAATTTATTATTTAAGGAGACTAAAGGGCGTTATATTTCAAAGTAAACGGAGCGATGTGTGGTCACTTTATCTAGCTAACAAAAGCGGTCATTAAGACAAGAACGATATATTACTAAGAGTCCAGAAAATTTTAAGCTATTTTTGACACATTAAAGTCGCCAGACAACTGTGGTTTACTTCATTATTAATTACAATTATATTGCGATATTTGCGATATTTATTCACTTGAGTATGTCAAATAGAAGTGTTAAGAGAGCATTTCGATACCAAAATTTCGAATTAAACCGTCCTGATTTAAAATTAAAACAACGTTGGTACGAATCGCGCTCAGATCTGAGAAGTAAAATAGCAAAATCGACCGATTTTTTTAACGTGATCACTTTTTCACAAACTTAAATATTTTGTAATTTGACAACAAAAAAAGTCTATAAAAATAGATCCACAGGGTAGGCCATACATTTTTGCACATTTAAAACATGAGTAGAAATAATGGTTATTATCCGTCATTCGTCACATCACCGATATTTTTTTTTAATTTTAATTATTATTATTTTGTTGAAGTTTACTCCTTATGAATCGATTTTGATATAAGGCGCCCGGTATGAAATCAATGTTTCTAACTTTGCAGTATAGATAAACATTATCGATACGGTAGCTCAGTTGATAGAGCGACGGGACGGTTACCCAGTAGCCGGGTTCGAACCCCTGCCCGTATCGGTTTTTTTTCATTCTATATTTATATAAATTTAAATAACCTTTACATGGCTATACATGTTTATAGATATTTTCAAACATAAATTTCGGTAGTGGCATCTTTTCAATGTTTATCTATACTGCAAAGTTAGAAACATTGGTTAAGATCTTCGAAAGAAACCTAATAGATGTCACCACCATCCCGATAAAGACGATCAGATATAGAATGCTTAATTCACTGAGGCGGACAGCGATACGGTAGCTCAGTTGGTAGAGCGACGGGACGATTACGACTACTGGTAGTCGCGGGTTCGAATCCCTACCCGTATCGGTTTATTTTTTATTCTATATATATATAAATTTAAATAAGTTTAACATGGCTATACATGTTTAAAGATATTTTCAAGGATTTTTGCAAATAATTTTGTAAAATTCAGTGAACCAAACGATTAAATACAGGATCTTCCGTGGCATTATGGTGCTAAAATATTGCTAAGTTATATTAAAATCCGTTCAGTAGTTTTGGCGTGATTGAGTAACAAACATCACAGACAAAACCACGTGCAAAGACGACCATGCTTCTTAGCATTCCATGAATTTACCGTGCGGGTGCCAGGCATCGCGTTGCAAGGAGAGAAGTGCAAACAATGTCTGGGACTTGCGACCCAGGTTTAGGTTTATCTATTTATTTATTTGTCTAATTCTTTATTGCACAATATACAATATAAAGTACAAAAGGCGGGCTTAATGCTACAAAGACATTCTCTACGAGCCAATCTTACGAAGTACAGGAGAGGATGTTGGTAGGCGTGCAAAACATAAAAAGTAAAAGAAAAAAAAGAATATTATAAGACTATCTATATATCTAAATCTACATATAAAAATTCATAAAAATAATAAGATAATAATATAAAAGACATATACAATACAAGTCCTAATTATATTTATATAAATTTAAATAAGCTTAACATGGCTATACATGTTTATAGATATTTTCAAACATAAATTTCGGTAGTAGCATCTTTTCAATGTTTATCTATACTGCAAAGTTAGAAACATTGGTTAGGACTTTCGAAAGAAACCTAATAGATGTCACCACCGTCCCGATAAAGACGATCACATATAGAATGCTTAATTCACCGAGACGGACAGCGATACGGTAGCTCAGTTGGTAGAGCGACGGGACGGTTTCCCAGTAGTCGCGGGTTCGAATCCCTGCCCGTATCGGTTTATTTTTCATTCTATATTTATATAAATTTAAATAGTCATTTATTCATAAATGTACATTACACGTCAAACAGTTTTGGATACAAGTATTTGTAATTATTAATTATGTCACAATTCCAGATATAATTGTACTGTGATTGTATTTAATACATTTAGTCAAATTTCTTATTTAAAAATTCGTTATAGCTGTAAAAAGACTCCTCAACAAGCCATTTTTTTAATTTGTTTTTAAATGAGTTTAGACATACTGCGTTTTTAATGAATTGGGAATTTCTGTTATAGACTTCGGCTCCCATGCTTAAGGTCGTCTTCGAAGCTTTAACAAGTCGGTAGGATTTAGACATCAGTCGTTTAGAGTACCGTAGATTCTGTTTCTGCCCGTCACCTCTATTCTCAAACTCATGTCTGTGTTGCATGACGTAAATTGCTACATTCAGAATAAGTAAACTTGGTAGGGTTAGTATAGCTAGTTTCTTAAAGTAGGGCCGAGCCGAGGTATCTTGTGATATCTGAGCTAATGTTCGAACTGCACGCTTTTGAATTTTAAAGACTCGTTTCCAGTCAGCACCTCGACCCCAAATATCAATCCCATATTGTAAAAGGCTTTGTACAGAGGCAAAATAGCATGCGCGAGATGCCTCTGTTGGTAAGGTGGACGCAACACGTTTTAGAGCGAAAAACGCCGTGGAGATTTTTCCACACAAAATATCAATATGTGATTCCCACTTGATACCTTCATCCACCTGTAAGCCTAGAAACGTTGTTACGATAACCTGTTGAATGTTTTGATCTTGAATTGTAATAGACAACGGTCGACATTGCCGACCAGCCATATTTATTTGCATAAAAACTGTCTTCTGAATATTAAGAGAAAGGCCATTTGAAGCCTTTCTTATGAGCTCTTTTTTTAAGTTATCTATTGTTGAAGCGGAGATAACCATAGCAATGTCATCAGTATACATAAAAACATCTACAACTTCTATATTAAGTGGGATTCATTGAGCAAAATTGTAAAAGCGAGGTTCGACAAAGAGGATCCTTGCGGAACACCGCTGCTAGGAGTTAAGCTGTTCGACCTTAAACATCCAGCCTTGCCGATAACAGTTTGTTTTCTTCCACTCATGAAATCTACTAAGAGGTTTAAGGAAGGACCGTCTTTTCAGTAATACCGGAATTTCATTTTTAAAATATTTTTAATTAAGGCTTTAGAGAGGTCACAAAACAATATTGCGACTTCTTGTTTCCTATCATGAGCTGCTAATACTTTTTTTATAATATCACCCACCAGTCCTATTTCTGAGTGTCCTGCACAATACGCATATTGACGATTTGAGAGTGCATTTGTTTCTTGTAAAAAATCGCTCAATCGTGTGGCCAAGCCATTTTCTAATATTTTTGCTAATACAGGGATAATTGAGATTGGACGATAACACTTAGGGTCGGCTTTGTTACCCTTTCCTTTATATATAGGACACACTTTAACTTCTTTTAGCGACCTAGGGTAAACACCTTCCCGTAAGCACCTTTTAAATAGTACTTGCAGCGGAATACTTACAAAGAGCGCAATGGATAGTAAAGTTTTGGTCGAGATGTCATAAATATCTTTTGTTGACTTGTTCGCAATTTTGGTTTTTATTATAGTGAATATTTCTGATACAGTAAAATAACGTAGCCGTAAGGACCTGTCCGAACAAATACGTGACTTAATTAATTTTGTACTTGAACGATCGACATCGGGCATCAAGACTCCGCACTTGGAAGCTGCATTTATAAACTGCCTGTTCAAGTAATTAACGAGGTCTAAATCACTTTGAAAACAATTTCCATCCGATTTTTTAATTACATCTAGGTAGTCCTGACGCGGTTTATTAATTATAATAAGGTGAGGTTAATCTTTTACAGTAATGGTACTAATATTCTGACTCAAAGCATTTTTAGCGGGTTGATTGATTAGAGAAAATACGTAGTATTCATATTTCTAACCAATTAACTATAGCAATTTCTGTAACTATTTCCATTTTTCTTTGGTTGACATGATACAAAATAACTTTTTCCTTATTTTAATTTTAAATGAATAGAGCGACCCATAACCTTAAAACTTAATATTATTTAGACTTTTCGAGATAAATATTTTCTTAAGATAATGGAGAGTAAGTCCGACCATTTGCAATTGTAAAATTGCAATTTTTAATGATTAAGGCGATTGCCAATCCTCACCCTTACAGACCGTACAAAAAGTAGATGTTCGAGCTACTTCTCTGATACAGATGTATTACATAGGTTGAGCAACTAATAAGAGAAGTTGAAATAAAATAGTTACATGACTTAAAATCTTAAAATCAAAAATACGAACGAGTTAATAAAATATATTAATAATTCATTGAAAGAAATATACATACTTAGTTCATAAACTTTTTCCCACTCTTTATTTAATTCAAGATATTTGAAAATATCTATAAAATTATATATCAATGTTAAGCATATATAAATATAGAATAAAAAATAAACCTATAAGGGTAGTGATTGGAAACCGTGACCTCTGGGAAACTGAGGACATAATGGTTTCCCAGAGATCGAGGTTTAGAATTTCTGCCCGTATCGGTTTAATTTTTAATCTATATTTATTTTTAATTCAAATAAGCTTACATGGCTATACATAAATATTATCATACTTTGTTCTAATAAAAGCTCAAATCACTTTTGTTTTCTTCTTAGTGAAAGGTTTTTCTAGAACAAAAAGTATTTTATCCGTTACAGAATATGCTATCACCGTACTTCTATAATATATTGTTTTTTTATTTTAAACACTAGAAATTAATTTAATATTTACCGCTATTTAGAAATTATTCAAATATAAATATAATAATAATATATGAATATACATATTATAAGGATGTATATAGTACAATATATTAAAGATACTTAATTTCTAATGTATAAAATTGTATATACCTTTAGCTACATCATAGACAATTTATTTATTCACATGAAAATGCAAAATGTTTTAACATAATAAATTACCACAAACACACTGACTCACTTAATTATTCATTTAAATATCGCTTGAATAAAATTAACTCTAAAGTTCATTAACTCTAATGAGTTATGCAAATGGGATTTGCGTTTACGATTACGTGTCTTCTGAATCAATAATTAAAACTACCCTAAGTATTGACATTACCTACATAATGCCATACTGTATGATTCAGTAAATAAATAAAGCATCGTAACAGAGGAGAGGTATTTAATTGATTGATATTAATTGATTAAAAAATATTATAAATATTTGGTTGCGTATATTTGTCTGAAGATAAGATATCATAATAATAATATTCTTACCTAAAATTTATTATCTCAACCACGTACAAATTATGATCGAAAGAAATATTAGTACAAAACTGATTTACTACAACCACATATAGATAATTTTTAAGGATAGATACTTTTTTAAACTGAATTTCTGTATAATTTTAATAAACCACATAAGCAAAAAATACATTCGACTTCCATTACTCCTACAAAAACAATAAAAACATCGAAATGTAATGAACCAGCTTTTAAAATTGGTGACTGTAAATACAATTTGTTATTGTTGCCTATCCTTGACTATTCTGATGTGTGCTATGTCAACGCCAATGAAGTACTTCTAAATAAATTAGACCGTCTGCTTAACACCTGTATCCGCTTCATTTTTGGACTTTGTAAGTTTGACCATATCTCTGACTTTAGGTCAAAACTAAAATGGTTGCCCATTCGTAAACGGAGAAATCTAAGAACCCTGTGTCTACTATACTCTATTTTGTTAAATCATTCCACTCCTGTTTATTTAAAATGTAATTTCAAATTTTTAACGGATATAGGTACATGACAGATTTTTTCGTTCTTTAACAATTTATTGTTTCATACACGTCTTCATCGTACTGGTTTCTTGTCTAACTCATTTACTGTAGCTGCTGTCAGACTGTGGAACGAATTACCGGAATGTAAGAAGAGCCCCAACTCGTGAGTCGTTCTAGCACCGAGTGAAAGAATTTTAACTGAAATAATTAATAAATTATATATTTATGTATCAATATATGTCATTAGCATTATATATCATATGTATTATATGCCGTATATATTTTATATCCCATTATAGTTACAAAAATTGTATCGAATTAATTATCCTTACATGTTAATATGTGTACGTATATTTATTTGTATCCGTATTTTTATAATAATTATATATTTTATTATTATATTTTTTTTTACTTAAGAAATTTGGTGTGTTTTTCTGTTGTTTTTATTATAATTATTATTTTTGTTTTTGCACGCCTAACACATCCTCTCCTGTACATCGTAATGTTGGCTAGTAGAGAATTTCTAAGTGGCATTAAGCCCGCCTTTTGTACATTATTATTATTATAATTATAGGCGTTATTAAATTCATTTTTTATAATTTACATTATTTTGTTTTTGTGCAATAAAGAATTAAATATATAAATAAAATAAATAGGCTTTTACTCAACCCTGGTTTTTCTGAGTTATAGAGCGTCCAAATAACTAAGAAAACAAACTTTAGTTACAATACTCATAATAGTCTCAGTAAGTTTTAAAAATTTTACTTGATTTTTACAATTTTCTGAGTTTACAGAAAATATATACTTTCAATCTTAAACTAATATAAATGAACCGAAATTACAACGGATCCTCACCGGAGAGTGGCAGATATAGAAAAAGGGACTCAACAAATATTTTAATTTATGCCGTCGCTAAAGTCAAGGGTCAAGGGTCATCAAACCTGGAGACTCGGGGGTGGCCATTGCGCCACTCAATAAAAATCATAACCTCTTAAGAGATAGCGTAACCACACCAGACGTAGACTTATACGAGGTGTGATCAATATGTACGGTGAACGAATTTTTATACCGGCAATATGTATGTTGTAATATGTTGTAATTTGTTAAGTAGCGTGATCCGCTGACACAGGCAGGGACAAGTTGTATCACGTTTGAACATGTCAGTCAGCTGGAGATGAGAGTTGGGTTATAGAACCCAGAGACCAAAATGCAGAGTTCCCAATGGAAAACCAGTTCATCTCCTCGCTCTAAAAAGGCACGTCAGTCAAAATCAAACATCAAGGTCATGCTCATTGTTTTCTTCGATAGTGAGGGCATAGTGCAATCAGAGTTCGTTCCAAGAGGAACAACTGTAAACTCGGAATTTTATAAGGGCGTACTGCAATGCTTGCGAAACGAAATACGAAGAAAGCGGCCAAAAAAATGGGCCAATGGCTTCCTTTTTCACCACGACAATGCGCCGTGTCACTCCTCGCTTCTCGCTTCGCAGAAAAAAATGTTCCTGTCTTTCCACATCCGCCATACTCACCGGATTTAGCACCGTGTGACTTCTGGCTCTTCTCAAAAATTAAAAGTGTGCTTAAAGGAAAACGTTTTGATACCATTGCTGACATTGAAAGGGCCACGACCGAGCAGCTGAAAGCCCTTCCAAAAGATGCCTTCCAGAAATGCATCCAGTCATTGAGTCAACGTTGGAATAAGTGCATTGCTAGCCAAGGAGAGTACTTTGAAGGAGATTAAATCAGATTCTATGTAAGCGTGATACTTTTTATAATATAACATTATTCAGCGTATTTATTGATCACACCAGGTACTTCAAAAGACGGAGATATTGATGAAAGTGAGTACTCAAGCCCCAGTAAAGTCCCCTGATAATAATAACTTTCTCATTAAAGATGCAAAAGAGGCCGTTGGAAATATATTAACAAAACATAATATGTTATATTGTTGCAATACTACACACACCATCACTAACATGGAAAACCACCTAATTTCAATTGAAGAAAGCTCGGAGATGGTGTCTTAGGAGCTAAACATGCGTCAGGAAAAATCACACTAATAAACAAATAATCAATTTAGCCTTGCAGAAGAACTATGTTACACAAAAAAAGGAGCAAACCGTTTCGGCTAAAAAATTCATTACATTCATTACATTCGCTAAAGGGGCCTCAGTCCCTCCTAAAATCACACCCAACCACAATCTAATAGTATTTTCTACAGACGCAGAATATACCCAAGAAAACCTTGTAGAGATGATTAAAGATGTCTTGCCCTTGATACAAGAAACACCAGAGCCAAAGCTGATAGGGTAAGGAAGGTATAAAATCCTAAAGGCAGTGGTAGCAAAACTGTTAAACCCGCTGGTAATAATAAAGGCCGTGCCTTCCTAACATAAAGATGCGGAAGTACCTACTCTTGAGACAAATGCGCCAAAAGACTTGCAAGGGAACCACCGGTTTACAAAAACTGCAAGTCAGATAAGGGCGATGATACGGATCTTGCAAACACGCCTTTATCAAAAAGCGCACCATATTTCTAAAATGGGAGGCAATAGAAAAATTTAATATCTCCTATTGCTAATTGTTCCCAAAAGGTTCAAAGATATGATCCAAGAGAGATGTCTGACACTAGCTTGCGTTTCATCCAAACAAACCTTCTACGTTCCAAAGTCGCCACACTGGAGCAACTCCATATCGCCAAAGAAAGTCGGAGTATAAATTGCCCCAATACAAGAACTATACGTATAAACGAATACTTCGGTACTAGAGTCATTCAATGCACCCTCAATAAACGAAAACACACAAACACAGCGGCAGTCTTTGACGACCGGCTATAGGTCTTACATGATGCACAGCTTGTGACCTACAGCGAGGCCGCTGTACTATTGATAGAAGGGAGCATGAAACTATGAGTCGTGTCAGTCAATCTAGAAGGGAACCAAGATATGGAGCCTTATCTATGTCACCTTAAAATGTGTGGAAAATTAAACACCAAAAACTAAACACCAAAAACATAGTGGAAGGGGATGTTAATGCTTGGAGGCACTAGAGGGGTAGCAAAATAGAGAACAAATGTGGCGCAGCATTCCATGCGCTGCTAAACGAATTAGACCTCTAAATTATCAATTTTGGTGACGCTCCAACCTTCAAGATATAAAGAAATAGCAGATTTGTACAAGTAGCGTTGACGTCACATCTAGCAGGGTGTTGCTCCTAAATGCCGAAGAAAAATAAGGAGTGAATGAAAACCTTCGAATTGTGCGTAGGGAAACCTCTGAAGCTTCTAAAATCATTCATTCTAATATCTTCAACGTGCAATCTTCCACTCTAGAATTGCAGAGTAATCAGATTTTCAAACATTCTTTAAGATCTCCCTGACGGAGAGGAGTGTTACCGAATACACAATTAAAAATATAAAAACTCAAGAGGAACTAGACTCCATAGTAGAAAAGTACACGGAGGCGATGCAAAATAATCTAATTGTCAACGGGTTACTAGAAAACTTAATTATTGTACAATAGTGTATTGGGCGTGGCCCCAGCAAATATATATTAAAATACCTAAACCAGTGAATCAAAGAGAATTACCACTAACTTAATTAAAAAAACAACTTACATCATTCCTAATTTGTAAATGCTATTACTCTGTTACTGACTTTCTAATACATTATAATTTTTTTTGCCAAAAATTTGCAAATTTTATTTTTATGTTATGTTTTAAAAATTAGAAACATTATAAAATTCAAAATTGCAATTACGCGCCTAACGGTAGAATGTATGTGGATAGAAGGTAAACACAGCCCTGGAGACGATGGCAGAATGGGGAAATCGGAAAAGCCTCTTCGCGCCTCACAAGACCGACGCAATGATGTTAACTAAGAAGTTAAAGAACGATAATCCAAACCTTTTGTTGAGGGTAATCTGACAATAATATGAAATAAACAGTTGTCAACTGCATACTGGTTTCAATACATAACATGGTGACATTATGGTGACAGCGCGGCGGTGGGATATTAATTAGAAAAAGCGTTAGAAAGTGTTTTTTTCGAGTCAATTTTTACATAAAGTTACTGCGTAAATTACATTTTGTGTTTTTTTTCACAATGGAACACGCCCGACCCCCGTCTGAATTATGTTTGGAAGGCAACTCCGTCAACTGGGCTGACACGTGGAACCGTTGGAAGAAACAATTTAATTTGTTTCTAAAGGCATCAGGGTGTACTAGGAGTAAGCAGGAATACAAGCTAGCTTGCTCCTTAATATAATCGGAACAAAAGGTTTTGACGTATACGATACATTCAATTTTGTAAACGACGCTGAGAGGGATGACGTAACGGTCATTTGAAAAAAAATTACGAGTACTTTGGGGTTAAATCAAACGTTACCTTGGCTAGATATACATTCAACACGAGCACCAGCGCATATCGACGCAGTGGGCGTGAGATATGGCCCGCGCGGGTGGATCTCAGTCCGGGGCCGTGGTGGTGCCGAACGAGCTCGCGCCGCGCACCGCCAGCGCCTGCCGACACAGCCTGCTACCCGGGGTCGCCCGTCATCCGTCTTACAGTGCTCACTGTGCTCACTGTGTCGACTGTCCCGCGATTTTGGTGCAGTGTTATGTGTGTCAAAATTATGGTAATTTTGCTAGGGTGTGTAAAGTGAATAGACCCGTTATTAAAAAGTTACATAATATATGTGTTTCTGAAGAAAACAGTAAATACATTACGGACAACAATTCTTCGGATTCAAAAACATCCTCTTTTAGGACGGTTTCGTCGAGACCCTTAAGCCTCACTGCCACTAGCTTCACCGGTTGAACGGCATCGCACACACCATCCAATGCGGCATTAACTCGGCGGCGCGACCCAAACAGAGGGCCTGGGTCACCCCCATAGCCGCTGCCTCGGGCTGCAGTTTTAACAAAACCACAGGACACCGAAGAGTTGGCAGTTTGGGGGGGCCCTTCCGCGACTTCTCGTCCTTCTTCCTGACCCTTGCCGACTTGGGTTCGGTTCCAGCTACTGGTCTCGAAACCAACTTTTTCCTCTTTCCCTTGCCCTTTCGGACAACCGTCGACCACGGCTCATCTTCCGAAGGCCGTAGTTGCATAGCAGGCAACCCCTAACGTGCCGACGTCGCAGTACTCGTCTGCAAGATCGGCGTTGAACGCCCTTCCAGACGCGCGTCCGTGGTCACGGCAGCGGCTGATCCACTCCGCCTCTTATCCGACGCTATTGGCGGTCGAAGATTTCTCTCCGGGAAGAGACGATCTTCTATTCCACGCATGCAAGCGTTCATCATAACTCCAACCGAGGTTATGATGGAGCTCCTCAGCTCCTCCAGGGATTCCGCCTCCAATGAGGCCAAGGCCGACACGACTTCCAACAAATTGTTGGTAGCCTCCCTCAGGACCTTGACCATTGTACCCTTAAGGTTCTTAGACTTCAGCTGACCGCGATAATTGCGGCGTCCAGCAACGGCCCGGAGTTCCTCCATCCCTAACTGGGACTATGCCGGCACAGGCTGCACCGCTGACGAAAGATCTTCGTCGGATTCCGGTGCGCGCCCAGCCGTAATCGTCCTATATGTAGGTAGACAAGAAATAAAATATTCCGAAAATCGAATTGCAGTTTTTTTTTAAGTCTTAACTGCTCTTAAGCGATTGAATCTTTAGAGCTATCGCGTTACCATTGTTTACCGAATTTAAAACAAAGTTATTTGTCAAATGAAACATCCGTAGCATCATACGATTACGAAAATCCAGGATAAAATCATTTCGCGCCTTAATATATCACATAGCAAAATGACGTTAAGTTACAGTGAAATAATTATCAGTAAAAATTTAAAAACAAGGAGCGGGGTTTGATCGCTAATTTTAATACCAGTCATCGCAATAACAATAGTAAAATGCTTACCACTATTTTTGATCACTTAATTTTCTTTAAGTATTTTCAATTTTTTTTCTAGCCTGTATTTAGCGCAAAACTTGGAAGTAAACGAATCAACTTTATGCTATGACGTGATTATGATGATGGTGGATAAATTGCACAAACATCAACGCGTTGCTCGCACCGCCCTATACCAGCACTGCTGCCATAGCTGTCATCGCTACGAACGCAGTCACCACCATCAGCACCGTCAACGCCGTCACCGCTATCCGCACCGCGCCTTCACCGCCATCCACGCCGCGCCATCACCACCAACTGCGCCGTGCCATCACCTCCATATTTTATCATTTTTTCTTTGTTCAACAGCAGCGATTTCTACTTCATATTTTTTTTCTTACGCTTTGTCAAACATACGGCTTCCATAACCGTGTAGGTTTTCACTTGATTTTTTTTTTATATGTGGGTAGATTTCGTAAATGTAACTCTTCATTTGCTCGATTTAATCTCACCTTGTTACAAGAATTGATTGATTGATTGTGAACGATTGATTGATTAATTATGAACGGTTGATTGATTGTATTGATTCCGACATTTCATTGTTATTATCTTGTATTGTGCGTTTCAAATGATAAAATGATTTCATTTCTTGGATGCTTTAGGTTGACATGATTTGGTAGCTTCGATAAACTTCAAGTTTCTGTTGTTGGAGTTTAAAAATTAACCACAATTGATTCCACAGTTGGAGTTTAAACATTAACCACAATTGATTGAGGGTAGTTGTTGTTTGTTATGCCCGAGTGAATCCCAATTCTGATTTCGGAGATAGGGGCATATCAGTGGCTTGCTCGTTCTTGATGGAGTATTCTGGTACAGGATCCGAGGTGTAGGTCTCAGGCAATTAAACCACACAATCACAATATGACAATTCTTGTATTAAATGGAGGTAATCAATTATCACAAATTACTTAGCAGATTATCAGAGTTGCGTGAACCACCAGTCCCATTGGGGAGTCCGAACTGTGAGGCTCTCACTAATAAATTCCCCTTCGACTCAATAGTCTCCAATATTTAAAATGTCTCCGGTGCCCCTCCAAACGATTCCGATCAATTGACTCTTTACGTCACAATGTTCACACCCTACTATTACAATAATATCAATTGACTTACTAATTATCGTTAAATTATCGTGATTTGCGACATATACAGGGTTATTTTTAATTAGTTGAGCACCTTTTGCAGGCAGCCTCTCTACATCAATCCCAACAACATTTGTTCTACGACTTTTAAAAAATCTTGATAAATAACTCAGAATAAACGAAACAAAAAAATTTTTGCTCCCTCGATTATTTATTACTCTGTATTTTATAAGCAGTCTAAAGTATAGGTCGCGGCAGTCTAGCGCAAGTCAGAAACTGTTAAACGCGCGTGCAAACTTTTTTCGTTTAGCTTCATCTCTTTTACACCAAGTTGCTATGGAAATACTAAATAATCAAAATGAGAGGAATGTGGATTTCAAAACAAACAAACCAAAAATAAAATTATCGGATTAGAGTTTTATAATTAAATAATGAATTGTAATTACATACTGGACAATACGATTCTATGGACTTGCTATTGAAACTAATAAATAAATTCAAGATTATAACATGAAGAAGAAATTATGAAATGTAATTTATAATATTTTTAAAATACATTGATTGTCTGAAATAGAAGAAGTAAGAATGAAAAGAAATACGAGTTTTGGCTGAGAAATGGAGCATTGGGGTCCTGATCTTTACAAGGTCTGTTTTGCTATACCTAGAACGAACAACAACTCGAAACAGCAGAAACCATGATGAAGAATAATTTTATTTGTGATATAGTGACGATCCAACATGTTAAGAAGCCTAAAGTTATTATTTTTAAAGTGGATTGTGTACATTTGTCTGTTTTTATGGTACTTATGTGTTTTTTCTATGAAAATATAATACACCAGAAACAGTCGATTCAATTCTTACGTTTTAATTAATTAATATTATTGAAAATTAAGACGTTTTTCTGTTACGCGCCATCTTTATTTCTAAGTCACATTTAAAAGAAAATGTGAATTATATTTAAATGTCATAAAGAAGTTTCACTTCTTACATGTGTACACTAATACACATACACATATTTAATAAAGACTAAAGTTTTCGTTTTTTCAGTTTTATTTTATTAACATCATAAACGAGGAAAGGCCAATTTAGACGTAATTTAAATAAACTTCCTATTATTCCTCCTGGTGTTTCTTAATATTTTATTTTGTCGGATATTTGAATGAAGTTTATAGTTGGGATCACAAGATGGAGCCATTTTAAATACTGTTACTATTTTACGGTGATGTTTTTAATTAATGGTAACACCAACAGTTGGTGTCAATACCAACCAAATGTCAAGAATTTGTAATTTGATATTATTATCTTTGTTATTTGATAATTGATATTTCATTTGTCTCGTGAGATTTATGGTGATGAAAGTGTGTAGTATTACTGATATTTTATATTAACTACCTGGATTGTTTCTGTATACCGACGCTTCTATTTGTGACTGACTGCAATTTCTAGGAACTTCGTAAAGAAAATCGTGAGTAACTTATTGTTTTATTGTCATGATATAAATATTAACAAACGAGATAATATGATATGTATAAAGTAAGTTAAAGAGAAGTTATTGTTTTGTAAAATTAATATTTATTTGGTTTCGTTACAGTGCCCTTATTTCATAAACCAAATAAAAATATTGAGACATTCAACTTGTGGACTACTTCTATTGATGATTTTGTTTTTTCATTAGATTCTTAAACAGTTAGACAATATGCGTTTCGACTATTGTAGAAAATATTTTAATAAATAAAAGTGGAAAACGATGCTATTTTTTATTGCACCTTAGAAAATGATCAAGTTCTAACGTGCATAGCCGCCGCTGCGTCACCCCGCCACCCCGCGCCCCGATGCACGTGGCCTTGGCACATATTTTGACAAGTTGCGTGGCCTCTCTTTTCTCAAGTTTAATGCACGTTTAGAGGCAATAAATAAATTTTGTATGGGAAAAACTAAATTTTAAAAACTATTAATTTTAAAAAGTCGTAGAACAAATGTTGTTAGGATTGATGTAGAGGGGCTGCCTGCAAAAGGTGCTCAACTAATTACAAATAACCCTGTATATATATCGGCAAAAGGTAGTTTGGGTCGTTCTCGAACATGTTGTGGAACGTGCGGGCGGTGAATACGAACAGATAAATAAAAGTCACTTTGAATAATAATGATAATTTACTATTGAAATAAAACTATTTTTACGGATTTAACTCGCGTATATTGAATTAAATTTTAAATTTACATTTTAAATCTAACCCGACGTTTCGAATGCTTTGCAGCAATCGTGTTCACGGTAAGACGAGATGGAGGTGTCTGTCAGTAAGTCAGTTAATTAGTCATCTACCTCCAACGGTTTCTAAGCTTCCGGGCTTACAGTTCAGGATTCACACAAAACGCACTAACAGTATCTTGAGGTCTTACAGTGCGGTCACAGACATGGGATTTCATATTTTTCAAAAGTGGTTCCCAGGTGTTAGATAATCCCCAACCATCTTCTCTATTAAAATTAGGATGTTTTTTAATTTCAATAGCCTCACGAACCATTCTTGGAATGTAACGTTGTTCTTTAGCGAGGATTTTAGGTTTATCAAATCTTATATAATGATTGGGCTTGTCTATGGTATGTTCACACACTGCAGACTTCGATGTACGCCTATGCTTGATATCCGATATGTGTTCCTTAACTCTTTTACCGATGCTCCTCTTTGTTTGACCTATGTATGACAAGCCACAATCGCAGTCAAGTTTGTATACTCCAGCACATTGTAAAGGAATATTACTTTTGATAAGTCTCAAGAATTGGCTCACTTTCCTTTGAGGTTTGTAGATAGTTCTAATAGAAACCTTTTTTAAGATGTTGCCGATTCTGTCAGTAACTCCTTTCACATATAGTAGTAGGGCCGGTTGACGCTCAACTATGGGTGGTTTGATGTGGTTTCTGCGACGCTGGCGAGGTACGGGCAGGTGGTTGTTGAACAAGGCATACTGGCTACTGGGTGGCACCACCACCCTAGCCAGTTAGCTACCGTTGGCAAATCTGTAAGACCTCAAGATACTGTTAGTGCGTTTTGTGTGAATCCTGAACTGTACGCCCGGAAGCTTAGAAACCGTTGGAGGTAGATGACTAATTAACTGACTTACTGACAGACACCTCCATCTTTTCTTACCGTGAACACGATTGCTGCAAAGCATTCGAAACGTCGGGTTAGATTAAAAATGTAAATTTTAAATTTAATTCAATATACGCGAGTTAAATCCGTAAAACTAGTTTTATTTCAATTTACTATTGATAATAATTTTAATTTAACTATTACCATTATTATTAGACAATCTAACGATTACTGATTCTATCTTCTCGGCGTTTGCCCCTCCAAGACTCTGTATAGCGCCACTAGATGGCGCTGGCATTCCAATTTGACTTCAATTGACTCGTTTTCTAACTTTTATCCGACACGGCCATCCTATAGGTCATACGTCCAAGTGTGATAATCTGTAACTAAGAAAAACCAAGCAAAGGATCACCGTCTTTCGGTCACTTCTGACCAACTTAACTCTTCCTTAATAAAAGACTTCTTTAATAAAAATTTCAAACTCATTTTTTTTAACAATAAAATCATCGGAACTCTTAACTACGATACAACTTACATTTTATAATTATAACATTGCATAGCTTAGCTTACAATTATAACCCATACCAGCAGCTAATTGATAATGTAGCAATAAACTAAAAAGTATTAAATAAAAATAACTACGTTAAAAAAAACCGACTTTAAAACTAAAAAGTGATAAATAATGAAGATTTAATATTTATTATATACTACCTATTATTTATATGTCCAATTTACTAATAGGTTTGAAGTCGGTGCCAAGCATTAAACAAATAATTATATTTAACCACTTAAACGAATACGAGCAAATTAATAAAATGAAATGCCTACTTTGATGATTAAAATAAGAAAATAAACATAATAAACAGCAATTAAACGTTATTATTAAAAGCAGCTCAATCTTCATATGATTACTAGCTTGAATCGATACGAAAAAAACAAAAAAATAAATAATTACGGAAATATATTCAACCGATTTCTAATACTAAATGGCTTGGCACCGACTTCAAACCTATTAGTAAATTGGACATATAAATAATAGGTAGTATATAATAAACATTAAATCTTCATTATTTATTACTTTTTAGTTTTAAAGTCGGTTTTTTAAACGTAGTTATTTTTATCTAGAATATAGGGTATATTTCCTGATCTAATGAAACAAAGTAAAATAACTCCAATATTCAAATCCGGCTGTTCATTAGATCCTAGGAACTATAGACCTATTTTAGTCTTACCCACTTTTAGTAAGATTTTTGAGAAAATAATTCTTAATCAACTTGATGCATATTTCAGTAAACACAATCTCTTACACAAAAACCAGTTTGGTTTCACTGTCGGTCGCTCTACAACAGATGCTGGTGTTGAGCTATTACTAAACATATTTGAAGCCTGGGAAGGATCACAGGATGCATTTTCTGTGATCTATCTAAGGCGTTCGACTGCGTTCAACATGAAATCCTTATAAAAAAGTTAGAACATAATGGAGTTAAAAATAAGTCCCTAGATTTAATTAGTTCATATCTTAATGATAGAATTCAAAAAGTTGATGTAAATGGAAAACGTTTCCCTGGTTCTTTGGTAAAAATAGGTGTGCCACAGGGCTCTATCTTAGGGCCTTTCTTGTTCCTCATTTACATAAATGACTTACCTCACCTAGTGAGGGAAAAACATGGGATAGTGTTGTATGCTGACGATACTTCTCTTACTTTTAAAGTTAATAGACGGCAATCTGTTATTGACGATGTAAACAATGCTCTCTCAGATGTTGTACAATGGTTTAACGTCAATAATTTGTTGCTCAATAAAAAAAAGACAAAATGTGTCAAATTTAGTTTACCAAATGTTAAAAATGTTAGAACCAATGTACAATTAAATAATGAGGATTTGGACTTGGTCAAATCTACTACTTTCTTGGGCATTACTTTAGATGAAAAATTGCAATGGGGTCCTCATATATTTGATTTGTCAAGCAGACTAAGTTCTGCTGCATACGCGGTTAAAAAAATACGTCGATTAACAAATATGGAAACTGCTCGATTAGTATACTTTAGTTACTTTCATAGCTTAATGTCATACGGTATACTCTTATGGGGCAATGCGACTGACATTGATACCATATTTACATTGCAGAAGAGGGCTGTTCGCGCAATATATAATATGAGACCAAGAGACTCGTTAAGAAACAAATTTAAAGAATTTAAAATTATGACTGTTTGTAATCAATATATTTATGAAAATTTTATTTACGTTCATAAAAATCTTACAAAGTTCAAGAAAAATTGTGATTTACATAAAATTAATACAAGACATAAAAATAAACTCGCTATTCCCGGCACTAGGCTCCATAAAATAGGTAAATCCTTTAAGGGTAATTGTATACTTTTTTATAACAAGCTCCCAAATGAAGCCTTAAGTTAAATTATAGGTAATTTAAAAATAATTTAATAAAAAAATTCTACTATAGTGTTAAGGATTACGTCGATGACGGTATGGCCTGGGAATGAATTGTATTGTATTACGAATAGCTAGTAATCTCCGCAATTTGTTTTTTGCTGTAAATTAATTTTGCTTTATCGACCTTCTGCATCACACCGATTTCTTAGAAGTCACTTCTTGCGGTAGCATCGGGAGTCGGGTTGCCTTCCTCCCTCAAATATGGCGAAGGGGGTGATGGCTGGCTCTTCTGTTATGCTCGTGAATGGGTACTGCTTGCGGTGACTGGTAGTGTGGCAGGCCGAAGGTTTATATATATATATTTTTTTTTATTTTTTTTTTGTTATTATTATTTCATTTTCGTTGCCTGAAATCATCAGGCTTCTTTTCCGATTGGTTGCGACGGTTCTAGTTGTTCCCAAATTGCATTTAAGATTGACGTTTGTGAAACAGTGATCACAATAACAAAAAATATAACCGGCTGAGTTTGTTGTGTGGTTCTTCTCAGACCAGGACGCGTTTGGAACCCTCATAGCTTTAACATTAAGATGGTAAGTGCTTTTTCAGAAAGGCTTGTTACGATAAATCTAGTATCGTAATAGGCCCTCCTGACACTTCCATGTTGACGTACACAAGTGATCAATGATTATGATTCTAAGTGGAAAAGATATAAATAAATAATAAATAAATAAATAAATAAATAAATAAATAAATATTACATACCTTTTATTTGCCTGACGTTTCGACCAGGTTGCACTGGCCATGGTCACAGGCTGACTGAGTCGCGTTAATTCCCGATTTCTTAAATAAAAATATGGAACAAAGTCACCCAAAGAAAACTTGTTTATTTATTTAGTTACTTAAAAAAAATTTTAAAAATTCACAATTCAAAATTCAAAATATCTTTATTCAAGTAGGCATTTATACGCACTTTTGAATCGTCAATTACATTAAATTGGTCAGTATAGTCAGTCTGTGAGTAAGCTACCACCAGCTCGGAATGCTGTTCTGCTGAGAAGAGCTGGCCAGAAACTCAACAGTTGCTCTTTTTAAATAAAATTTAACAATGTTTGACTTATAAATTAAATAAATTATATTATAACATCAACCCTGCAAATGAGTCAATGACCCAAGTTCCACACATTTCGATCAACCAAAAACTCTTGAATGTTATAGTAAGATTTATTTAATAATATACCTTTTAGATTTGAAACCAAGAAAAGGAAGATTTAAGATATCTTGTGGAACCTTATTATATATGCGTACACTCAAGCCCATGAAGGATTTCTTAACTTTTTGAAGTCTAAATTTAGGCGTTACGAGCCTATTTTTATTTCTTGTATTGATAGTATGTCTGTCGCTGTTTTTTTTATAGTCATTTAAAATTTGGCGTATATATAGTAAGTTATTAAAAATGTATTGAGAAGCGACCGTAAGTATACCGATTTTTTGTAAAACAAATATTGAATTTATTTCGGCATCACTGCCCCCTAATAAAATACCGTAAGACAAAATACTATGAAAATAACTAAAATAAACGAGTCTAGCCGTATTAGCGTCTGTTAATTGTCTTACTTTTTTAATTGCAAAGACGGCTGAGCTAAGTTTGCTTGCGAGTGTCGAGAGATGGGGGTTCCACTGGAGCTTTTTATCTAAAGTTATACCTAAGAAAGTTGTCGAGTCATTCAGTTCTAACACTTCATTGTTAAGGAAAAAACTACAATCTTGACTTTTTACATTAGGAAGTGTAAATTCCATGCATTTAGTTTTCTTAGTATTTAATACCAAATTATTAATTTCAAACCAATGAAGAACACGTGACAGAGCACAGTTAACTTTGTCAAAATTAGGTTTATTACGATCAACTTTAAAAATAAGTGAGGTATCATCAGCAAAAAGTACAATGTCACATAGTCCTTTTACGTAAAAGGGCAAATCATTAATATAGAGTAAAAATAAGAAAGGGCCTAGAATAGATCCTTGTGGAACACCCATTTTTAGGTGAGATCCAACCGATTTACAATTATGCTTAAGAAGCGTGGCACCCGCATCAGTTGTTGATTTGCCTTTGGTGAAACCATATTGTTTACTATGCATGATTTCATTGCTATAAACAAATTCTGACATTTGGTTTAGTATAATTTTTTCGAAGACTTTACTTAAAGTAGGTAGAATAGAGATAGGTCTATAATTTCCGGGTATTAGTCTATCGCCACTTTTGAACAAAGGAACTACTTTACTATTTTTCATTAAGTCTGGGAAAGTACCGGTTTCAATACATTTGTTAAAAATTAAGGATAATTGTGGAGCAATATCATTTATAATACTTATTAGTAATTTTACTGACATACCCCAAAGATCACCGGTTTTTTTCATATTTAGATTTCTAAAAGTTTTAACAATTTCATATGATGTAACAGGTTTAAAAACAAAACTTTTATTACTGACTCTTACGTTATTTGTCAATTCGACGATTGCATCACATGGTGAAGAATTTAAATTACGCGTGACTGTTAAAGGAATTTCGTTAAAAAAAGTCTCAAAAATAGCCGCCACAGTTGAATTTGAATTTATTTCAATATTATCAATTTTTAACTTAATAGGTCCATTAGCAGCCCTATTTTTTCCAGAAACACTAGATAAAACATCCCAAGTTGCCTTTATTTTATTTTCTGAGTTTAAGATTTCATTTTTTATGTAAATCGACTTAGCTTGTATGCAAACGGTCTTAAATATTTTAGAAAAAATTCTAACTTTATTCAAGAATACCGGATTTTGATTCCATTGCCTCTCACTATATAAATCATATAACTTATCTCTACTTTTATATATTCCCACGGTAGTCCAATCACTAAATTTAAGTTTCAGATATTTAGTCATAGTTTTTGGCTTAAAAACATTATTAAATTCTTGTAATAAAAAAACCGAAAATGTTATTATATAAATTATTTGGATTGATCATCGCTCATGTTTACTTTACCCACTTTTTGCTTAACAGTATTCTTAAATGTTAGGACCCGGTTTTTTGTAATTGGTCTACAAGTAAACTTTTGGGGCTTTTCACTTTCATGATTAATTAATAGAGAAAATTTTAGACCACAGTGGTCAGAACTTAAATTCGTCATTACTGTTTGTTCATAAATGTTACAGCGACAGAACACATTATCAATACAAGTCGCGGAAATACTAGTAATACGAGTAGGTTCAAAAAAGACGTTCAGTAAGTTAAAAGATTTAAACAAATTTAATAAACGTACACTAGATGAATTTTCTTGTAATATATCTACATTGAAATCGCCGCAAACAATCACGGACTTGTTTTTATGACAAAGCTTAGTTAAAATATCCTCCATTTTGTTTTCGAATTCATCAAAGTCACTAGAAGGGGGTCGGTACACGCACAAAATAATATGTTCATTGAGCTCAATGCAGGATAGTTCAATAATTCGCTCGACAGAGAGCGCCACTATATCTGATCGAGACTTTAACACTACATCGTTACGAGCTAAGATAAGTGAGCCACCGCGAATAGCTTTCTCTCTACAGAACGAACTTGACAATTTATAATTTTGTACATTTATAATATTGTTATTCTTTGATAACTAGTGCTCTGTAATGCACAATAAACTTATGTCATATTTTTGAACAAAGAGTTCCACTTCCAATTCCTTGCCACCTAAGCCTTGTATATTTTGATGGACAATATTTAACAACTTAGGCTTTGTCTTATCCATTAGTTTAAAGTGGAACACTTATGTTCTGTCAGTAATACATTATTTAAAGTACATTTATTTTTCGTTATATCCCTTATAACGAAGTTTTTTAAATGAAATGCTACTAAAGTAGCAATTTGTTTTTTATAATATAAAGGCAGATACATTGTACCTTTTGTCATCCTAAACCTATTATAAATAAATTTATTTACATCAAAGTAAAAGAATGCATCACTATGACGGTATGTCAAATTATATAATGTCAAATTTAAATTATATATATATTTATTTTGTTTGTCTGAATAAGAAGATGAATATGGAAATGCACAAATTACAATTTTACAATTATTCTTATTATGCAATTTCAATAATTTTTCAATATTATTAATTATTTCAACTTTCTTAATCGTTAAACCATCTCCATGTAATAGTACAATAGTACTGTTTTCAGTCAACTTTGAGTCAAAATTAATTATTTTATCTAAATTGTGCTGGTAACTAGCACCAGGTGAGCATATTATATACATTATTTAATTTCCTACTTAAAAGAGACCCAAAGCCCTGACCTAATTGGTCAGAAAAAACAAAGTAATTATGGTTGTGCACAACAGAGGACCTATTATTAATTTGATTTTTATTCCTTATATTTATGTTTTTATTACTACTTTTAGTATGTATAGCCGAATCACCCAACACCTCAGAGTTTAGTTTAGAAACAACATTTAATTTTTCACTTAAACAAATACAGTTAACATAATTATTAGTTAATGACTCAAACCGCTCTAAGTTATAACTACATAGGTCAACTAAATTACCTATTTTGCACATATCCTGCAAAGGTAAGCATCTTCCAGCAAGCCCTCAAATAAACAGTAAATACATATAGGTGCATAACAAACCCAAAATAAAATAGTATTTATATACAAAAATAAAAAAATAAAAAATAAAAAAAGAAAACCCTACTAATCTACTAACAAATTTTCTAAGAAATAATAGGATCAAACGTAAAGTTAAATAAGATTTTTATACAAAGGAATAGCTTGAGATATCAAATGGTTTTTGACAAGGCATTTAAAAATATTTCTGTTAGGTGTTAGCTTTTATACATGTAGTAGTTTGGTTTTGACAAAACCAAACTACTACAGATAAAAATACTAAAAATAAAGATATCAAGTTGATGATTTGACTAAAACAATTGAATCTCTGTATAGAAGTTTAATTAATAAATTAAATATAATATTGGATACTGATTTGACTAAGAATAAGAAGTATATAAGTCGCAGCTCGGTTAAGAGAAGACATTGTGAAATTGGGAGTACGAATTGTGTGGTGGTGCTATTGTGATAAAAGTGTAACAGTTATAATAAACCGCTGAGTGTGTGATCGAGAGACTAAATTGTGTAACAGTGATAGTTGAGAGTTTAAATGGTAAACAGTTTAGTGTATTTGTTCACAACAGTGTCATAAAAGTACTATAAAGAATAGAACGACCGTCGTTGGCGATTCTTTGCGGTAAGAGAGATCTAATATAGGAGCTTTCCTAATGTCGGTAGGTAATGCATTCCAGAGTTTAATAGCTTGTGTAGTGAATGAGTTGAATTGAAAGTCAGTGCGACAGAGAGGCATTCGAAGTGTTAAATTTTCAGTGGAGCGAAGTTGACGGCTATGAGTGTCACCAAGAAAATGAAAACGAGATTTTAAATAATGAGGAGAACATGGATCATATAAAAGAGAAAAGAGAGTGCACAAAATTCTTAAACTTCGGCGATGTTTGACAGAAAGCCATTTAAGTTTAGAACGATAGTTGGAGTTGTGATCGTATTTCCGAAAACCAAAAATAAAACGTATACAATTATTGAGAAGATGATCAAGTTTATTTAGCAGCAAAACATTGATGTCAGAGTAACACACATCCGCATAGTCAATAATCGGTAACAATAAGGTTTGCACCAGAAGTAGTTTGGTGTTTGTATGGAGAAAGTTTTTATGTCGGTACAGAGTTCGTAGACCAGAGTTCACTTTCTTGCATACTTCGTCTACTTGGGGTTCCCAAGATAACGTACAGTCCATATGCAGTCCTAAGTTTTTAACTCGACAAAGGAAAGGTATTTGAGAATTATTGCAGACTAAAAGAGAAATTGTTTTAAGATCTATTGTACTAATTCTGCGAGAACTACCAATTATAATCCCTTGGCATTTTTTCGGATTTACAGCCACTCCAAATTTGTGAGACCAATCAGCAATATACTTTAAGGCATCATTCAACTCAACCACGGCGGCATTTATATTACCACAGTCAGCTTGCGTATTCAGTTGAAAATTATCCGCGTACAAATGGTAAGAGCAATTAAGATTACAGGTGATGAGGTTTATGAAAATCAAAAACAACAGTGGGGAAAGTATGCTGCCTTGGGGAACACCGGGAGGTATGTCGCACCAATCAGACGTATTGCCATCAATGCGAACAGCCTGCCGACGACCCCGAAGATAAGAAGAGAACCAGTCTCGTTCTGTTGTAGAAATACCCAGTAAACAAAGGATGGCCAAAAGGATGTCATGATCGACAGAGTTGAAGGCATTGGAGAAATCAATTAAGACAAGGACTGTCAGACGTGACTCCTCCATAGCTGCCTTAGCATCTTCAACCACTTTAAGGAGAGCTGTAGAGGTACTATGAGCAGGTCTAAAACCAGATTGGAATGGGCTAAGGAAATTGTTGTTGTAAATGTAGGATGAGAATTGTTTATGTACAATACCTTCTAGTATTTTAGACAAGAATGGGAGAATAGAGATGATTCTGTAATGAGCACACGAAGAAGGATTAGATACTTTGGGGACAGGTATGACAAGCGCATTACGCCAGGCAGAAGGAAAGGAACCAGTAGAAAGAGAGAAATTGTTAATGTGAGTAATGCCAGGTAGAACATGATCTTTGGGACCGGTCTTGTGGAACCTGGGCTACGACTGGCTGCTTCGCTGTCCGCTCCTCCCCCGGACGAGGGTGCTGTGTTACGCAGATGATACCCTCGTCACAGCGCGCGGAGGGAGCTTTGCGGAGGCAGCCCGTCTTGCCACGGTCGGCGCTACGTTAGTAGCGGACCGCATAGGGCTGTTGTGACTGGAGGTCTCTGTTTCCAAGACGGAGGCCATCCTTTTCCACGGCCCTCGCCGGGGTCCCCCTCGTCGGGCGTACATCTCCGTCATGGGTGCGCGGATGGCGGTGAAGGCCCAGATGAGGTATCTGGGCCTCACCCTGGACGGAAGATGGAACTTCGGGGCTCACTTCTCTCTGCTGGCCCCGAAGTTAATCTCCACTGCAGTCGCCTTGAGTAGGCTTCTGCCCAACGCCGGAGCTCACAGGGCATGGGTGCTTCGGTGAGTACCTGTACAAGATCGCACGCAGAGAGGCGGCCCCCTCCTGCCACCACTCGTGTCCACGGTGTCCGTGTCCACGGGCTCGTCACAACTTGGCGGAGTGCGCAGCCTGGGACCGTCAGCGTACTGAGCTAACGGCCGTGGTTGGCAGCGACCTCTCGTTGCCGAGCGTTGTGTCCGCGATGCTCGACGACGAGAGGTCCTGGGTCGCTATGGCTTCCTTCTGCGAGCAAGTCATTGCCGCGAAGGAGGCCGCGGAGCGGGACAGAGAGGCAGCCTCCTCTGAACCGCTCCGTAGGGGTAGGCTGGGTCGAAGGAGGCGGGATTACGCCCGCAGCCTCCTTCCCCAGCTACAGTGCCTGGACGGGAGAGGGAGAGTGACTTCTCCCGTCCGCTATAGGCCTACGAGGTGAGGGTGTCCCTAAGTTGATCGGGGCCCCTCGCAGGGGGTTTCGCCGGGGCGTCACGGTGAGTGCGAAAGCGATCCCGTGGCGCCCCACTAAGGCGATGAGGTCAACCGTTGGTTTTTTAGGAGGTAGCCTTAAAAATGGCAGCGTCTTCTATGCTGCCGGGTAGTCCCACATACCCCTCGGTCATCACCTTCCTGGCCGCTGGGATGATGCGTAACGCATTTTTCCAACGATAAAAAAAAAAAAAGGTAGAACATGATCTATGATACGAAATAACATATCACTGCTCACCTCATCACTACCAATTGCCTTGGATTTAATGGAGTGGATAATTTTGCGAATTTCATCAACAGAAACGAGAGAAAAACGAAATGTGCAGGAGGTATTTGAGATTAAAGAATTTAAAAGTGACAGAGTATATTGTTTTGAAGAAGTATCTAAAATTGGAACATTAGAGAAATGAAGATTAAATTCATCAGGCGTATTAGAAAACGAAGGAGTAACCGAGGATATCGGACAAAAGCCAATGTTAGTTAAAAATTTCCAAATATCAGGAGAAGATAATTTACTTATGTTATTGTGAATATAGTGGCGTTTGGCTGCTCTTATCATCTGATTGCATCGGTTTCTAGCTTTCTTAAAAGAACTCCAGTATTCATCACAGCGATTACCCTTGTATCTATTAAATGCCCGATCTCTATGGTTCATCGCCTTCCGAATTTTTGGTGTTATCAATGGAGCAGGTGGACGTTTCACTTTAACTTCACGAACAGGTGCATGTTTATTATATAAACTAATAATCAAATCATTGAATATATTAACTTTTGTGTCAAGGCTGTGTTCGTCGTTTATGCAGGACCAGTCTATCAAAGCAGCGTCATATGAGAGGTGATTATTA
This sequence comes from Napeogenes sylphis, assembly GCA_959347405.1. Lineage (NCBI taxonomy): Eukaryota > Metazoa > Arthropoda > Insecta > Lepidoptera > Nymphalidae > Napeogenes > Napeogenes sylphis. The sequence goes on from OY365788.1 coordinate 27,478,653, forward strand.
TTTAATTTAGCAAAATTCCGCATAAGAACAACCTTAGTGAGCGTTTTAGGAGGATTTAAATTGTAAGAAAGGAAGATCAAATCGTGTCTAGAAAAGGCAGGTGCAGAGACCTGCCCATGGTCAACAACACTTGCAGTTGAAGAGACAAGCATAAGGTTGATCCATGAGTCTGCAGTGTCTGTGTTTAGGTGAGTTGGGTTCAAAGGGAGTACAGAAAAGTTAACAGCAGTTACAATAGAAAGGAGTTGTCTCGACCTTACACTATCTTTCAAAAGATCAGTATTGAAATCGCCCATGACTATGTGGTGTGTGTACTCTGCACAAAAGGTGAAAAGAAGGGACTCTAAGTCTGAGAAATAGTTAACAACAGGGGGACAATAGATAACTCCGAGTAAAACTTTTACCCTATTCACGAATATTTCAAGAAATAAAAACTCAATAGATCCTGAGTAAGGAGAAGGTGAGGCCGCAACTTATTTGAAAGGGATGTTACTACGCAAGTATATCGCAACACCACCACCACCCTTATCATCGCGATCATTTCTGATCAAGATAAAGCCAGGTATACTGCAGTAAGTTGAGGGATAAGAACGCTTGAGCCAACTTTCCGATATAAGAATAGCATGAAGACTAGTTGATGAGAAAGTATCAAGAATATCGGAAAAATGTTGCGGTATACTTTGAGCGTTTATGTGACACACATTAAAATGCTCAGGATATTGAGCGAAACGCCGCGTTATAAATTCTTTTGTACTAAGAATATTAGACTAGGAGTCAAAATAATTAAGTGAAGAATCCGAGTCGCAAGCTGATTCAAAAGAGTCATTATTTACCGACATATGTTTGGAATAAATTAAAATATAAATATACTAATATTAAATAAAACACAATAATAATGAAAAAAAACAAACCAATTATAAGAAGAAATAACAAACAAAAAAAAAATAATAATCTTAAACCACTAAACTAAAGTAGCATACTCAAGTTAATTAATTGAATTTACTTATTAGAAGTTCGGTAGGCTTCTACTAAGTAAATTAAATTAATTAACTTGTGTACATACATACATACATACATACAAAATACTTACAGAATAATAAAAAGTGTTAGGTACCGAAGCAAACAAACATTAAAATAATTGTAAATGATAAAAAAAATAGCAAACTACATACACACACAGTGAAAGTTAAAACCACTATGTAATTGTATAAAAAATAACTAACAAACAAAAGTCATGAAATGCTTCAATAAAAAAATAAAAATAATTTAAACAAAATAAAACCTATATAAATTAAAAAATATATATTAATAAAAATAAAACAAAAAAAATAATAGTAATAAAAAACCAAACCCAATAAAGGACGGACTAAAATAAACAGATAGTAAATGTAAGGTAAGTCCAATAGATGGCATTGCAACTAAATTGAAACAGAGAAAATAAGATTGAATTGATTGAATTGCTATAATTAATCTGTAAATGACAGTTTAAGATTCAAGGTTATATTACGTCAGACAAAACTCTAATTTAAGTATAAACATACAATAAGTAATAAAAACCAAAGTATATGTAAGACAATTTAGTGAAAACAACAGAGCAGTGTATGAAATAAATATTATTGAGATAATAGAATGCTGGCTGAGAAAGTAACAAGGAAGTAATAGAAACATTAAAGGAGTGATAAAAATAGCAAAACAATCAGAATATTAAGATAATGAGTGTGAAGTAAAGCAAGTAATCCAAGCATACAAAACTAAATGTACATAAAGCCATTCAAGGTAGTCAAGAGTTTTCGTTAAGCATTACAGGAGAAGCATTAGAATATTTAAATGGATAAAATAAAGAATAATATAACAAAGGAGACCTTCATTGAGTGGTAATAAAGCATAATAGCGTTCATTTGTGCTTGATTGTACGCTTTTAGTTTTAGTTTTAGTTTTGCCGTCTTTCTATCGAATCTCTGTTTGTCGTACCGAGCTGATTTTTCTATTTCCTCCGTCGCTTTAACGCTAACTTCATCCAATTTTACGTCTAACTTTACCTCACTAGCCATTAACGACAACGGTCTTGCAACTTTACCTATCATCAACTCGATTGGAGAACTTTTTGTTACTCTATTCATCGTACAATTTAGAGCTAGTTGAACATCACCTATCGACTCTTGCCAGGATTTTTCGCAAGTTTCAACCGCTGTAAGCATGGACTTCAGCACACCCATTACTCGCTCTACCTGCCCGTTTGCGCGAAACGAACCCGTGGCGATTAAATGAAGTTCAACGTTTTTGAGTGATGTTCAACTAAATAATTTCTTTGTAGAATTTTAAACTGCTGTACCATATGAGAAAACATAATTATAGCGAGTTCTAAAAAAAGTAAGCGCCATCTATTGATATTTTATGTAACTAAATTTAAAATGGGCATATTATGCACACATTCAATTTGTTATTTTATTAAAATTCAGATAAAACAAAGTAGAAGTTCTATCTTTATCTAAATTAAATACATTTATAAAACGTAAACTGCATTCAACTCTGTTTAAAAGTTTAGAAACAGTGCTTGAAGTAAATTTTCAATTGACCATAACTTCTTTTTCCTTTAACCGATTTTGACGAAATAGAGTTTTGACAGCGCTTAAGATTATATATAAGCCACCTGTGAAAATCTTGTTCCAATCCGTTAAGCTGTTTCGACTATATAAACAGACAGACAGACAAAAATTCCAAAAATTTTTTTTTTCTCGGTTACTCGTCTTTAATCAGTTTTTTGGAAAAATATTTAATGTACAGATACTCGATTTTTACTGTCTTATAATTTAATTGAAATAATACGTTATATGATAACCTATTATTTTTACAAATTGCGGTGTGTTTTTTTTTGTTTTAAGTTTACGTAAGACTACTCTAAATATCCTATTAGAAAACCTAAGTAACAAAGTTCTATAGTTAGTAAAGGGTTTACATTGTGTCAACCGCGTCTAATACTATATTATCACCATAGGTGGGTAATATACTCTTGCTCATTTGCTTTTAATAAAGGTAAATATAATTATTATTCGGAGGGTAAATTACTAAGTAATAAATTATTTTTTTATTTCTAATCAAGACAATATTTTCTTTTTGCTATAAGCAGTAAGGTACTGTTCGGATATAGTGTAATCTAGATGATATCATTTAAGGTGCCGCAGAGTCGATACGGTTCTGATTCGGACACTATTTATCTGGATTTGGAGTGTTGGCTTTAAAAGATAAAAGTGGATGTACTGACTCGAACTGTGACGTCTGGGACAATGTCGCATCGATCTGACAATAGAACTACGTTTTTACTATCTGTTGTTGTTGAATTTAGCATTCCTCAGGGTAGACATGCGAAGGCGTGTTAAGATAAGTTTAAACAAACAAAACTGGCGAGCCCTACCGTGTGCACGAACCCTTGGGCTACTAGTTACGCTCTTATAACTCTAATAATATTTAATATAAGCATGTCACATTTGGCTCATGTATTGAAACTTGCAATAGGGACGAAGAGGACATTTTTTAGGCTTCTTTAAAAAATCATGACCAATTGAGAGAAGATAATCCAGTAATGTTTTTTAAAATGTGTAACGTCCGCATTGCTGCCATCATGGTCGTTATCCTCGATGGTGGTTCATTATTACGTTTTCAAAATAAAACTTCACTACTAACTATTCTTAATATATTATTAATTAAAGACTCGATTATTAAACAGGCAGCGTTACAACACTTAAGAGATATTCGTACTGAGCTACTCGAGCCCGATCTCGACTACTCATGCAACAATTATATTGAGCTCTCAATATTACTACATTATGCTTACACTGCTCCATTCTCACGATTAATATTTACTTGTAGTACTGTTTCGTATTTCTCGGCCATTACCACGAATATTTAAAAGATAATAATACATATCTAAAATTTAAAAGTAATGTAATTAATTAGTATATTTCTCACCCAGGCCACCAAGCCCGGTGCTACAGCCATATAATTATCCTGTCTTCATTTTGTTCCCGTGCGTTACCGGCCGCTACTCAATAAATAATTGTTAATTCTTTTTTTACAGCAGTAGTGTGTCTAAAAAGTGTTAAAAAGTTTGAATTTAGTTTAAAATAGCGTGTAAACTTTAAATATGGGTAGAAAACTAAGACACAAGGACAGAAATAACGAAAGATACCGATTATTTTAAAAGTTACAGCGAGTTTGACGGTGCAGGTCATATTTTTCTAGTTTCCGAAGTACAAGAGTAAGCTATGGTGAGTGTATTATATTATCGTGAACTAATCATCTTATTTAGTTGCAGACTGATTTATTAAAGAAATGGAAAAAGAAAAAGACAACAATTAACAAAAAATGTTTAAACAAACCTTGTATTATGTGAAGATTTGAGCATGTCTAATAATAATAATTATGATTGTTCCAACTTTATATTCTGCGTTCTTTTCATTACCAATTTTATTAACATGTATAGCTTTGTTCAAGTAAATCTCAAGAGGTGGCGCCACTAGTACACTACAACACGCTGATGTTATTTTTGTCCGAGTAGCTTAAGGATGCATTGACTTGTAATTAAAGTTTGTTCGACAACGAGGTATAGTTTTATTCCATCTGCGAGCTGACATCTGGTGCCGAAACCCGGGAGAATAAGAAATGGACTTGTAATAAAATCGTGAGTAAAGTGAACTGAAAATAATCAAAGTGTTAAAGACTTAGTGCGTTTTCAAGTGAATTTGGACATAGCCTGTGGTGCGTGTTGTGGACTTAGAAAAATTACAAGTGCTAATTACTTAGAAAATTTACTACTTTAAAGACTTAGAAAAATCAGTGTTAATGGGACTTATAAAATTTAATCTTGTTGAAAAATTGCTACTGTTGGGACATAGAAAAATTCAATAGTATTTTGTGATGCAATTAGAACTTTATTCAAGTGATATATTCGTGTCAGAATTTAACTTTTAAACAACTCAGAGATAGTTTTTAGTGCACCATGGAGGCTAATTATTCCAAACAAGAGGAGCGTAATGATCATGTTGAAAAGGCTCTTGTCAACTACAAGAAATCGCCTAAGGAGAGAATAAGTGTTACGTACATAGAGACAAGATTAGAGAGCTTAGAGAAATATTATCGAGAATTTAGAGAGACCCATCAAACAATTATAGCATCTGTGGAGAAGGCTGAAAAAGCTAAAATCTTATATTTTAGTGATGACATGATATCCGAGTTTGAAGAATTGTATTACGATTATAAAGGGAGACTGAGAGGTGATCTTGCACTGCTTAATTCTACTATACCGCCAAATTCTAAACCAATAATATGTGAAGTTAAATTGCCCCAAATTAATTTGCCCTGTTTTTCCGGTGGTTACGACGAATGGCAAACTTTCTACGATATGTTTGTATCTTTGATACACGATAATGGCAATTTGGGTGCTGTGCAAAAGTTACATTACCTAAAGAGTAGTCTTTTTGGAGAACCTGCAAATCTTCTTAAAAACCTGTCTACAACTGAGATGAATTATTATGAGGCTTGGAAGCAATTGTTGAAGCGATACAATAACAAGAGAAATAATGCAAATGAGATTATGAAGCATCTTTTCTCTCAGAAATCCATGACTACTGATTCAGCTGCTGCTATCAAACATCTCCTTGATACTACAACGTCTGCTCTAAAATCTTTTAACAATTTGGGCGTGAGGACAGCCAGTTGGGATCTTATTATCAACCATTTAGTTTTGTCTAAGTTAGACCCAGAATCACGTAAACAAAGGGAGGTACACATCTGTCAATCAACTGACGATAGTACAGAAGAGTTGCCCACCTGGAAACAACTTACCAAATTTTTAGAGACCAGATTTCGAACATTAGAGATGATAGATACTAGTAAACAAAATTTTAGATCAGTGAGTAATGCAGCTTTAACAAAACCTGCTTCTAACCATAAATCTTTTCATTCCACTATTCATGGTGCGACTAAGGGGAAAAATAGTAATGCTTGCGTGATGTGTAACGGAGATCACAAACTATACCAATGTAAACAATTCGTGAGTCAGTCTCCTCAAGAGAAATCCGAGTATGTACAATCCCAGAGACTGTGCTTCAATTGTTTAGCTTCAAACCATTCTGTGAAACAATGTCGTTTATCTATCAGCTGTCGACGATGTGGCAAGCGACATCGTTCATTACTGCACTTCGAGAGAGTACAAAATCAAGTTCACACTGAGAAAGAGAATGAGAAAAATCCTAATCACGTGCATAATGATGAGCAAGCTGAGATTAAAGAAGCAACCCACTTTGCTAAAGAGAATCAACAACTAGAGGTGTTACTAGCAACAGCTATGGCTAAGGCTAAATCAACGAGTGGTCAATCTCAAACGATCCGAGCTTTAATCGACCAAGGTTCTGAGGCATCTTTTGTGACTGAGGCAGTTGTGCAATCCTTGGGTCTTAAACGATTGAATGTGAATGGAGTGATATTTGGAGTAGGCGATGGAGAAACACGTACTAAGAATATGGTATCATTCACATTACAATCCTTGCATAATTCACAATTCTCTGTACAAGTTAATGCCTTTGTGTTGAGTACTTTGACATTCTTCTTACCGAGCAACAATACGTCTAGAATCGATTGGCCAGATCTCACGAAATTACCACTGGCTGATCCACAATTTGGGCTTCCTAGTCGTATTGATTTGATATTGGACGTTGACATTTTGAGTGAAATTCTCCTAGAGGGTCTTAAGAAATACCAAGCAAACAATGGTCTTATTGCACAAAATACGCACTTAGGTTGGATTTTGTCTGGCAGAGTGAGTAAGACTAATTCATTAAATTATAGAGTGATAAATCTACATTTACATGTGAAGGAGGATCAGATATTAAAGAAATTTTGGGAGATAGAGAGAGAACCAGAGAGAATTGAAAAGAGATTGACTGAACAAGAGAGGAAGTGTTAAGAGATAACTACTGAGAGAGATGAAGGAGGCCGTTATGTGGTCCGACTACCATTCAATGATGATGATCCACCATGTCTTTACGGAAATACGAGAGAGATATCGCAACGTAGATTTAAGCTACTAGAGAAGAGACTTTTGAAAAACCAAACCTTGAGAGTCGAGTACACGAAAGTGATTGATGACTACGTTGACCAAAATCATATGATACAACTTACGAGTATAGCAGATTTAACTAATCCTAACACTGTATACCATACCTTCCTCATCATGCAGTTGTGAGAGAGGATAAAGAAACCACGAAGGTCAGACCCGTGTTCGATGCATCTTGTAAAGGATCTAATAATGTGTCACTTAACGACTGTTTTCTTGTTGGTCCCAAACTACAACAAGACTTACGTCATATCTTGATGAGATGAAGATGCCATCAATATTGCATTGTTTCTGACTTGGTCCAGATGTATAGACAAATTTGTGTGCATGATGGAGATACAGATTTTTTGAGAATTTTATGGAGATCCGACCCTGACAAGCGTATTTGATCACTACAAAATGTTATGACTGACGTTTGGTACGGCGTGTGCACCGTATTTGGCTGTGAAATGTCTGCAACAGTTAGTTAAGGATAAGCAATCTAAATATCCTATTGCGTCTGAAATTACTTTGAGAGATTTCTATATGGACGATCATTTAACTGGGTGTGATACAGAGGAAGAAACACTAGAGATATTTGAGCAGATGAACAAGTTAATGAGGGCTGGAGGATTTAGATTGCAAAAGTGGTGTACAAATAGCGAGAAATTACTTAAACACATTAAGAGTGAAAGTCAAAAGTCAGATCAACAGTATATCTTTAAGACCAATGATGTGATAAAAGTTCTAGGTATTTGTTGGAATAAAGAGTCCGACACATTTGAGTATTTGATAAAACTACCTGAGACGAGCGAGAAGTTTTCTAAACGACAAGTTTTATCTGATATTGCTAGATTATACGATCCTATGGGATGGATTGCGCCTGTTATTATCTCTGCAAAAAATTTTATGCAGAAACTGTGGAAATCAGGTCTAAATTGGGACGATGAACTTACGCCAGATTTATCAAAAGAGCTTTAGAAAAGATTTAGTCAATGTGGAACAAGTTGTTATACCAAGATGGTTGAGGAGTAATCGAGAGAGTAATGTAGAATTACACGCATTTGCTGATGCTTCCCAAGCTGCGTATGCCGCAAATGTGTATATAAAAACTGTAGACGAGAGCGGTGCTGTTAATGTACATCTAGTGACTGCGAAGACGAAAGTTACACCGATAGAGAAGGAAGTGAGTATTCCAAGATTGGAGTTATGCGCTGCGTTGTTGGCGGCCCAACTGTTGAATGAGGTGTCACAGGTACTAGGAGTACCGAAGGAGAAGTTCTATGCATGGTCTGATTCAACAGTGGTCTTGGCGTGGTTGAGAGGTGAACCCAGTCGTTGGACAACTTTCGTCAGTAATCGAGTGTTTGAGGTTTTAACCGTATTTGACAAAGACCAATGGAGAATGTAAACACTACTCAAAATCCTGCCGATTGTGCATCAAGAGGCATAACTGCTTGCGAGTTGAAGAGTTATAAATTGTGGTGGCAAGGTCCAGAGTGGCTTCAACATGATGAGTACGAGGCAACCTGCAATCTTACTGAGTTTGCAACTGATCAAGAACAAAGATCTATTAGAGTCTTAACTGCTAAAATTCAACCAAAAGAGCCGTTTATTTGGAACAAATATTCTAAATTACAGTAGTTACTGAGAGTTATTGCATATTGCAAAAGATTTCTACTGACAAGAGTACCTAAAGAGTCAAGACAAATTCCGAAAACCTTAACGCCAAATGAGTTAGAGAAAAGTTTAGAGATTTGTGTGAAGGAGACGCAGAATTTATATTTTATGGAAGAAATCAAGCAGTTAAAATCCAAAGAAGTGGTTCCAAAATCCAGCAAGTTACACAGTTTTTGTCCTATTTTGGATAAAATGGCGATTCTAAGAGTAGGCGGAAGAATCGAGCATGCACAAGAGCCGTTTAACAAGAAGCATCCTATAATCATGCCTGGTGAAAGTCATCTCACCAAGTTGTTAGTTCTCGACGCTCACATTGAGACACTGCATGGAGGTCCGCAGCTAATGTTAAATTATTTGAGGTCAAAGTTTTGGATTTTGAGAGCACGTGAAAAGGTAAAGAAATGCTACAAGGAGTGTGTTACCTGTACCAGATATTCGCACAGAAAGAACAACCCGTTCATGGGTCAGCTTCCAGCTGTGAGAATAAACCCGACAAAACCCTTCAAATCAAGTGGAGTGGATTTCACTGGACATATCAATATCAGATTTTCACCTGGTAGAGGATCGAAATCTTATAAGGGCTACATTTGTGTATTTATTTGTATGTCCACTCGAGCAATACACCTTGAAGCGGTATCGAGTCTATTGAGCGAAGGATTTATAGCAGCATTTCGGAGATTTGTGTCAAGGAGAGGCCATTGTGAAGATCTTTACAGCGACAATGGCACCAATTTCGTGGGAGCCGATAGAGAGTTGAGAGACATGTTTAATCGAGCGAAATCTAATCTACCCGACGAAATTGGTGAAATGCTTGCGAATGAAGGCACTACGTGGCATTTTATACCTCCTCAAGCGCCAAATTTCGGTGGGTTGTGGGAGGCAGGAGTACGCTCATCTAAAACGCACCTCAAGCGAGTTATCGGAGATTCTGCGCTTACATATGAAGAGCTTTCAACGATTTTAACGCAAATAGAGGCGTGCCTGAATTCACGCCATTGCCACTAACCCCAGGCCATTTTTTCGTAGGAGAACCGATTTTTGTGATACCTGATGAAGATTATTCAAAGGCAACGCTTACAAGCCTACAGAGATGGAAATACACACAGAAGATGGTAACTGATTTTTGGAGAAAATGGTCAGATGAGTATTTAGTGACATAAAACCAGAGATTCAAATGGACTGAGAAGAGATCGGAGCCTGAGATAGATGACATAGTGATTATTAAAGACCGCAACCTGCCTCCTGCAAAATGGTTACTGGGCAAAATTATTGAGAAACATACCGGACTAGACAAGATAACTCGTGTTGTCACGATTAAAACCAAGAATGGTATTTGCAAAAGAGCATGCAATAGTCTTTGCTTTCTACCAAAGACTGATACTTTTAAGTGATTTATATATTTTTTGCTTTCTTTTGTTATTTAGAGTTATTTAAACTATGTTTGTTTGTATCCTTTAGAGTCAATGTAGCATGGTGGGCGGCCATCTGTCATAAACCTTTGAGTTTATTTTTTTTATAGTTTGTGAAATAACAAGTTCTTTGGTGGGCGGAATGTCTAATAATAATTATTATGATTGTTCCAACTTTATATTCTGCGTTCTTTTCATTACCAATTTTATTAACATGTATAGCTTAGTTCAAGTAATTCTCAAGAGGTGGCGCCACTACTACACTACAACACGCTGATGTTATTTTTGTCCGAGTACCTTGTTACAAAAAATAATAAAAGTGGGTTTGTGGTTTAAATTAATTTATTAATATAATCAAAAATAATACAACCACACATTAAACCTTATAATTTATAATGTTAAACAACAAATAGGAGAATTTGTTAAATAATCACAAAGAATGCCAGCTAGACTCAGCGGTGGGTTACTTGAGATAATACTTTATTTTAAAATATATATATATTCATTACTAAAATAGTAATATCCTAGGCGCCACTGACAAATAACAAGCGAAGACATATATATGATCCTCCTGCTTGTCAGTACTGGAGAACCACAGTCAAACACTTGTTCTTTATAAAACTTTCAAAAATGGAAGTGTTGATTGTTGGTATAAATAAATTTTGTACATCACCATAATATCGGGATTACAATAAAGACGAGCTCCTTAAACTCAGCTGGTCAGGAAGCAGGATACAGGACCAACAGGACGACGCTCCGAAGATTCACATCTACCCCCGCGAACCAATTATAAATTTACCCGTATCTTCTAGGGTACAAACTAAAAAAAACCTCCTTATGGAGGAAAAAGGCCTCGCAAGCACTAATATTAGCCTATGTCGACTCCGAGGGTCGAATCAGGACAAATAGAAATATTGTTCCAACAAACTTTGAAACTGCCCGGGAAGTGCCGGCAATAGGAATTTAATATTAATATTCCATATTAAATTATTAGCGCTGCAATTAAACACGCTAATGAATTTAAGAAACAACGCTTCACATGCGTTAATAAGATCACAAATAACTAAAACACTCACCGAAGGCTAATAAGATATTCAATTCGGAAGTGCTTCCGAAAGAGAAGACTCTAAAGGTCACGACATTGAATTTTATAGTAAAAATATGCATAATAAGCAAATAATGTGGCTATGCACACGCCGCGTTACACGAAATGTGGGTAAAATTGATATTAATCGGAAGAAGACCAATATTTAAACAATTTAAGAACAATGCACCGATTATCTAAAGAATGAAACGAGTGTAATAAATTTATAACAAATTGTTATACTAATAAATATAACAATAAAACAACGTTGGCTGCTATTAAACTTCTGAAACAATATGACAGCTACTTTTAAATAAATATCTAGCGATGTGCTAACTTTAATAATGATTAATAATTGAAATTTAGAATAGTAATTATTAATAAAATGTTTATATTTTTAATAACAATTTGGGGACTATAAAGTTAGCTTAAACTGGCAACATTCAATATCTTAAACAAAAAGAAATGTCACAGACTAATTAAGATATTGCAATTAGCTGTCAACAGATAAATAATTTACCTTGTCTACGAATTTGACAGATAATAAGAAAGCAATAATATTAAAATTATAAATATTTAATTATCTACAGAAATGAAATTTCTATGTAACAACCTTAAGGATGCATTGACTTGTAATTAAAGTTTGTTCGACAACGAGGTATAGTTTCATTCCATCTGCGAGCTGACAAGCAACTACCCTCACATATTTTTGTAAACAAATGTAAGTTGTTGTAACTTGTGATGCGAATAGTACATACTGGGACTATTACCTTCACATAAATATAATATCATTGGCAGTATACAATATTCGATACTGTATGATATTATTCGGATTACAAGTATGATCGAGATATACATACGTATTGCTAATTATGAGTGTTGGGAACAGTACGTGTCGGGACTGTTACCTACACATGAATATTTAATTTATATAATATGCTTAGTGTTGCGAGTGATTTTCGAGATCACTACCTTCACATCATTGACAGCAATTTATTGTGTTTTCCAGAGTCTGAAATGGATAATAGTATGATAAATTATCAAGATTTAGACCTTGAAGTTACTCCCCAAACCACATAACAATAACACCCACTGTCTCTACAAGGGAGTTCATACACAACCCTTCACGTCAAGCGTTGGAGTTGAGGTTGATGATAGTAAAAATTATCCAACAACTTCGGTGTCTAAACATTTAGATGATGAGATACTCATGCTTTTAGGAGATACTCCAAGTGAGAAACTCCAGAACCGATACTGGGAAAAAATTTTCACCTGGACAATGCAGCGAGATTACAACATATTTTACCCAACGAGATGAAAAAATAACAAAAATATATTATAACAGGAGACTATCCGATTCCTGGTAATTGTCTATTATTCAAAGCACCGATGTTAAACCCTGAAGTTAAAGCAGCAGTATCAGAGGTCTTACAGAAAAAAATGCCTCTCTAGCTACACGTCAAGGACAGCTTGGAGTGGTGATGTCTGTTTTTTCCTATGTAATGGATATTATAGTCACAGAAAAATAAGATACCAATAAGATATTCTTGAAATATGTTAGCAATGCCTGTCGGTTGCTTTATGATTCTCATCACATTGATACAAAGCTTAGACGACATTTTTTAATTTCTACTTTGAAATACAAATTAAAAGACACATTAAAAAAGTCTAAACAAGACAAATATTTATTCTGGTAATCTTTAGCCGATATTTTGAAAACAAACGAAGCCATTAATAAATCCAGTCTTGGTTTATTATCTAACCCAGTGAAGCCTAAGCCTGCATTAAGAAACATCAAATCTGGTTATTCTAATAATCAATTAAACTGGAAGTACCCGTAGTGCTCAGAACCGAAGAGTGATGTATACGGTTCATCGGACTGCGGGGTCGTCATCGACTGTTCATCGGAATCAAACGGCGCGCAAATTATCTTCGCGTGCCCATCACAGCAGTGTCTAGTACATTCTTGTACTGGAAGCATTAGATACGTAGCTATTTAAAACAGCTGGTAGATTAAAATATTTTGAATCGCCTGGCGCCAGATTACCACTAACCCAACAATACTTTCTTGGGTTGAAGGTTATGAAATGCCTTTTACCTCATGCCCTATGCAGTTTAACTATTTAAAAAAACGAGATACGAGATAAAAGAGATTTATTAAGTTTCCAAAATGAAATTATTAAGTTGTTAATTAAAGGTGCTAAATCTCCAAGCCGTAGCCGTAGTATTGATGAAGTTTTTTATCTAATATTTTGTTTGTAGATAATAAATGGTCACAAAAGATTTATATTGAATTTAAAAAATCTAAATAACTGTATCAATCCGCCCCATTTTAAAATGGAAGATCTCAGGGCTGCTATAAAACTTATAACACCGAATTGTTATCTAGCTTCTTTAGAATTAAAAGATGCATATTTTTTGATTCCTGTCCATTTAGAACGAACAAATTTGTTACGAATTTAATTGTTTACACATTTGGACTAAATACTTGTCCACTGGTGTTTACGAAAACCATGAAACCAGTTATGGAACATTTACGGTTGCGTGGTTTTATTTCTACACTATATTTAGCTGATATTTTTTTGCATTGATGACTCGTTAGATATATAGCTTTGCACAAAAAACGTAAATTATACGATTCAACTCTTAAAAAACTTAGGGTTTATTATTAATTATAAAAAAAGTTCAAACATTCCAAAAACTCATTGGAAATTCCTAGGTTTTTAGATACGGAAATATTTTGTGTGCGTCAATGCGTTTACAATGAAATGGAGCAATCATTACTTCTATGCATTCCCGCCTTTTGCAATAATTCTAAAGACTCTTAATAAAATAATCGCCGATAAAGCTGTAGGTATTGTTGTAGTTCCTAACTGGCCCACACAATGATGGTTTCCAATGTTTAAAAAAATAATTATTTCCGATGTCATATACTTTGAGCCTAAAAGTGAATTATTATTTCTTGGTGATTCCAAGGCACAACACAGTCTACACAAAAGTCTTACCCTGGTTGCAGCAATATTATTCGGACAACGAGTAATAAACTTCCTTCTTGAAACGAAGCGTGCCTTCTTCTTCGATAGAAATAATGATAAATTCTTTAGCACTAAATAATCAAAAAACAATATGATTGTTATTTTAAGGAATGGTTTAACTTTTGTAAAAACTGTAATATTGATTATGTTGCTGCATCAGTTCCAAATATCCTGTATTTTTCGAACTTTAAAATGTAGGGTATCAGTATGGTAGTCTTAATTCTAGCAAATCTGCTCTTTCCTGTATTCTAGGTCGAACTGTTAATAATGATGACAGGATCGCAAGGTTTATGAAAGGCGTCCTTAGGACTAGACCTCCTAAACTAAAATATGAATTTATTTGGAGTGTGAATGTTGTTTTAGACTATTTATCACTATCGTACTCTAATGAGCGATTAAGTCTTGAAATGTTAACGAGAAAACTAATACATTATTGTCTATTATCACAGCGCAAAGAGTTTAAACTTTGTCGAAAATTGAAATCAAAACTATTATTTTTAAATCTTATTCTATATCCATAAAGAATTGAAATTATTAAAACCTCGAGGCTAAATAATTTCCAGCCTTTATTAAAATTACCATATTTGAATGAAAAACCTCAAATTTGTCCAGCTAGGACCTTGTTGTATTATAAAGATAAAACTTATATATTCTATAAGAAAGTTTGATAATTTATTTATTAGTTACAGGAAACCTTACGCAAGGGTGAGTGGCCAAACGTCAAGTCGCTGGATAAAAGATGTGCTTCAAAAAAGCGGTATCGACATAAGTTTGTTCAGCTCGCATAGCACGCGTTACGCATCTACATCAAAGGCAAAAGCTATTGGAATAAATGTAGACACGACTAGAAAAACCGCAGGTTATAGCATGTCTTCATCCGTTTTTGCAAAATTTTACAATCGTGATATTATTGTATCCAACTAGATAATAAGATTGTTATTGTATAGTAATTTGGTTAGTAGGTAAAATAAAAATATTATTATTTATGTAACTTCATAATTCCGTTGAAAATAAATGTGTAATATTGTTGTTGCAATAAGATTTAAGAATTTAGAATTATTTAGAACTATATATCATTGTTATTACTGGTATATTAGTTAGTTAGTATTAGTAAAAACTATTGATTTGACAAACTATCAGCATATTCTATTCTAATTCTGTAAGCCATAAATGTGTGAAATACGATTGTTACAAATATATTTAACGATTTAAAATCGTTTTGTACTAGTGTATTGTTATTATAAGACATTTAATGATGTTTAAGGTTAAGAATATGACCGAATAGAGGCTACTGTTAGTGCTTCTGTCTGTTTTATTTTGTTATAAATAGTGACTACTATTTAACGTAATCTGTATTGGAGAGCTGGCAAGATAAATGATTTTTATACTTACATTGTTTACAATATATGTATTTAATTTTATAATCTTTGGGTGTATTTTATCATAATGAGTTCTTAGTAATTGTGTCTACACAGTATTAAGTAAACATTAATATAGATATTACTGTTCTTATTATATTCCTGTGCCCGGAGTCAGTCATAGTTATTAAATGTATTATTTATGTAGTTTTTTAAACTTATCCAGATATTGAATTAATATATTATCATTTTGTAGTGCGAAAAAATAAAAGAACAGAACACTTACATACAAAAAAAGGCGTTAAACAAAGGTGAAACAGAATTTAAGTGACTACTAAGTGCTATGTTAATGTCATGTTGAGCCAATAAGGACACAGTTCAGCTTACGCTACGCTATGTCAAAAATGTCGCAGCTCTGATTTTCAGTTGAGCCTTTATAGTACTCCGTGGTTGAGCCCTCGACAGTGTCAAGAGCAGCCACACAGTTTATACATACATAACGTACTAAAGATTGCACTTAATCGAATTATTATAAACAACAAAAAAATGGTACATTTTAAAAGCTAGTCTTGACAAACTAACAAACAAAGTAACTTGATTAAATACTGTATACTATATTATTTTAGTTTTCTTTATTTGTAGAATGTTACAAAAATTTAACACGCTCATGGTATTCATTTAATCGATCAGGATCAAGACCAGAAACTATTTTGAAGACTTTTATCTTCTAAAGCTTTTGGAAATAAATTATTATTATTATTATTTTTATCACAAAAACGCTAGATTAAACACAACATTATTAAAAAAATACATAAAGAAATAAGAGTTTGGCTGGGAGATACTAATGCATCCGCCTTATAATCCTGACCTTGCACCTTCAGATTTGTACTTGCTTCGGTCTCTACAGAATTTTAAATGAAAATAACCTTTCTTTCACCATATATTCTTATTATAGATTTCTCTATAACTTAATACTATATAAAAATCGAAATCTGTAATCTGATTTATACACGTTATTACAAAAAAGTATTGATAAAAAATATTTAAATTAACTCATAAAGTCATTACATTGAGGAGATATATGATTCCAATATGAAATAGATATCAGGACTTAACCAGTTACTTGTGAAAGACATATATTTGTCAACGTCTGGCGTCAAATAGCAGCCATTAAGATTCGCTGAGCTTTGTGACGATTCGATTGGGGCTTACTGACGCACATACCTAAGAATAAATAAAAGAATTACTTAAAATTGTACAAATTTGCTATGTATGTGAAATTTATAATTCATAATTTCATCCAAAATCTTCATATTATATAGTTTACCATGAAATCTTTATAAAAGTATAAAAAACAACAACAATAAATGTGTTTTCAATCCGATAACCAACAAATTATAGGAAATTTAATCGTAACAAACAGATTTTTGTAGGTTTACTTAATTAAAATTCTTTAAATAGGTTTTTTCAAATAACTTGTCGGCAGGATTTCGTATATCTGTATTTACAATGTCATACATGTTATAAAAAAATCTGTTACAAGCAAACAAACATACAAACAAGCAAACATACACCTGAAACTAGTAAAAGCGTATTAAAAATACCATGCTGTCCTTGTTTGCTGCAGCTTCTACCAACAAAAAGGAAGTTATCACAGCAGTCTTCATGAACGTGGTTTGCTCTCGCAAGCCAGCGGCAGTTAATCTATCACTAGACCGTTGAAAACATTACTCTCAGAAGAGTACAGTACAGCATAGATCCGGTCGTGTGTGGAGTACTGTGGTCACATATTTGCAGGTGCCGCAAAGACTTTTCCTTGGTGGTAGACCATAACATCGGGTCGCCGGCAAAGTTACCACCCATCGGGCAAAGTCGTGCCGCAAAGCGACATAGTCGTGTTCCGGCACGTTGCTCGATGAAGCCGTTTATGGGAAATGGGTTTGAACAGCTGCGGTACGTTGGCGAACCGGTTGACGTCGAGTTGGTGTTTGTTTTGTCGGGTGTCTAGTCGAGGAGGGTAGCGGGATCCGAAGCGACGGCTTTCCGCTGGCCGCCCGCAGATAGTTGGGGGCCCAATTAGTGGGTTAGCCACCCACGAAAGGCTGCCCCGCCAGCTGCGAAAAATCCCAGGGGGGCTCCATCGTGCTGGTTGGCGACCAGGCGAGGAGGCCCGATGGCGATCCCTGGGGGGGTTCGGGCGTCCCCGCAGTCTCCAGGCTAGCCTCCCAGCGACAAGACATCACCAATTTCGAAGTCGGGTTTGATACGTACCGCCTCGTTCAACTGCCATTTCCCATCCCTATTCACTTTTATTTATTTTATTTTATGAAAAAGGTCAAAAAAAGAAACAAGTTGACACAGCGGTTGCACTCCTCCTCATACAAAGTGCACCTGACTAATATAAGGGGTTTGCACTCAAATCTTTTAGCTGTCCACCACCACCTGGAGACAGAGCAGCCGCACTTGCTCTTTTTGACGGAGACGCAGATACAATGTCCTTTGAGCGCTACATACTTGGATTATCCCGGTTACTCGTTGGAGCACAACTTTCGCTCACGGGCCGGAGTCAGTATGTACGCGCGGAACGACCTCTGTATTCAGCGTCTCCGTCACCTTGAAGACCCCACTTTTTCTTCCCTATGGGTTTTAGTGGACACAGGAAACGAAAAAACCCTGTATTCCTGTGTCTACCGTTCGCACAGCGGTGACCAGGAGACAACTCGTTTATTTGGGTATCTTAGTGAGGCTGCAGATATGGCTCTGTATCAATACCCTTCGGCGCAGCTCGTCTTTCTGGGGGACTTTAATGCCTGTCATCAGGACTGGCTGTTCCCGTACCAGAAGACCGACCATGCTGCAAGAGAAGCGCGGAAATTTGCGTTGTCCTTGGACCTCTTTCAGCTGGTGAAGCAAGCGACAAGGGTACCAGATGTGGTAGGCCATACAGCCAATTGCCTAGACCTTCTGCTGACAACTGATCCGGACAGGTATAGTGTAGAAGTCACCTCCCCCTTGGGAACCTCCGATCACTGTCTGGTGAAATCTGTGTTTACATATTCCCCACCAGCTTTCGAACCTCATGGTGTTAGGCGAGTATGGAAATACAAGTCAGCAGATTGGGATGAGATGCGACACTTTTTTGCGTCTTATCCTTGGCGGCAGGTCTGCTTCTCTTCTTTGGATCCGTCGAGTTGCGCGGATGCTATAACTGATGTGGTGCATCAGGCAATGGAGTATTTTATTCCTTTTGCTGACGTACCCATCGGTGGCAAAGCTCGCCCATGGTTTAATGCCGAATGTGGTCATGCTCAAGACCGAAAACATTCGGCATATCTCATTTGGGCTGATGCTCGAACCCGCAAAACTCCGGATGTAAGTTTGAAGAAGAGAGCCTTTAACCAAGCTGCCAAGTCCTACAAGAAGGCATTGCGGAAGGCTCGTCTTGATCGGAT
This sequence comes from Napeogenes sylphis, assembly GCA_959347405.1. Lineage (NCBI taxonomy): Eukaryota > Metazoa > Arthropoda > Insecta > Lepidoptera > Nymphalidae > Napeogenes > Napeogenes sylphis. The sequence goes on from OY365788.1 coordinate 27,497,761, forward strand.
CGTTAAGAATGGCGAAAAGCTCTCTGTCAGACCAACTGGCAGTCGAGCTTTCTGGTCTCTTGCCAAAGCGATCGAGTCGAACTTCTGCCAACCCTCACTGCCTGCTCTGCTGAAGCCTGATGGATCCCTGGCCCACACTGCAACAGAGAAAGCAAATGTATTTGCTTCTCTGTTTGCTGAGAATTCGCATCTAGACACTGGCAATGCTTCTCCAGCACATCTTCCTCACTGCGGTTTTTCGATGCCTGAAATCCGCATCACTAATAAAGAGGTATGGAGAATATTGTGTCGTTTAGATGTGAATAAAGCCAGTGGTCCTGATGGTATACCAGCCATTCTGCTCAAGACATGCGCAGCTGAGTTGTCTCCTATACTGACACGTCTGTATCGCCTCTCTTTCATGACTGGAATAGTGCCGAAATCCTGGAAGCTTGCTAATGTGCAACCCGTGCCCAAAAAAGGTAGCCGTGCCGACCCTGTCAATTACAGACCGATTTCAATCACCTCCATACTCTGTAAGATTATGGAGCGTGTATTGAACTCGCGCCTACTAGCATACCTAGAAGGTAACGATCTCCTCAGTGACCGACAGTACGGGTTTCGCCGTAATAGGTCTACTGGGGACCTCCTAGTGTATGCTACTCACATTATAGGCGAGGCCATCGAGAAGAACGGAGAAGCGGTCGCCGTCTCTCTGGACGTCTCGAGGGCATTTGTCAGGGTCTGGCATGCGAGCCTTATATGCAAGCTTTCAGCGTACGGTATATCTCCTGGTTTGATCGGCTGGGTAACGGACTTTCTGAGCCATAGATCTCTCCGAGTAGTTGTCGACGGGTGTTCCTCGGAACCCTTGACAATAAATGCCGGAGTGCCTCAGGGGTCCGTTCTTTCGGCAACTCTGTTTCTGCTGCACATTAATGATCTGTTGAAGCCCGGTATCTATGGGTATGCAGACGACAGCACAGTTGTAGAAAGATATCTGCCGAGTACTCGGGCTAGTCGAGATCAAGTACAGTCTGAAAGAGAAGCCATGGTGCAACGTTTGAATGACAAACTTCAGGCAGTCTCCGCATGGAGCAATGCCAATCTTGTCAAGTTCAACGCCACCAAAACGCAGACGTGTCTTTTCACCGCCAAAAGGAGCCCTTTCACCTTGGCTTCTACTTTCCAGAATGTATCCTTGGAATACAGTGACCGGCTTCAGTTGTTAGGCTTAGAGATTTCCTCGAACCTCAACTTTGGTCGGTTCATTGAGTCCAGAGCAAGAGCAGCAGCAGCAAAGCTTGCCGTTCTTGCGAAGGTTCGGCATTACTTTACACCGGGACAGCTTCTTGTTTTATACAAAGCACAGATCCGGTCGTGTGTAGAGTACTGTGGACACATATTTGCTGGTGCCGCAAAGTCTCATCTTGCGGTTCTGGACTCAATTGAGAGGCGAGCAAAGAGGCTTATAGGCGATCCCGAATTGGTCGAAGCCGACCTCCAAAGCCTTGAACATAGGCGTAAAATTGCTAGCCTCTCAGTATTCTATAGGATACATTTTGGTGAGTGTGCGCAGGAATTACACGAGTTAATTCCCCCGTCCCCCTTCCATCACCGGACGTTCCGACGCACGGCAGGTATCCATCCTTTTGTTGTGGACATTCCACCTGTCCGAACGAAGCGCTTTGCTTCCTCATTTTTAGTGCGTACAGCAAAGGACTGGAACAATTTGCCTGCGTCGGTATTTCCGGCCAAATATAATGTGGGTGTCTTCAAGAGAAGAGTGAATAGGTTGCTAGGGCAATGCGACTTACCATCTAAGACTACATTCCACTTACCATCAGGTGGAATGTAGTCAAGCATTGCCCTAGATCATATAAAAAAAAAAAAAAAAAAAAAAAAAAAAGACTTATCTAGCGCTTCTAGAGTCCATCGAGAGGCGAGCAAAGAGGCTTATTGGCGACCCTGAATTGGTTGACGCCAACCCCCACAGCCTTGAACACAGGCGTAGAATTGCTAGCCTCTCATTATTTTATAGGATACATTATGGTGAGTGTGCGCAGGAATTACACGATTTAATTCCCCCGTCCCCGTTCCATCATCGGACGTCCTGACACACGGCAGGTATCTATCCTTTCGTTGTGGACACTCCACCTGTCCGAACGAAGCGCTATGCTTCGTCTTTTTTAGTGCGTTCAGGGAAGGACTGGAACAATTTGCCTACGTCGGTATTTCCGGCCAAATATAATGTGGGTGTCTTCAAGAGAAGAGTAAATAGGTTGCTAGTTTAATGCGCCTTACCACCTATGACTACGTTTCCACTCTCCATCAGGTGGAATGTACTCAAACATTACCCTAGTTTTAGTTTTGTTTTAAAAAAAAAAGAGAGTAATGCAGGCTCCCTGCACAGGTACGTGTGAAACGCTATCATATAGCAAGATCTCCGTACCAAGCGCCTAACAGATCACTTCTCAAGGATTGCTACAAAGATGTATAGCCGGGTCGATGTCTCCCTGCACTCGCACATTAGGGACATCGCGCCATGTCATACTCGCCTACCCGACACAGCCCGAAGCAGGTTACCTCGGGATATCCTTTCTCCCACCTCTCCGATTCCCTGAGCCGCCATAGTGTGTCACAGGTAACTTATCCAGGTCTCACCCCATGGTGTCTCACCCGGCTGCGTGGATCGCCCCTACGGCACAAGCCTCCTTCCGAACCCCACATATATCCCCATTAAATCCCGGGCCTAAACCTTCCCAGCATAGCCTCGATATAGTGTCCGCTCTCCACTGCGAGAGAGAAGATAGTAGCGGCCGAGAGGAAATTTAGGTAGTGTACGATACACTCCAAATGGGACCGGGGGTTCAAGGCAACTCTAATAATTACTTAGTCTGGCCATAAATACTGTTACAATGAAAAATACAAAAATATTACATTTGAATTTGGAATCTGTCATTTTTATGTGATTGTTCATTGTATTTTCTCATTTGTGCGCCAATACATTGTACAATGTTTTTCGATATTAAAATGGAGTGGGGCGATGAAGGGAACAGAATCCCTGTGATTGCATTAGGTACACAAAGAAGGTATGGAGCAAATGCAATTTTTAAAACTTTCCATGCACTTGGTATTAGTCAAATATTTTGTGTACCGGGCTATTAATAGGTACAATGAGACTTCCTCTGTTTGTGACAGAGAAAGAAATGGCCGTCCACGTAGTTTTCGTAAGAAAAAGGAGTTCAAAGCAGTCAGGAAAAGAATTCGAAGAAATCCTGTCAGAAAGCAAAAGATTTTATCTCGAGAAATTAAGATAACATATACAACCATGTCGCGTATTTTGAGAGATGACTTAGGACTTGAAGCCTATATGAGATGCACTGGTTATTTCTTAACTAATAAATTAAAGATGAATAGGGTGGTAAAATCGAAACAACTACTGATGCGGTACGCAAAGGGAGGTCACAGAAAAATGTTGTTTACGAATGAGAAAATTTTTACAATTGATCAACATTTTAACAAAAAAATGACAGTCTTTATGCACAAAGCACTAAAAAAGCTTCCCAATTAGTCGACAGAGTGCAAAGTAGGCATTATCGGACTTCAGTGATGGTTTGGTGGGTTGTTAGCTATGAAGGAGTGACTGAGCCATATTTTTGTGAAAAAGGTATCAAAACATCGGCACAAGTGTATCAAGATACTATTCTTGAGAAGGTAGTTAAGTCCCTTAATAACACCATGTTCAATAACCAAATATAGTCCTTCGAGCAAGACTCGGCGCCGGATCATAAAGCTCGGTCCACGCAGTCTTGGTTAGAAGCGAACGTCTCGGACTTCATCAAAGCTGAAGACTGGCCGTCGTCTAGTCCCGATTTTAATCAGCGGGACATGATTTATGGTCAGTTTTAGAGAGTACAGCTTGCTCTACACGCCATGATAATTTGGAGTCCCAAAAACCATCCATACGATTGGCAGTGAAGAATTTCCTTATGGAAAGTGCGCGTGCTTCTATTTATAACTGGCTTCAACGTTTAAAGCACTGTATTGCAGCCAATGGACACCACTTTGAATAAACTTTTTATATTTATAATTGTTTCATATTTGTGTATTAAACTAATACACTGTAAAAGTAATAAATTATATTTGCAATTATTATTTTTTTTCTTTGTTACAATAATTATGACAAGATTAGTTATATACCTACTAGCTGATTTGTGATAAGCTGACTACCTACATTTAATACAAGAATTATCATATTATGTCTGTGTGCTTAATTGGTTAAGACCTACGCATCGAATCCTGTACCAGAAGTTTCCATCAATAACGATCAAGCCACTAATACACCTGTATCCCGACATATAAATTCATATTTTACGTTTTATTATTATTTTTTTATTATGTCAATATTATAGAACTAACTTATACTAACTTGATAGCTGAATGTAATATGTTTTGAAGTCCAGATAAGATTAAACTAGGCCAAGCTACACTATAAAGTTCGTCATAGTTGAAGTCCGTATGTCATCGCTATAATGACTATAATGACTCTATATTATTCTGTCGTGATCCCGTTGAAATGATTGCGTCTTTATATAAAATTATGTGTTTGTTTGACATCGTATTTTTTTTGTTACCTTAATGCTTATATCTCTCTTAACACTACCATGTTCTTTCTTCCTTCAAACGATTATGTGCTTTATTTCGAGTACATTTATGTTATGTAAACGAAGGCGAAGGTGTGGTAATTTTTTATCTTACAAGCAGGCGTAGTATCGAAATAAAACTATTTTTACGGATTTAACTCGCGTATAATTAATAAAATGTTAAATTTACATTTTAAATTAAACCTGACGTTTCGAATGCTTTGCAACAATCCTGTTCACGGTAATACGAGATGGAGATGTCTACCAGTAAATTAGTTAATTAGTCATCTACCTACAACGGTTTGTATTTTTCCGGGCGTACATTTCAGAATTCACAAAAAACGCACTAACAGTATCTTGAGGTCTTACAGTGGAGGATTTTATATTTTTCAAGAGTTGGTCCCAAATGTTAAATAATCCCCAACCATCTTCTTCATTAAAATTAGGATGTTTTTTAATTTCAATAGCCTCACGAACGTAACGTTGTTCTTTAGCGAAGATTTTAGGTTTATCAAATCTTATATAATGATAGGACTTGTTTATAGTATGTTCACACACTGACTTCGATGTACGCCTATGCTTGATATCCGAGATGTGTTTCCTAACTCTTTTACTGATCCTCCTGTTTTTTTGATCTATGTATGACAAGCTATAATAGCAGTAAAGTTTATATTACACCCCAGCATATTGTAAAGGAGTTTGATTTGATTTGATAGGTCTCAAGAATTGGCTCACTTTCCGTTCAGGTTTGTAGATAATTCTTATAGAAACCTTTTTTAAGATGTTGCCGATTCTTGTCAGTAACTCTTTTTACTTATGGTAGTAGGGCTGGTTGACGCTCAACTGTGTATGGCTTGATATGATTTCTGCTACGCTGCCGAGGTACGGACAGGTGGTTGTTGAACAAGGCATGCTTGACATACTGCAGCTCGCCCTCTAGGTGTTCAGCGTCACAGATGTGTTGTGCTCTCTGAAACAACGATTTGCCAACGGTAGCTAACTGGCTAGGATGGTGGTGTGATTTACCATTGAGGTACCTATCTGTATGTGTGGGTTTCCTATAAACAGTGTGTCCTAATGTATTGTCAGGATTCTTGATAATAAGAATATCAAGGAGAGCTAAAGTATTATTTGACTGCAATTTCATTGTAAATTGTATTTTGTTGTTAATGGAATTAAGGTGTTCTAGAAAAGCAGATGTTTGATTCATAGGTAGTATCGTGAAGGTGTCATCTTCGTACCCGTTAAAGATCTTCGGCATAGCAGGTGCAGAGGAACGGGCCCTCACCTCGAAGTGCTCTATGTAGATATCAGCAACAACGGGGGAGACCGGGGAACCCATTGCCACTTCATCAACTTGTACATAGAATTTATCCTTCCACATCAAGTAGCCATGTGCCAATGCCAAGTGCCAATGTTAAGCAATGCTTCAGTATTTCTGTATATTCTACAGGCATGTTGTTATTCTCCAGCTTTCTCTTGACAATTTCAACGCAGTCATTCACTGAAAGGCTGGTAAATAGCGACTGTATATCGAAACTAACCATAATGTCGATGTTGTTTAATTTAACTTGTTTAATTAACAAACTGATAAGAATCCTTGACATAAGCTTGCGTATATCCCATAGAATTAATATACATAGAATAGGTGAGTCATAGATATTCGTATGAACGTCAGTAAAAGACAGTTAAAAAAAACTGCAAGATGTCACACTGTTTGTCTTTGTCTAATCACACATTAGCAAAGAAATATTCATGACGCGTTTTTAATTTAACTACTTCGATTTTTTTTTAGGACATTCTCTAAATTTTCCTCTAAATAAGTTATTTACTATTTTAATTAAAATGAGTTAAAACATTAGTGTAAAAAAATTTTTACACTACATTTTGAAGACTATACCTATTGAGTCAACACGAAAATTCAAATATTAGTGATTCTAGCTTAAAACGAAAGTTTTTAATAAATAAATACAGTATTTCTGATAACTATTTTATTGCAACGTAGTTCCTTATCGCGCGTTGTGAAAGGGGGCTAGACGTTAAAAATTCTTAACAAAAGTTGTCACGTCATGTTTTGCTATCTCTCTCTCTCTCTCTCTCTCTCTTATAGAAAGCAAGCGAGATGTTTTCATTTCTATCATTATACTTTTTAGTATTATATTAAATTGCTTAGTAGTTCTTTATTATTTATTTGATATTGGAGTTTGTTCTTTTGGAACCAATTTTGCAAATAAGACAGTTTAAATGAAAATAATAATACAAATTTATGATCAAATATACTCGTAATATTTGTAACAACGCCATCTATTTATACCTTAAGGAAACACAAGCAAACAAACAAACTACATCTGTTATATAAACATATCTGTACAAAGTGAAACCGCTAGGTGGCGGGACAATAACTGATGGGTTTATTGATTAACACTTCTTAATTTAGTTATTCATTTTATTTACATTTATTATAAATTATCGTCGAAATATCATACAAAAATACTATATAAATATTATCATATATAGCATATTAGCTTATATTATTAATTTAATATTTTTTTATTGCAATAGGTAATTTTTATGTTTTTATTTGACGTAAATTAATCATTTACCTCTCTATATCGTAGAAAAAATAAGTAGGCTTGAAAAGATTCTAGTTTTTTTTTAAAGTGAAAATTAAAACATTGAGTAAATTTGAGCCGTTCAAACGCCGTCATTTTGCACGCGCCCTGCGAGACGTCAAATGACACGTCTAGTCAATGTTTACTATGAACTTTTAATTCACTTCATACATATTTTAAGTTTTAAGTGCTTTACAAGTAATGGAAGAAGATAAAAACCATCTTACAAGTATTGTATAGTGCCGGATTGCAAAAATAGTATTAGAAATACACCCGACAAAGTGTTTTTTTATATTCCAAGAGATCCGAAAATACAAAAACAATGTTGTATGGTAATTAAAAGGGATAATATATGTCTTAAATTGTGTTTATATTGTTATGAAGATCAATTTAACGTAAGTATACTTCATTTATAATAAGTTTAATATTTAATGGTTTAAATTTATAGTAAGTTGCATTGGCTATTGAACATTAGAAAATTTGAGTTTAAAATTAACCTAACCTAGTTTACAAAAGTTCAGTATAACTTTCTATAAAAAACCGTATTCTTTTATTGGTTTAACGAAATTTTTATGGTTGTCGATTTATTTCAAGTTAAGGAAGATACAGCTAATAATATTGAATATAATATGTATAACGAAACAACTAGTAGAAAAATTTAATCTAAGTTTGAAAAAAGGAGTTGTTCCACATATATTTTTGTGGCAAAAACACCAGCTGATAGAATGAAAATGTGCGTAGTCAAAAGGCAGAGATTGACATTGGTTAATGAAGCTTTTTCAGAGTTAGATATCAAAAGTAGTGTTTAAAAAAGATGGTGACCTTTTACAAAGAAGTGATATAGCAAGTAAGTCCTAGAACTGCCCATACAAATGTCTGTGATATTAATCAGCCAAGATAATATTAAATGTGATCACAAGGCAGAGCCTTGCTTTTCGCAAATTAAAGATAAATTACCAAGTGACTAAGCTGTGCAAGTTAATATTAAATCGAAGTACAGAAGTAAAGGTGTCAATGTAAATACACCTGCTGAAAAACAAAATGTAGCATTGTTACCATTTCCTCATTCAGCAGACAATACTTTTACTTTACCAGTAAAACTAACTAATTTACATAGTTTTACTTTACCAGTAAACCTATATTTTAAAAAGAAAATTGTTTACTGAAAACACAGCTGATAATACTTCTATAGCATCTTATCTTCTATATCTGCTGATTATCAAAAAAGTTATTTATCTGAGTCAAGTGAAGTGGAAAATGATTACCTAAACAATCGTATCATTTAATAAAACCTTTAAGCAGTTTTAAATTATAAAACCTTTATTTTTCTCAGTAACACTAATACCACAATATAAACTTCGACGCCGATAATTTGAATGGCGTTTCAAATGACGTCACATTTCCTTTTGACCAATGGTGGCGCGTTTTGGAAGTTTGAATTTCGCACCCTTAATTTACACTTTTCACAAATTATTTTATGGCCTTAAATGATTAGTAAATAAAAAAAATGTTTTTATTATATAAGATGATAATAAGTATCCGAAAAATAAGTATTTGAGACCGTTTTAAATTTTATGCATATTCACTATTCCTTCAATAATTAATCGAAAGGAACTTCGTTATATCCGAGTGTCCCTTGACACATCTTAGATTTTTTTTCTTATGTATTGTTTTTATTATTCTAGTTAAGGACTAAAGCATAGAAGGAGCTTCATATTTTTAAAGCGTACACTGCCGTAAACAGCAGATTTTTTTCTAGTGATGTGACATTGTGTGAACTTATCCACAATATCGATAGTGATATTTTTCTCTATGGTCGTACCTACCATTTTTAAAAAGTTGGTTAGGTGTTTTTATCGCTTGCTAGAACGAGATACATTTAAAATTGCTATCACTTCTAGGATTTTGGCGCGAGCGATAACGTTTAGTTGTATTTCGTTCTAGAAAAGGACTTAGGTAGTATTTAAAATAATAAGTGCTACAAATAAACTAAAAATACAAAATTAAAAACATTTATTGAAAATACATACAACATAAAAAATTAAAACATATTTTTTATTCGCCACTTCGAATACCTCTTATAAAAAAAATTACAAATATATTACAATAAAACAGCCATATTTTTCTAAACTACTTATAAAATTTTTTTATTCCCATTTTTTCTGTGCAATCGTGTCGATACATATCTGTCGACAGTTAACGTCCGTAGGAAATCTAGAATAATAATCAGTGTTTGAAAATAGATATTTTACTACATAATAGATATTTTAAACATGTATAGCCATGTTAAGCTTATTTAAATTTATATAAATATAGAATGAAAAATAAACCGATACGGGCAGAGAAAGAGTGGCTCAGTTAGTAGAGCGACGGGACGGTTTCCCAGTAGTCGCGGGTTTGAAATAAATTTTAATAATCCGTGGATATATCACATAGATGTCGGAGAATTTATTAGAATAATACTGGATTAAATGATTGATAACTGTGCTTATTACGATACTATTGCAAAAATATTTAGAAAACTTTAAAATTTTCAAATATCGTAATAAATATTGCATATAGCAGTCTTATAATTGTGCCATAGGACAATCTTCTCTTTATAATTTGTAAACTAGGTAAAAAAACACAAATAGTTGTATTGTATTGAAGAAATACGTAAAAAAATACCATGTTAGATACTAGAACATGGTATTACATGTTTGAACTTAATTTTTGTTCCGGGAAGAATGGGATTCACATACCCTTTGAAATAAAACTATTTTTACGGATTTAACTCGCGTATATTGAATTAAATTTTAAATTTACATTTTAAATCTAACCCGACGTTTCAAATGCTTTGCAGCAATCGTGTTCACGGTAAGACGAGATGGAGGTGTCTGTCAGTAAGTCAGTTAATTAGTCATCTACCTCCAACGGTTTCTAAGCTTCCGGGCGTACAGTTCAGGATTCACACAAAACGCACTAACAGTATCTTGAGGTCTTACAGTGCGGTCACAGACATGGGATTTTATATTTTTCAAAAGTGGGTCCCAGGTGTTAGATAATCCCCAACCATCTTCTCTATTAAAATTAGGATATTTTTTAATTTCAATAGCCTCACGATCCATTCTTGGAATGTAACGTTGTTCTTTAGCGAGGATTTTAGGTTTAACAAATCTTATATAATGATTGGGCTTGTCTATGGTATGTTCACACACTGCAGACTTTGATGTACGCCTATGCTTGATATCCGATATGTGTTCCTTAACTCTTTTACCGATGCTCCTCTTTGTTTGACCTATGTATGACAAGCCACAATCACAGTCAAGTTTGTATACTCCAGCACATTGTAAAGGAATATTACTTTTGATAGGTCTCAAGAATTGGCTCACTTTCCTTTGAGGTTTGTAGATAGTTCTAATAGAAACCTTTTTTAAGATGTTGCCGATTCTGTCAGTAACTGCTTTCACATATGGTAGTAGTGCCGGTTGACGCTCAACTGTGGGTGGCTTGATGTGGTTTCTGCGACGTTGGCGAGGTACGGGCAGGTGGTTGTTGATCAATTCGGAGTTCGAGGTTTTTCTCGACTCCGCCAGTGCTGCGATTCGCAGACAGGCGTCGGGGAAGATCATCTTCCTCGGCGACCTGAACGCCAAATCCGAGGCCTGGGGTAACCACGCCACGGACGCTAGGGGTAGGGCTGTCCAGGTCTGGTCAATCCTCTCCGGTCTGTCCCTCCTTAACAGAGGGACCGAACCGACCTGCGTGCGGCAGCAAGGGAGTTCAGTGGTGGACGTTTCGCTCGCCACCCCAGCTGTCGCGCGCATTTTCGACGACTGGAGAGTCGAGACGGAGGTGGAGACTCTATCGGACCATTTATACGTCCGATTTGAGATCTCCGCCTCCCGACCGGATCTGGCCGGGCCACTGCGGGCGGGATGTCGGTTTCCTCGCGTGGGCAGTCCAGCGGCTGGATCGGGAAATGGCGGTCGAGGCAGCCATCGTCCAGGGCTGGGCCTTTCCCGATCCCCCCAGCGAGGAAACCGACGTCGAGGTGTTGGCTGGCCGCATGCGCGGGGCCCTATCGAGGGTCTGCGATGCGGCGGAAATGGGGTAGGGATTGTATTGGATAGAGAGATGAAAGAAAGAGTTACAGAGGTTGAAAGGAAAAATGATAGAATGATCGTAGTCAAACTGATGCTAGAGAATGTGGTTATGAATATTATAAGTGTGTATGCCCCTCAAGCAGGCTGTGAGGAAAGTATGAAAGAGAAGTTTTGGGAGGACTTTGATGCCCTAGTAATAAGTATACCAAACAGCGAAGAGGTATATATTGGTGGTGACTTTAATAGCCATGTAGGAAGAATGAATGGAGGGTATGAAAGAGGTCACGGAGGCTGGGGGTATGGAACACGTAACAATGAAGGAGAGGCCCTCCTACAAGCGGCTACTGCATTTGACCTGGCAATAACAAATACATGGTTCCAGAAACGAGAAGAACACCTCGTTACATACAAAAGCGGCCTGAACAAGACGCAGATTGATTATTTTCTAGTAAAAAGGAATAGAATCAACTGCGTCAAGGACTGTAAAATATTGCCAGGTGAAACACTAGTTTCACAACACCGGTTATTGCTAATGGACATACTAGTCCGAGTCCTTGCCAGTAAACACCAGAACCGCCCCCCACCCAAAATAAAGTGGCATTTGCTAGGAAAGGATCAGTATGCATGTGAGCTTAGGAAGCAAGTAGTTGACAATATGATGGAAATGAAGAATATGAAAGAAAAAAGTGTGAATGAGTGTTGGAATGAAATGGCAAAGTGTATCCGAAGTGTAGCGAAGGAAGTTCTAGGACAGTCTAAGGGTAAAGGAACCATAGATAAGGATACATGGTCGTGGAATGAAGACGTCCAAGAAGCATTGAAAGAGAAGAAGAAAGCATTCAAAGAATGGCAGAGTGTGGAAGTAGGAGACGAAAGATTAAAAGAAGATAAGAAAAGGAAGTATAAAGAATGCAAGAAAATAGCTAGAAGCGTTGTTACGACCTCAAAGGCTGCGAACCAAGACGACATTTACAAGTCGCTAGAGTACCCTGAAGGCCAAAAACGACTCTTTAAATTAGCTAAAGCACGGCAGAAGAATGCGAGAGACATTTCACATATTAAGTGCATAAAAGACGATAGTGGAAGGGTATTGATGAATGGGGAGGAGATAAAAGATCGCTGGAAGGGATACTTCGAAAGGCTGTTGAATGAAGAAAATGATTGGAACAGAGTATTAGAAGATCCGCCGTTAAATATAGGTCTGGTGAGGGAAATGTGTGAGGAAGAAGTGAAAATGGCCGTAAAGAGTATGAAGAATGGAAGAGCGGTGGGACCAGATGAAATACCAGTCGAAGTGTGGAAATTGTGTGATGCGGATGGAAGGAGGTGGCTGACTTTATTCTTTGGTAAGTTGCTGCACGAAAACACGATACCGGATGAATGGTGCAGTAGTACGCTAGTGCCCATCTTTAAAAACAAGGATGATGTTCAGGATTGCAATAACTACCGAGGCATAAAGCTTTTGTCAATGAAAAAATGAAATGAAAAAATACTTGAGAAAAGAATAAGAGAAGAGAGTGAAATTACCCAAAACCAATTCGGGTTCATGCCGGGCCGAGGGACTACGGATGCCATTATCGCTCTTCGCCAATTATGCGAAAAATACAGACGGGTTCACAGAAACTTGCATATGGTGTTCATAGACCTAGAAAAGGCATACGACCGTGTACCCCGAGAGGTTTTGTGGTGGACCTTGAAAGAGAAAAGAGTGCCAGGTAAGTATGTGGAGCTGATTCGTGCTATGTACATTTCATCATGTACACACGTTCGGTCGTCTGCTGGCAATACCGATGAATTCGGTGTGGCTGTAGGCTTGCACCAAGAGTCAGCTCTAAGCCCCTACCTTTTCCTGTTGATTATGGACGCCTTGACGTCAGACATCCAGGAAGAGGTACCCACCCACCCTGGTGCATGCTATTCGCGGACGACATCGTTCTCGTTGGTGAAGATGGACTCGAGGTACAGAGTAGACTAGCGTTATGGCAACAGAAACTGGAGAATTTTGGCCTAAGGATCAGCAGAACAAAAACTTTGGCGGATTATCCGGTCCTGTTGCTATCATGCTAGATGGCGTAGCACTGCCTACTTGCTCGAATTTTAAGTACCTCGGTTCACTCCTGCAGGGGGATGGAGATATAGACCACGCTGTGGAACACAGGATCGGCTCAGGATGGATGAAATGGCGACAGGTCACAGGTGTAACTTGTGATCCCCGAATGCCCATCAAATTGAAGGGGAAAATATATAACACAATTATCAGACCTGTCGTCATGTATGGATCGGAATGCTGGCCTGTTAAGAAAAAGGATGAGAGGAGATTGCATGCAAATGAAATGCGGATGTTGCGATGGATGTGTGGAGTTAAGAGAATGGACAAGATACGAAATGAGTATATAAAAGGAAGCATGAAAGTAGCACCAGTGACCGATAAGATGAGAGGAAGACGATTAGCATGGTATGGACATGTAATGCGGAGGGACGAAAGACAGGTTGTGAAAAGAGTATTAGATCTGCATGTGGAAGGATATAATGGTAGCGGACGGCCCAAAAAGAGATGGATGGATTGTGTGATGAATGATATGTGTTTGAAAGGCGTGGGTGAGGAGTTGACGACTGATAGAGATGAATGGAAGAAAAATACATACTGCGCCGACCCCAAATAATGGGAACAGGGTAGGAGGATGATGATTAGAACTATCTACAAACCTCAATACATAGGTCAAACAAAGAGGAGCATCGGTAAAAGAGTTAAGGAACACATATCGGATATCAATCATAGGCGTACATCAAAGTCTGCAGTGTGTGAACATACCATAGACAAGCCCAATCATTATATAAGATTTGATAAACCCTAAATCCTCGCTAAAGAACAACGTTACATTCCAAGAATGGTTCGTGAGGCTATTGAAATTAAAAAACATCCTAATTTTAATAGAGAAGATGGTTGGGGATTATCTAACACCTGGGACCCACTTTTGAAAAATATAAAATCCCATGTCTGTGACCGCACTGTAAAACCTCAAGATACTGTTAGTGCGTTTTGTGTGAATCCTGAACTGTACGCCCGGAAGCTTAGAAACCGTTGGAGGTAGATGACTAATTAACTGACTTACTGACAGACACCTCCATCTCGTCTTACCGTGAACACGATTGCTGCAAAGCATTCGAAACGTCGGGTTAGATTTAAAATGTAAATTTAAAATTTAATTCAATATACGCGAGTTAAATCCGTAAAAATAGTTTTATTTCAATGTGTAGTACTCGTGAAAACCTTAGAAAACACTATTCACATACCCTCAAAATGTAGGACATTGCTCATGCTATTATTTTATATTTTCTCTCAACGAAACGGAGAAAATTTGTAAATAACTATATGAATTTGTAAATAAAACTAAACAAGAACATACCACAGCCAGCCGACATCAAACTCAACCAAAATTGTAAACGTTGTCCATACCCAATAAGTCAAATAAGAATTATACTCTCCAAATTACCATCATAATGGTGATGTAAAGGACATAATGGTGACCATTTGAGTCACCAATTATTTTACCAATATTTGTTCTGAGATGACAGCTTAGCCTTCAGAATATTAGTAAAAATGACAATTGCTGCGAACTACGCCCGAGACGTCGACGACGAAGCACGAGATTTCATAAAAAATAAAGATAGGGTTTTTCGATCTACCTATCAATCTTTTAAGTTCAATGGTGACGTTTTAGGCTGGCTTCTCTACTCTATGTATAATATCTCTATGGTATATCCCCGGAGAGGTGTCAGTATCCTAGCAACGTGTTTAGCCAGTTTATATGTGTCAATCTGGCTGACAATGGGACGTAGTGGGACATTCTGTTTATGTGTTTTGGGTAACCCATACAATTTTGGTGGTTTTGCACATGAGTACGAGTAATTTTAGTATAAGTTTAATTTAAGACAGTATTTTTGTATTAGATCGGCGGTTTGTTTTAAAACTTTATAGGTAGGATCTTTTTCAAACTTTTTGTAAATTGTTATTGTCCGCGAGTATTTCTGATATTTTACTATTATAATCACTCGTATCCATGATCACAGTCGGGTTCCCCTTATTTGCACGGAGGATGGTAAGGTCTTTATTGCTGAGTAGTTGTTTTAGAGCAAGAGATTTGTCACGGTAGATGTTATTCTTGGACAATTTTTCGAAAATTAAAACGGTTAAACATGTTTTTTTTTTTTAGTTATTACGTTTTATAATATATAATTATTTAAAAAACGAGATTGCCCAGATTACACAGTCACAGCCTGTGATCAAGGTCGGTGCAAGCTGCTCGAAATGTCAGGGAAATAAAAGTAGTGTGATACCTATTTCGTAGTTTTTGATTGCGTTGGCTTAGTAGTTTTATTTTTACACACCTCCTTAAAACAGTAGACTTGAGTATTTGATATAAAATTAAGATTGATATCTCAATGCACTCTTGAGAAAAAGGGGTCTTGACAGACATATGGACGGTCGGATTACGAAGTAATTCTAAAAGAGTTCGGTTTTTTCCTCTCAAGGTATGGAACCCTAAAAATATATGTTTCCCCCGCTTCATTTGAATGAACATTTTAATGAATTTATTATAATTTGTTTGTTACCTATATTCCATCCTTATATAATATAATTACTTAAAATCTATAGCTTTGATCCAAGTAAAATGCCATTTGAATGTAAACCTCACGGTCACAAACATAAGACATATTTTGTGATTCTCGATCCTTTCTTGACCTTTAAATTAATCGAGTAAAAGCATTTTGGCATGGATACGTAGGGATTTACATATTTATTAAAATTAAGTATTTTACTTAAGTGTTTTATTAGTATTGGTCAAGAAAGGTGTTAAGGGTCACAAAAATTGTTATCAATGGTCTCGGTCGCCAAGAAATTAGTGGGTCAGCCACCCCCGAATGGCTGCCCCGCCAGCTGCAATACATCCCAGTGTGGCTCCATCGTGCTGGTTGGCGTCCATCTGAGGAAGCCCGATGGCAATCCTTGAGGGATTTCGGGCGTCCCCGCAGTCTCCAGACTAGACTCCTAGTGTCATGACATCATCAATTTCGACGTCGGGTTCGATACGTACTGCCAACCCTCACTTCCAACTCTAATGAAACCGGATGGGTCCCTGGCAGATCTAGCGACAGAGAAAGCGAATGTATTTGCTTCTTCTCTTGATCTGATCTGCTGGGTAACGGAATATCAGAGCCAGAGATTTCTCCGAGTAGTTATCGACGAGTGTTCTTCGAAATCCTTGACAATAAAATCCGGAGTACTTCAGGGGTCCATTCTTTTTGCAACTCTTTTTCTGCTGCAAATTAATGGTCTGCTGAAGCCTGGTATATATTATGGATATGCAGACATGTCTGTTCACCGCCAAAAATAGTTTTTTCACCATGACTCCTACTTTTTAGAATGTATCTTTGAAATACAGTAACCGGCTTCAGTCGTTAGGCTAAGAGATTTCCTCGAACCTCAGCTTTAGTCGGTTCATTGAATCCAGAGCAAGAGCAGCTACAAGAAGGCTTTTGTTCTTACGGAGTTCCGACAGTACTTTACACCGGGACAGCTACTTGAATTATACAAAGCACTGATCCGTTCGTGTGTGGAGTACTGTGGTCACATATTTGCTGGTGCCGCAAAGTCTCATCTTGCAGTTTTGAACTCAATTAATAGGCTTATAGGCGACCTTAATTTGGTTGAAAACAACCTCCACAGCCTTAAACACAGGCTTAAAATTGCTTTGAGTCCCTTACTTTGAGGTTCCTAATGTCAGTCTATTTTTAAATTAATAAGTTATAATATTCATTATAATAGAAGCGCACGTGTTCCATGTCCACACAACGTCATGTAACCCCAAACTTGTAACTAAATACAAGATCAGAAGTTTGTTAAGCTCACATCATTAAACCATGTATCGTATTTGTGTCAATAGTGAGTTATAGTGTTCAGATAAGCTTCTATCTTGTTAATAGTCGATTAAGTTGCCGCGGCACGCGACGACACTGTTCGGATTGGGTCACTATTTATTGTGGGGTTCAGAGGTTGGGGTTACAAGACAGGCGTGTATCTAAAAAAAGTTTGTTTGGCTGTTAGTCTTTAAAAAAAGCACAGCTTTTATTGCTTAAATAGTAAAGGTCGTTTTAGAAATGAAATTAATATTCGATCTCCAGTACGAGATTGAAATCAACATTGACTATCTATAAATTCAATTCACATTTCACCTAATGCTACTAATAACTGTGTTTCTTCCCTTGTAATTACAATGTTTGGGGATGCGTAGGTAACAACAACATTGAGTATATAGTAAATTAATGTTACATTTACTTCAACATCTAATGTTAATAAATGTCATCCTTTGTTTAATAATTATTACCTTCATTCTACATTTTGTGGCTCCATATTAAAGATTTACGCTGTGTCGGTACATAAAGCATGTTATCCTAACTTGTGTGTACACACAAGCAAACCATTGTACGCATTTGCTAAATAGAACAATAGGTGTTGTGCTACATATTGTAGTAAGCTAGCAATTCACACGGAGTTTCTTGTTCTATTGTTACTATTTTACAGCTCATTGAGTAGTTTTTAAGAATACATTGTGTTGTGATGTCTGCTTTTTTTTTAAGGCATGAGCCTAAAATATATTAATCTTAATCTTTTAAGTATTCGATAGCAAAATAATGATTTTAAATTAAGTAACATAATATGTGAGTATTTTCATACCCATTTTATAAAATATAGTGCTAAATGCACTATGTTTAATATAAATATAGAATGAAAAATAAACCGATACGGGTAGGGATTTGAACCCGCGACTACTGGGAAACCGTCCCGTCGCTCTACCAACTGAGCTACCGTATCGCTGTCCGCCTCGGTGAATTAAGCATTCTATATGTGATCGTCTTTATCGGGGCGGTGGTGACATCTATTAGGTTTCTTTCGAAAGTCCTAACCAATGTTTCTAACTTTGTAGTATAGATAAACATTGAAAAGATGCCACTACCGAAATTAATGTTTGAAAATATCTATAAACATGTATAGCCATGTTAAGCTTATTTAGTATAATATAAATATAGAATGAAAAAAAAACCGATACGGGCAGGGATTCGAACCCGCGACTACTGGGAAACCGTCCCGTCGCTCTACCAACTGAGCTACCGTATCGTTGTCCGCCTCGGTGAATTAAGCATTCTATATGTGATCGTCTTTATCGGGACGGGATAGTGCATTTAATTATTATTATTAATTAGTAGTTATTTAGTAGCTACTAGTATATTATTACCATTATTAATGGTGAAATAAGTCCTGTCAAGGAATAAACGCATGTATAATATATATTAAACATTAATGTAAATTAATTAATTATGTATTAAACATTAGTTTAATTAAAGAATTTATTAATTACAATAGATTGGAACGTTTAATACGGCACCCAGATTTCGAAATATTACGAAACTAAGGCATTATTGCTTCAAATTTAAGACACATTTTAGCGTGAACAACTTTTTGTGCAATTTCGGGTATTCATCGCAGTGTAGCCTACACTATTATTGTCAAATAAATGAAATTTACGTCATGTTACCCTTTACCTCGGGCTATGCAATGAATTCTGTGATAAGACTAGTGATTTCATTATTTATAGCCGCTTTATTACAGTGCTACGAGAACGCTATATTATGTGAACCGTGGCTTAAAATATGTTTAAGAACTTATATAACTATTATTATTATATATTTAAACGGATTAGCTTTCTCTATAACTGCAGCTATTTGATTTGTGCCGCCGTCTCTTGAAATAAAAAACATTCTTCCATTTATATATATATATTTCTCGTTTTAAATATAACCTTGTTATAATATAATATAATGTAGGATTCTAAAGGTAAAATATTTCATCAAACAAACAAATCTTTCCTCTTTATAATATTAGGATAGATTAATAGAAATACCTAAACAATTGAAAATTTTGTGTGTTTGTAGGTTCAAATAGTGCAATTCAGAAACCAGTAACACAACTTTAAAAAGCAGAAAAAAAAATAAAAATTAAAAAACCTCCCCCATACAAAAAAAGAATTTAATAAAGGAAGTAATTAAAATGCAAGTAAGTTAACAAGGCAAAAAAAGAAATTACGATATCGAATCGTATAGTCTAAGACCTCAATGATTAACTTCGTAAAATAAACACCATCGTCAACGGACGTACAATGGTCCCCCGACGCAACGACTTCAATAAGTACATAATAATATTATTTTTATTCTTTTTAGAGGTCTTTTTGTATCGGGGAATTATTAAAATTTTTATTTAACTTTTTTTTTGATCATTTAAAAAGCTATCGACTATAGCATCTAAAGATCGAGTACGGCCTTGGGAATAGATTTTTTACCTAAAAATTTAAACGGCGCTGCTTCCGTAACCGTACTAACGCATTGACCACCTTTTAATACCCGGTTCGAAAGAGGTATATTTGGTATTCCGTCTACACAGACACATACAAAAACATTTACTTGGTTTTGTCCTCAATCCGCCCGTCCGCGTACAGAAATCCTCCACAACATTTAAGAGTGCCTGACATTGTTTTGGGTTACGTATCAGAATGGCGAGATCATCTGCAAAAGCAAAATGGATTCTGTGTTTTTAATGTACTGTACGTAACGTTTAAATTTAGGTGTACTTTTGAATTTAAAATATAGTATTTCAAAGTACACTTTTCTGATGAGGATTCTTTAGTTATACATTTATTATGATACTAGCTGTTGCCCGCGGCTCCGCTCGCGTGTAGGTAGCTTTTCGCGTAATCTGTGGAAACTACAATTATAATAATAGACCTATAATAGACTTGTAGTTAATTCTATAGTATCCTATTCCCGTGGAAATTTTATATATGTATTTTATGTATGTATTACATTGCTAATTACATTGCATTTTGAAAATGAAACATAGCCTATGTCACTCGGGAATAGTGTAGCTTGCCAACGGTGAAAGAATTTTTGAAATCGGTCCAGTAGTTTCGGAGCCTATTCATTTCAAACATACAAAAAATAATCAAACCTTTCCTCTTTATAATATTAGTATAGATAACTTTGTAATTTATCTATACATATAGACGCAGTCGGGGTCTACAGTCTGAAAATACCCGAGCAGCGTTATGCTTACAGTCGCTACTTGACTTTAGCTACCACGCCCTTCTGCTTAAGGGGCAAGATGTACGCTGTCCGCAGGGACAGTGTCAAGGTTGGTTAATCAATAACTACCTTTCTTCTACAATACGGTTCTTCTACTATAATCCCTTTTTTGAGAGTTCTTCCGATTCTATGCTGCAGCGATCAGTGCCAAACTGCTCCCATACTAGCGGGTTATAGGCGTTTACCGTAAAGAGAGCCTCTGAGTAGTTCCACGTTTTCACTCTAATTTTTACCATGCCCTCAAGACCGAGTGTGACATATCGTTATTATCATTATATATATATATATATATAATATATATATATAATATATATATATATATATATATATATATATATATATAATCATATATTATATTATATCATATATTATATATATATAAAGAGGCAGGTAAGGCTTCATTAGTACTCATCTTGTGTAGTACATGTAGATGGATAGATGTGGATAGAGAAATCACAAGTGCTTCTTCCAATCACAGTTATTTAATCAGTACAATGTTTAAATCAACAAATATAAAGAGAAATAATTAATATTGGGTCCAATTAACACACTACTATATTAATTAGAATACAAGATCGTATGATATTTGCAATTCAAAGCGATTCGTCACAAGCGTGGAGCACAAGAGTCGTCTTGAAAACCAAATGTGTCAAGATGGCTGCCTTCACTACCATCGACCATGACGCTTCGCTAGGTTGACAGCTAAAATTCAACCTGATGTATGACATTAACGAATGCGCCGTCATATATATATATATATAATATGTTGGATGATGCGGGAGCAAAAACAACTATTTGATTTATCTAAAAATAGAGACATTTAATGTTATTTTAAGCTTACAATGTTGTAAATTTTATATTAAATGGTGTGTAACCACACTACATACTAACCTAAAAATAGAGAAATCGACAAAAGTTTTTACTTCCAATATTTTAGTAGATCGCACTATTATCAAATTTAATGAATTTATGTGTTTCATTCTGTTTCTCACAATCACAACTAGCAATATAAATTACTTTAGTAAATTATTGTACGGCTCCTCATAATCCTTTCAAGTCTAATGTCCGTGTGCCCACGTCAACTCACTTAGGCGGCGTACACATAGAATCAATATTAGGCTACGCACACACATATAGTATACAAAGCTTACATCTCCCACCCAAAAATGTGTAAATTGACTGGGGTTAATTGGAGCTTTGTTACATGATATAATCCCAAGGACTTCTTACTCTTTCCAGTGTTGATTCTACATATCGAATTTGATATTATTTCTTGTATCTCAAAAGGGCCAATTCTAATTTTATCCATTTTAGATCTGTTCAACTTATTACAGTCCATTATGTAGACCATATCACCTTTTTGAAACTTGTGATCTATTCTATTTTTGTCAAAAATGGTTTTGTTCAATTCATGAGATTTTTTTGATAGGAGAAATGCTATTTTTCGGTCGCTTTCCAATTCTCCGGGTTCTATTTGTTTTCTTTTTAAGTACGTTGGTAGTAAATCTGTTGGTTCTCCATTCAACAGGTACAGAGGCGAATAACCTGTCACTGTGTGGTTTGTTGAGTTATAGGCTTTTACACAATCCATTGCCACGGTTGTCCAAGACATTTTTTTCTCTTTGCTATTCAGGGTACATCTAATCCTACTCACCAGCGTCTGGTTCAACCTTTCGTTATGACCATTAGAAAATGGAGCATCCACTGCCGTAAAGATTAAGTTCACAGAGTGATTTTTTAAATATTTTTTAAATTCCTCTGAATTCAGTGCTGGATATTGATCTGAAAGCAATATCTCCACTTCATTGTCCTTAATGTCTTGGTCTATCAATTTTATAAAGTCCTTAGCCAGTTGTGTTTTCGAGCATGAAATGTAAGCATAACGAGTGAAATGATCCATTAATAAGTGTAGATACCTTTTTGAAGACCTGTTACCACCAAATCCTCCTATTGTGTCTATGGACATAATTTGGAAGGGTTTTTCCGCCGGTCCTAATTGTGACATAAGTCCATACTTTCTATTCAATCGTGTTTTGTTTTTTATACAAACTTCACATTGACGGCAGATCAACTTTATATTATCCAGTAGGTTTGGTGTGGTGTAGAAAGGTCTTATTTTTGATTCGATCTGATTTATTCCTATATGACAGAAATGTTCATGCACTTTTTTGATTAATGCCTTACTATAGTCTTCGGACAAAACGATTTTCTTTTTTTTTTTGTTGTTCCACTTGTAATATATATCATTCTCTCTAGTAAAAATATGCGTGTTCTTTATATTTGCATTTTTGTTCTGGTCATCTAATATTTCCTCAATCTTTACAATATTTATCGTTTTCAGTTTATCCTCTTCAAATTCATAACTTTCATACACAGGATTTCTGCTTAAGCAGTCTGCTTCGGTGTTGTTTCTACCTGGGTGGTATTTTATTACAAAGTTGTATTGTGATAGGTAATGAGTCATGTCTCCCAGTTCATCGTCTGTTCTGTTCTTTATGTTTAGATTCTCTAGTGGCTTGTGGTCTGTATAAATTGTGAATGAGTTTCCTATTAGCCAGTGCTGCCAAAATTTCAAACTTTCTTTAATTGCTAGACATTCCAAAAATATAGCTTTCTTCTTTTTTTGGCAGTCATTCAACTTCTTTGAGAAGTACGCCACTGGTTTGATTTCTCCACATTTCTGTGTTTGTTTCAATATTGCACCAATGCCTTTTATACTTGCATCAGTATAAATAAAAGTTGGCGCCTCTCGGTCAAAAATAGCCAAAATTGGGACCGAACATAAAAAGCTTTTTATTGTTTGAAAAGGTTTTTCACAATCAGCTGACCAATCGTAGTTGACGTTTTTCCTTAGTAAATTGTGTAATGGATCAAGAGTTATTGCAACATTAGGAATATATTTATTATAAAAATTTACCTTACCCAGAAATTGTCTTATTTGTTTCTTGTTTTGTGGTGCTGGAAATTCTGCTATAGATTTGAGGTTATCTTTCAAAGGTGTGATTATATTACCTTTTATTAAATGCCCCAAGAACTTTACTGACTGTGCCGCAAATTTGCATTTTGTTAATTTCAGACGGAATCCTTCTTCAGCTATTGCATTCAGCAGTTTCGATAAATGGTCCATATGGTCATCAAAAGTTTTTGAAAACACCATTATGTCATCTATGTAAATCATTACATAATTAGACAGGTTATGTTTTCTTATTATATTAGTCAGGATCCTTTGAAAAATTGCCGGAGATGTCTTTAATCCGAAAGGCAGGCAAGTCCATTGATAGTGCCCTTCTTGTGTGACAAAGCCTGTCTTTGCTCTGTCACTGATCCTTAATGGTATAGACCAAAAAGCAGAATTAATGTCAAGCGTAGTAAAATATTTACAGTTTATTGTTTTTACCATTAGATCTTCTATTAGAGGGAATGGCTGTGGCTGTGGAACAATAATTTTATTAAGGTCTCTGAAGTCGATGCACAATCTTGACTTTTTCCCTTCATCCCGTTTGAAAGCCAATGTCACTGGTGCTGCGAATGGGCTATAAGATTCTTCAATCAATTCATTCTTCAGCAATTGACCGATTTGTTTCTCAATTTCTTGTCTATCACCTAAGGAGCATCTATATGGCCTTTTTGAGCAGTATTTGTCCACTTGTAGGTCGATAAACGCTTCAAAGTTTTTCACTTGTCCAACATCAAATTTATCTTTTGCAAATATGTGTTTATAATCATCTAATAATGCATCCATTTTTGTTCTTTGGTCATCTTTCAAATAAGTAGTATCTATATCAAATTTATTCACATCTATGCCCTCATTGAAATTTATTTCATAATTCAATATTTGTGACTTATGCTCTTTGGTTTCAATATCTGAGTAATTATATTTCTCGTCTCCTATTGGGTTGATATATTTACTTGGGTTGGCGTTTTTCTGAAGTTGGATGTTTAAATTCCCGTCATGGGTTAACCCAAACCTCTTAATTGTATCCAGTCCTAAAAGCAATTCATGAGTGAAATTTTTATCATCGCAAATAAATGCATTTATATCCTCTTCAATACTCAGTATTTTTCCATTTAATTTTACTAAGCCTGTTGTTTTTCCCCCACCACCTATTGTATTAAATTTATTTTCAAAGTAATTTATCTTTGAATTCTTTACTTTTATTAATTTAGAATGTATTAAAGTAATATTGGATCCAGAGTCATAAATACCTGTGCATTTCAGTTTGTCATTCAATATTACTTCAACTTCTATTAGTGGGGGAATATTTAGTTTTTTGTATCCTGAAATTGATCAATGTCTAATGTCAAGTTTTTGCAATGTTTGACACTGTTATTAATGTTCTTGTCTTCTTTGAACCAACACAAATCCTCTGAATGAAATCTGTTTTTCTTTCCAATCTTATAACATATCTGACATGGTATTTTTTTTTTGCCATTCTGATTCTGATTTAGAAGAGCTTTTATTCTCAGTAATTTTTCTTTTCATATTGTTATTTTGATCTTCATGCATTCGTAGGGCACTAAATAAAATAGTTGGGTTTTTCATTTCTTGTCGGTCTAGTTTATTTCTAACATAAGTTGGTAATCCTGTGACAATTAAGTCAGTGAGAGTTCTGTTATCAATATCACTGTTATACTCTAGTAACAATCTCTCCTTTTTCAGTGCATATTCCATTAGAGAGCCACTTAAATATTTGTATGTCAATGCATAGATTACAGAGGACCAGCTTTAATCGGCAAATGTGTCTAGAAAACATACTTTCCATATCTCCCACAGTGAGTTTAAGCTGTGTTTAATCAACATAGACTCATACCAGTCGCTTTCTGAGTCATTCAAAAATAATCTCAAAGCACTAATCTTCTCTGTATTACAATTTAAATCAAATCTTTTACACTCACTCTCAAAACATTGCAACCACTGCTTAGCATTAGTGATCTTGTTGTCAAACTTTTTCAAAACAAATTTCTCAGTTAATCTACTCAAATTACTATGTGTTTCTTTGTTAGTATTGGATTTATCACTTAATTTCTCTAAGATTTCTAGTAATTTCCCTTCTGTAGTAGATTGGCTCACAGTTTGAGTCATTTCTTGTAATAAATAGTCATTAAATACCATATTTCCAGTATTATCTTTGTATAGTTCCAGCACCTCGCTTGGTATAGACATCCACACTTTTCTATTATGACCTCTTTTCTGTAATGTTCTTTTTATCTTCCCAAATTCCGGTAGCTTAGTCAATTGAAGGTGATATTTTACTGCTTGATAGCATGGCGGTATGAGATATGTTATTCCCTCGTCTGTTGTTAATGATTTTATATTTATGATGTTAGTCTTCGGGTCTTCATCCGCTGCTAGCTCAACTTCAAATTGCAATCTCGCCATGATCTACTATCATCCAATTAAACTTTGACATTTGTCGATTTATAATATGTTGGATGATGCGGGAGCAAAAACAACTATTTGATTTATCTAAAAAAAGAGACATTTAATGTTATTTTAAGCTTACAATGTTGTAAATTTTATATTAAATGGTGTGTAACCACACTACATACTAACCTAAAAATAGAGAAATCGACAATTAAAAGTTTTTACTACCAATATTTTAGTAGATCGCACTATTATCAAATTTAATGAATTTATGTGTTTTATTCTGTTTCTCACAATCACAACTAGCAATATAAATTACTTTAGTAAATTATTGTATGGCTTCTCATAATCCTTTCAAGTCTAATGTCCGTGTGCCCACGTCAACTCACTTAGGCGGCGTACACATAGAATCAATATTAGGCTGCGCACACACATATAGTATACAAAGCTTACATATATATGTGTAGATAATAGTCACAAAATTAAAAGATCAATTTAATTCCCTTCACATACACTTATAATAGTCCTTAAAAATTATGCAAAATAAAAAGTTATATTGAATAAAATAGTAAAAACATAAGAAATGAACATATTTTTGACACCTTAAAAGTCTATTATCTTTCAAATGAATCCTTGCCCCTACTTGAGGTTACATATTTATTTACCCGCCCCGTTATATACTACAAGATAAACCTATCTTCATGACATTGATTTCACATTCTGTTTTCTCGAGGTATTTCTTCTAAGACTTTCACAGCGTCAATGATGATGGCGGGAGTTACTGTGTTAAGGGCGGACCCGTCTTACTGTGGTCATCTGTCTTTAGATGCATTTTTCATCTAAGTCTTGGGTTGCAGAACCCTATCGACGAAGGGGACCGAGTGAATTGTCTTTATACAATACAGTATACAATACAAAAAGCATTTATTTATGATCAATATTTTTTATGATCCATTTGGAGATGTTGTTGTGCTTCTGAGTGAAGAGGGCTGGAGACGGCTCGTGGTTTCGATTTTTCTTTATGTTTCTTGTTATATTGAGTGTTTGTCTGTCTTCTTCTGTTCTTCGACGTGTGGTGTTCATTGTATAGTAATGATATTCAAGTTAGTTCCCTAGGGGTGGGCTTCTTTTCTGGCGGTGGGGTATGCAGGGGGCGATGTTTGTCAGGTGGTACGAGGTTGGAGGAGTCTGCGCGACTAAACATTTTTCTGGTATTTTTTTTGATAAAGTTTTCAACTACATAATTCAATCTTTAAATCCCTTTGTAAGTTAAGTTGCTGACGCAGCATGGTGCTTCGACAATTCGAAAAACCATAGAATTTGAAAAGAATGTTAGAAAATATCTTTAAACATGTATAGCCATGTTAAGCTTATTTAAATTTATATAAATAAAGAATGAAAAATAAACCGATACGGGCAGGGATTCGAATCCGCGACTACTGGAAACCGTCCCGTCGCTCTACCAACTGAGCTACCGTATCGCTGTCCGTCTCGGTGAATTAAGCATTCTATATGTAATCGTCTTTATCGGGACGGTGGTGACATCTATTAGGTTTCTTTCGAAAGTCCTAACCAATGTTTCTAACTTTGCAGTATAGATAAACATTGTAAAGATGCCACTACCGAAATTAATGTTTGAAAATATCGGTTTCCCAGTAATCGCGGGTTCGAATCCCTGCCCGTATCGGTTTATTTTTCATTCTTTATTTATATAAATTTAAATAAGCTTAACATGGCTATACAGGTTTAAAGATATTTTCAAACATTAATTTCGGTAGTGGCATCTTTACAATGTTTATCTATACTGCAAAGTTAGAAACATTAGTTAGGATTTTCGAAAGAAACCTAATAGATGTCACCACCGTCCCGATAAAGACGATTACATATAGAATGCTTAATTCACCGAGACGGACAGCGATACGGTAGCTCAGTTGGTAGAGCGACGGGACGGTTTTCCAGTAGTCGCGGGTTCGAATCCCTGCCCGTATCGGTTTATTTTTCATTCTTTATTTATATAAATTTGAAAAGAGTTACTTTTTGTTGGGCTTGTAGTTTATTTTTATTGGTTTTGGATGTCAGTCCGTACCAAGAGGCGGCGACGCATGTCAGTTTTGGCCTGGAATATAGTTTATACATTGTGTTTTTATCTTAACCTTCCCAAGGTTGGCCGCAAGTATGGGCATTAAAGACGCATTGGTCCTTCTGACCCCATTGCCTGTGTTAATCGTATGACTATTCATGGTTAAATTGTTATCCTAAGTGACACCTAGGTATTTAACTTTCCTTATCCATTCGATTTCCTCACCTAGAAGGCAGAGGCGATGGGCGACAGCGAGTGGCAGTCCCTTACCGGGGAGAAATCCCTTGATGAGCTGTACAATGAGGCGACTCACATGGCGGTGGCGTTGGCTTTTCTTGTCAGAGCTTTAAACCGGCCGGTCCCAGATCGAGCGTCCTGCTCTTGTTAGGGGGTAGTCAACAAGACCGCGGAGTTGACCGATGCGGACGCTTGGTGGCAGCGCAGGGGCGCACGGTATCGTTTTGATGCAAAAAATACCGGGCCCTGTTAGTGAGAGACGGAGAGAGAGTTCACCCAAGTGCTTCGTTCCGAGTCCAAGCTATCCCGAGGCGTATATCCTGAGGGTAAGAAATAGCCCTCGAATCCTTCCTAACGATGCACAATAGAATGCTCTGTAGTGAGCGAGACAATGATTACGATACATTATTTACTTTACTACAAAGTTTATCTTATACAAAGTTCAATATCAATCTAATATTATATGGATTCTACAGTCCAACACATTGAAAGTGAAAAGGACATAATTCAAATTTCTGAAGCAAATCAAATTGGCTTCTAGTTTGTGGTCTAAATTTCTTAATTGTTTATTTTGTATACCGAATATTTTTTATTTCTCCAATAATGTTTTTAATTGTAATTCATGATACTTTTGATTATTTTTTTTGTTTAACTATTTTTCTGTATATTGCTGATATAGTTGATTATATTAAATATTGTAAATATTACATATATGCTGACGACATCTAAATTTATATATGATTGAAGCCTACGAAAGCCAGTTATTTTTACAGATTTAACTCGCGTATATTGAATTAAATTTTAAATTTACATTTTAAATCTAACCCGACGTTTCGAATGCTTTGCAGCAATTGCGTTCACAGTAAGACGAGATGGAGGTGTCTGTCAGTAAGTCAGTTAATTAGTCATCTACCTCCAACGGTTTCTAAGCTTCCGGGCGTACAGTTCAGGATTCACACAAAATGCACCAACAGTATCTTGAGGTCTTACAGTGCGGTTACAGACATGGGATTTTATATATTTCAAAAGTGGGTCCCAGGTAATCCCCAATAAAATAAGGATGTTTTTTAATTTCAATAGCCTCACGAACCATTCTTGGAATGTAACGTTGTTCTTTAGCGAGAATTTTAGGTTTATCAAATCATATATAATGATTGGGCTTGTCTATGGTATGTTTACACACTGCAGACTTCGATGTACGCCTATGCTTGATATCCGATATGTGTTCCTTAACTCTTAACAGGTGTTCTTCGGAACCCTTGGCAATAAATGCCCGAGTACCTCAGGGGTCCGTTCTTTCTGCAACTCTTTTTCTGCTGCACATAAACGATTTCCTGAAGCTCGGTATCTATGGGTATGCAGACGACAGCTCAGTTGTAGAAAGATATCTGTCAAGTTCTTGGGCTAGTAGAGATGAAGTACAATCTGGAAAAGAAGCCATGGTGCAACGTTTGAATGACAAACTTCAGGCAGTCTCCGCATGGGGCAATGCCAATCTTGTCAAATTCAACGCCACCAAAACGCAGACGTGTTTGTTCACCGCCAAAAGGAGTCCTTTCACCTTGGCACCTACTTTCCAGAATGTATCCTTGGAATACAGTGACTGGCTTCAGTTGTTAGGCTTAGAGATCTCCTCAACTTTGGTCGGTACATTGAGTCCAGAGCAAGAGCAGCTGCAGGAAAGCTTGCCGTTCTTGCAAAGGTGCGACAGTTACTTTACACCGGGACAGCTTCATGTATTATACAAAGCACGGATCCGGTCGTGTGTAGAGTACTGAGGCCACATATTTGCTGGTGCCGCAAAGTCTCATCTTGCGGTTCTGGACTCAATTGAGAGGCGAGCAAAGAGGCTTATTGGCGACCCTAAATTGGTTGACGCCAACCTCCACAGCCTTGAACACAGGCGTAGAATTGCTAGCCTCTCAGTATTCTATAGGATGCATTTTGGTGAGTGTGCGCAGGAATTACACGATTTAATTTCCCCATCCCCGTTCCATTACCGGACATCCCAACGCACGGCAGGTATCCATCCCTACGTTGTGGACACTCCAACTGTCCGAACGAAGCGCTATGCTTCGTCTTTTTTAGTGCGTACAGCGAAGGACTGGAACAATCTGCCTGCGTCGGTATTTTCAGCCAAATATAATGTGGGTGTCTTCAAGAGGAGATTGAATAGGCTGCTAGGTTAATGCGCGTTACCACCTAAAACTACATTTCACTTACCATTAGGTGGAATGTGGTCAATCATTAACCTAGTTATGTATAAAAAAAAATAAACAATCCTAAAAGAAAGTAATTTAGTTTCAGAAGTCGAACGGCAAGGTATCGAATTCACATTTGCGCCACCATACGCTCCTCACTTCAACGGCATCGCAGAATTTGCAGTGCGTTCAACCAAGTATCACTTAAAGAGGCTTTTGTGTTTATCTCACTTTACTTATGAAGAGATTTGTTTGACACAGATAGAGACTGTTCTAAATTCACCTCTTTTGACCCCTCTTTCCTCTGATCCATCCGAATTTACTGTCCTTACTCCTTCACATTTTTTAATTGGGCGACCACTGATGTTTGTTCCACATCTACAGGTGACTGATATAACCATCGGACGACTACAGCGCTATCACCGAATGGAGTATATAAAACAACATTTTTGGAAACGTTTTCATTTAAAATATGTTTCTCTGCTTCAGCAGAAAACTAAGTGGAGCATCTCTTCAGACAAATTGGCTGTGGGAACACTCGTTCTCATTAAAGAAAGGGTGTCCATAACTGGTGTGGCCAATAGGACGAGTCATCAAGGTCTTCCCTGGAAACAACGGAGCCGCACGGGTTGTCGAGCTGAAAACTCAAAAAAGAAAATTACTCCGAGCTTTCAACAACATTTGCCAACTTCATTTAAATTGAATTCTTCAACCCGGGGAAGATGTTTAAGCAAGTCCGCCGAGGAAGGAGGCACTTAGCTACCGATATCCGCAGACGGCACGCGTGTACGCAAACGAGGCTATTGCGACCATTGTGTTCATGTTTATTAAAGTTTATAATAAACAGTCCGTTGCTTCTTTTTAAAGGTCCTTAAAGAGTCAAGTAGCAAGTCCTAAACGTATATATATAATTCGCACCTCCGCTCAAATAGTGTCACAACTCAAAAAAAATGAAAATCTCTTTTATTGCACTATTCATTTCAGAAAGCTTCAAAATCTTATCTCAAATAATGTCATTTAAATAGGATGATAATTTATCCCTATATTGAGCTTGTGACAATAAGTAAAAGTATTGTCTTATCAAACATACATATATATATATGTATATATATATATATATATATATATATATATATATATATATATATATATATATATATATATATATATATATATGTCACGTCTCTGCTTGCGCAAGGTTTTCGTCTGTCTGGATATTGTATAGAATGTTGGTTGTCGATTTATGTCGGTACATGTGTGGACAAATCTTTAAATAATCTGATTTTTTATTAAATTATAGTGAACTTTGTCGACATATGACAGTTTATTTAATTAAGGTAAGTCAAAAGTTATTATATTTTTCATATTGAAATGAGTTTGGACATTGTAAATGATAAGGAAAAGCTAAAAGTCCTTTTTATTTTGGCAACAGTATTGTTTATAACATAATGTTTATAACAACGAACTGGGGAGGTAGAAACAGATGATTAAGTTAAAGATCCATATCACAATATAGAACGTAAAAAAGTAAGAAAAAGGTCCTTCCTCATCACCGCTCACCATCATTATGTACTTCAAGTTCTTGATTATCCAGTTTAAGTTCATCTTTTTACAGAACAAGTGTATCCTTATCTAGCTTACCCATTTTGTTAAATACTGCAAACCAAGTAAGATATTCACGATTCACGAAGTCTGTCCATCAATTTTACAAGTATCAAATGCCAAAATCAACTCCGGGAACAAAATGTTTTGTTTTGCAGTTACCTCGGAATGATGTTTCACTAGTATAGGGTAAATTTTGTGTTTTAATTTTGGAAAGTAATAGTCCCAAAAAACAATGATTTCAATGAATAAATACCTCAACAAAAGCGTAAATCAATACAACTTACATTTTTGTTGCAGCATAAACGCTTAACACTTATTTTTAACAACTAATCTAAAAAACTTAGCAATAACGAAGGTGTTCAAGCAAAATCAAGTATATTAATATAATCACGATGATTAAATTGAAAGGAAAAAAATATTTAATCGCTTATTCGGCAATAAAATAAACGTAAATGATTTAATATACAAAAATATATTTAAGGTATTTTTGACCTCAATTCAGAATTAAGATTACAGAAAAATAAAAGAATTACGCATACAATTTCAATAAAACGTACCCGTTCAGAATTTCATCAAACTCTGGCAAGTAGTTTTTGCGTGTACGAATATCTCCAGTTTATTTTTATATATTTTTTATTTTTAATTACAGATATTTTTTTACTACCCTCGTAGTCCAATTTCGTATTTTTTTTTATTGGAACGGATATTATTATTCGCCGAGGGGAGGACCTACCTCTATTTCTATTTTGAAAAAATGTTTTACCGCAATGGTACGAAAAAAAAACTGGTATTTCTTTATTTGTTAACCGATTTAACTAGAAAAAAATACTAAATGTAAAATAAAACCCATGGCAATATATTCCCGAAAACTTCATCCAAACCAGTTAATCCATTTCTGAGATTAGCGTGCACAAACATATAGACAAACATATAGATATACAGAGGAACACACAAATTGAAAAACCTCATACAAATAAAATTCTCTCATTATGAAGTTTTGAAAATATTTCCATATACAGACAGCGATCAGTTACAGTTTTATTATATGTTTAAGACAAATTTCTTGAACACTTTAAATAGTTATATCTTTTGATAGAGTGAAGAGTGTGTAAAGGAATTGAAAAACTAAATGTTAGAGTCATGCACAATTTTAATTTATAAAAGTTATTTACATTCCCAATTAAAAGACAAAAAGATAAACAGACAAATATTTCAAAAATGTTAGAAATGGCTTTGGTTAGTTATCACTTTACATCCTGGCTATATATTTTCAATGTACAAAGACCACTCCTCCACTCCTCTACAGATTTATTATATGTATAGAAGAAGATTTTCTTGGCACCTATTATGTGATTGACATAAATTGACATGACTTTTTTATTTTTAAACCAATTCAAAATCCAAAATCTTTATTGGAAACAAGTTTTATACAAAACATAATAATTCTCACAGACGTGACAAGAGCTGGCGACAGAAACTCAGCGGGATTGTCATGTTTATTTTTTTTAAGTAGTACTTAAATTCTTAATCTCATAAATATATTACAATACTAAGTAAATAATCTTGTAGTAGCCTGGCAGCGATCGTTTCATGCATTCTACGGTGCATTATCCTCTAAGTATTCAGATACATTGTAGTCCATTTTCACGCAAATGTTTCTAAGCTATTCTCTTAACTTTATTAAATGGTAATACTTGAAAGTTTGCTGAGACTTTGTTTTAAAACTGAAAACATTGGCCCATGAAAGATTTTCTCACTTTTTTAAATCGAGTAACAGGTAGCGCGAGCTTGTATATGTTAGTGTGTATATCACTGACAGACAGACAAAATGAAAAATCTATTTTTGGATTCTCTTGCTTTTATAAAGGTCCCCTATTATGATTTCTTTTTTTCATATTTTCCATATACAGAAATAGATCTATCAGAATTTATTATACTTTTATTATTTAACTTATATAGCTTATATAAACTTATTTACTCCATCTTTATCTAGCTTTCTATTACATAATTCGCACTTCCGCTCAAATAGTGTCATAAGTCAAAAAATCAAACTTTCGAGTAAATAGCGTTTGAAAATAATACTAAGCTAAAATTTCAATTTTCGAGT
>OY365788.1:28764372-28785217 GCA_959347405.1 Napeogenes sylphis
TTAGGTTAGGTTTCTCAAAGGGGGGGGAGCTGGTTCTGTCCCAGTCATCACGGAGGCCGAGCTGGAGGTCGCGCTGAATCGCCTGCGAGCCCGCAACACTGCGCCGGGGCCGGACGGTATTCCGGGGCGGGTTCTGGTCATCGCCCTGGAATACCTGGGAGGCAGGCTTCGGGAACTGTTCAACCTGTGTTTGCGCACTGGACAGTTCCCGAAGGCCTGGAAGGAGGGCAGGTTGTGCCTGTTGCGGAAGGACGGTCGTTCTGCCGATTCTCCTTCCGCATACAGGCCGATCGTGCTGCTGGACGAGATGGGCAAGCTCTTTGAGAGAGTCCTCTCTGCCCGTCTCGTCCAGCACCTCCAGGAGGTCGGTCCAGGTCTCTCAGACGCTTAGTTCGGCTTCAGGGCGGGTCGTTCAACGATCGACGCCCTGAGGGCCCTGAGAGACCTGATCGAAGAGGCTGTTTCCGAGGGGGATGTCGTCCTGGCGGTTTCGCTGGACGTCGCCAACGCCTTCAACAGCCTGCCGTTCGAGACTTTGGTTGAGGCACTCCGGTTCCATGGAGTGCCTCCCTATCTCCGCAGGCTGTTGAGGGCGTACCTGCAGGATAGAGAGGTCCTGTGGGAGTGCGGCGACCGGCGGGTCTACCGACGTGGTGTTAGCCGAGGGGTTCCACAAGGGTCCGTTTTGGGACCGGTCTTGTGGAACCTGGGCTACGACTGGCTGCTTCGCTGTCCGCTCCTCCCCCGGACGAGGGTGCTGTGTTACGCAGATGATACCCTCGTCACGGCGCGCGGAGGGAGCTTTGCTGAGGCAGCCCGTCTGGCCACGGTCGGCGCTACGTTGGTAGCGGACCGCATAGGGCTGTTGGGACTGGAGGTCTCCGTTTCCAAGACGGAGGCCATCCTGTTCCACGGCCCTCGCCGGGGTCCCCCTCGTCGGGCGTACATCTCCGTCCAGGGTGCGCGGGTGGCGGTGAAGGCCCAGATGAAGTATCTGGGCCTCACCCTGGACGGTAGATGGAACTTCGGAGCCCACTTCTCTCTGCTGGCTCCGAAGTTACTCTCCACTGCAGTCGGCTTGAGTAGGCTTCTACCCAACGCCGGAGGGCCGCAGGCTCCTTGCCGCCGGTTATACGCCGGAGTGGTGAGGAGCATGGCCCTGTACGGTGCTCCCATATGGTCGGGAGCCCTCACCGCGGATTCCAGGGCCCTCTTGCGTCGCACGCAAAGGGTCCTAGCGGTGAGGGTGATCAGGGGGTACCGTACGGTGTCATACACTGCGGCCACACTCCTGGCGAGCGATCCGCCCTGGGAGCTACAGGCGCGGGTCCTCGCCGGAGTGTATTGGCACCGGGTAGAAGCGAGGGTCGGGCGGGTTAGGCTCGAGGCGGATCGGATCAGGGCTTTAGCTCACCGAGCCCTGATCCGACAGTGGAGTAGGGACTTAGAGTCCCCGTCGGCCGGTCTTGCGACGGTGGGGGCTATTTCCCCCCATCTCGATCGTTGGATCGGCCGGCGGCACGGGACTCTAACGTTCCGTCTTGTGCAGGTGCTCACAGGGCATGGGTGCTTCGGTGAGTACCTGCACAAGATCGCACGCAGAGAGGCGGCCCCCTCCTGCCACCACTGTGACGAGCCCGTGGACACGGCTCGTCACACCTTGGCGGAGTGCGCAGCCTGGGACCGTCAGCGTACTGAGCTGACGGCCGTGGTTGGCAGCGACCTCTCGTTGCCGAGCGTTGTTTCCGCGATGCTCGACGACGAGAGGTTCTGGGTCGCTATGGCCTCCTTCTGCGAGCAAGTCATTGCCGCGAAGGAGGCCGCGGAGCGGGACAGAGAGGCAGCCTCCTCTGAACCGCTTCGCAGGGGTAGGCTGGGTCGAAGGAGGCGGGATTACGCCCGCAGCCTCCTTCCCCAGCTGTAGTGCCTGGACGGGAGAGGGGGGTGACCTCTCCCGACCGTTATAGGCCTACGAGGTGAGGGTGTCCCTAAGTTGATCGGGGCCCCTCGCAGGGGGTTCCGCCGGGGCGTCACGGTGAGTGCGAAAGCGATCCCGTGGCGCCCCACTAAGGCGATGAGGTCAACCGTTGGTTTTTTAGTGGGTAGCCTTAAAAATGGCAGCGTCCTCTATGCTGCCGGGTAGTCCCACATACCCCCTCGGTCATCACCTTCCTGGCCGCAGGGATGATGCGTAACGCATTTTTCCAACGATAAAAAAAAAAAAAAAAAAAAAAAAAAAAAAAAGGTTAGGTTAGGTTTTTTTTTTTTTTTGATTAATGCAGCTTTTTTTTTTTTTTTTTTTTTTTTTTTTTTTTTTTTTTTTTTTTTTTTTTTTTTTCTCTTAGGTAGCTTATTTTTATGTCTAGGTTATTTTAGTTTTACTTATTTACATCTATATTTATACTACGTATTACTTTTACCTATACTTACGCGATCGCCCTTTTACTCACTTTTTTAATATTTACAATCATTGGTCATACATTTACAATATTATTTTATAATATAATATTTTAATGCATTAATTTCCTGCCTATCTTTTATGTTTATTTACGTTTCTCTGTATTTGTCATTGGTGTTTGTCGCTATTTTCGTGCAATATTGTATAAAGTGTTTCCTTTGCTTTTTATCTTCCATTATATCTTTTATCTTTTCTTTTTCCAGTTTTCTTCCTAATTTACATTCTAGTTCTTGTTTTAGCTTGGCGTATTTTGGGCAATCTAGCATTATATGTAGGACGTTCTCTTCTGTTTCGCCATCACAGTCGCAGGAGGAACTTGTTCTCAGCTTAAATCTACATAAATATTGTCCAAATCCACCATGCCCTGTGATGACCTGTACCATCTTCGGTGTAATATCTTTGCTTTTTATAATATTCCACGTGCCTTTTATGGAAGGCAAAAACAGTTTGGTCAGTTCAGCTTCGTCCCCTTCTATATATTCCTCGTCCCATTTAAGTATAGTTTCTTCTCTTATTTTACGCTTTATGAAGGATTTGGGGCATGCGTCGTAGTTGGCTTTTGTTTTTAACTTTTTTGTTAAAGGTTACTTGGTTTTTTGTTAAAGGTTAGTTTGTTGTTAAAGGTTACTTTTTTGTTAAAGGTTACTTACAAAAAACTTTAGTACAAAAAAGTAGTGAGCCACATGCGCTTTGACCCAGAATAATCTGACGTTGTGTCCCTTTTCGGCGATTTCTTGCATGTTTCTATGAATTTGGAGCGCAAGTGGGTGCACCAGTGGATCAGCGTTTAGCGCGTCGAGAGAGGATCTGGAATCAGTGAATATGCACGTTTCTCGCCAGTTCTTCTTAGCTATGGTGTCTGTAGCAACCTTTATGGCCATCATCTCTGCTTGAAAAACTGTGCAGTGCATGGCTAGTCGGAGTTTCCTAAGGTGGACCTCCCTGCCGTCCTCCCATACAGTTAGGGCTGCCCCGACGAGGCCCTGAATTTTGCTCCCATCTGTAAAAATCTGTTTCCCTGATATGTTATGGGCCCTAACTGTAGCGGGAGTCAGCTCCTCCAGGCATGTGTACCTATGTTTCTTAATCCTAGCGGGATGGGGCAGCTCAGCTGCCTCGATTCGGCGCTCCAGGCGGTATTCGTCCTCCAAGTGAGCCAATGGTCTTCCCCTGCGGATCTCATACAATTTGGCTTGTTCTTTGATTTGGAGGTCGAGAGGCAGAATTCCCGCGAGTAGTGTTGCCGCATGTTTAGATACTGTTCTATGAGTTCTCGCTATTTTCTGTGCGAAGCCTCTCTGCACCACCGACAGCTTCTTCCTCACGTATACTTTGTCGATTTCCGGTGCCCAGACGCTCGCCCCATATGACATGATGGGTACCACTACTGCGGTGTAGATTGTTCTGGTGATCGCGGGGTTTAAGCCCCACGTTGCCTTAACTGCCCGCGCCATTTGGCGGTAGATGCCCAGAGCCTTGCAGGTGGTGTTTGCGATGTGGTTTGCGAACGTGAGCTTTGAGTCAATGGTGACCCCCAGGATTTTTATGTCGTTGGCTATTTCGATATTTTCGTTACCCATCCGTAATATCGGGTCATCGTATTTTAGCTTCCTGGTGATCACCATTGACTTCGTCTTGTGGGCCGCGAATTGGAGTTTATTTGCTCGACCCCACTTGCGCACCAGTTCCAGGGCTGCGTTCGCCCGCCCTTGTATCTCCAGAGTTTCATGGCCAGTGAAAACGAGGACAACATCATCGGCGAACGCCTGACAATGCACGCCCTCGTGCTCTAATTTGTTTAGAAGCATGTCCAGGAGCACGTTCCACAGAAAGGGACCGCCCACTGATCCCTGTACGCAGCCTTTATTCGTTTTCCTATCAATCTTCGTTCCCAGGTAGTTAACCCTCACGGCTCGCCCCTCCAAGTAACTACCCACCATCTTCCACAAGTTCCCCGGACATCCCAGTTCCGCTAGCCGGATCATTATCGCCGGCCACCACGCATTATCGAAGGCGCCCTCAATGTCTAAAGATATAAGTACGACTGTCTCTCTCGCGTTCCTTCTTTCCTTCACATGATTGATTAAGTCGTAGAGGGCGTCCTCCGTACAGCGTTGCGGCGTGAATCCATACTGTCGTGGGTTTAACTTGGGGAGGAGGTGCCATCGTAGCCTTCTAATTACGGTTTTTTCGAAGATTTTACCCAATATTGGGAGGAGTCCGATTGGACGGTATGTCTTTGGCTCGTTCAGGTTATTTCTGCCGGGTTTCCTCAGGACGATCACCTCCGCTATCTTCCAAGGTGCTGGAAAGACATCAAGTTCAAGACACTTATTTATGAGTCCCAAGAATTCCCCCTGGGTCCGTCTCACAGCCTCCAGGCATATATCGGCCGTCATTCCGTCCGCTCCAGGCGCCTTCCGCGGGCTGAATGACGATGCTGCCGCGATCAGTTCTTCCATGGTTATGGGTGGGTCGTCCTCACGCTGTGGCGTCAGATTTGCCGCCGTTGCCCGTATCTCAGTATGCTGTGGCTCGTCATTTCTGGTGTTATCAGCCGGGAAGAATGTGTCCGCCAGGAGTTCAGCCGATTCCACTGCGGTCATAGTGACACCACTCTGCACCATGGGAGCATCTTCGGTTCTCTTGTGGGTCGCGCGGATTACGCGATAGATGGAGTCCCACATGGACTCTCTATCCTGCCTACTGCAGAAGTCTACCCAGCTTTGCGTCTGAGCCTTTTTGGCAGCCGTGGTATATTTTTCCCTGCTCGCTAAATAGTCCGCCACTACATACTTCCTCCTTTTCTCTGCCGCGCATCTGATTCTTCTACGGAGGGTCGTCATGTGCCTTTTGAGTCGCGTGAGCTCCTCGTTCCACCAGGGGAACGAGGGTTTGCTTTGATGTCGAATCTTTGGAATGGACGCGTCACAGGCTCTGCGTATCGCTGTCTCATATCTATTTATAGTTTCTTCTAGTTCTTCTTTATTTTGAATTTTGACTATTTCATTTGTTGTTATTTTCCCTATTTCCAAGTTCCTACCAAATTCTTCTCTAAACTTCTGCCAGTCTGCTTTTTTGCTCTTGTATACTCTAGTTGTTCTTCCTCTTGTCTGCATTGTGGCCTTCTTTTTTATACTGAAAGAGATGGCGTTGTGGTCCGAGTTGGTGACGCCCGCATCGACCGTCCAGTCCTCCACTTTTCCCAGAACATCATCTGTGCACAGAGTGACGTCAACTATGCTTGTGTAGAGCCTGCCGTTCCGAATTGCTTCAAACGTTGGGTGGCTCCCAACGTTCAGGATGTTAAGTCCATGGCTGTGTATATATCGACTCATTTGTGCTCCTCTGGGGTTCTGGCGGGCGCTGCCCCACCACTGACTCCACGCGTTTACATCGCCCCCTATTATGGTATTTCTTGCATTTAGTTTCTGTAATACCCGTGTGACCTGTCCAAGGTATGGATCAAGCGTCTGGTCCTCTTCAAAGTATACCGACACAAAGTTCAGGGTGCCATGTTCCGTTTGAATGCTGGCACAGGAGACGTTTTCCGTCTGCAGGTCAGGGTCGTTGGTTATTATCAGATTCGGGTTGTGTACAATAACAGCTGCCTTTACCGGTTTGACCCTCGTCCTCAAGGTCTGTATCGTTCTTGTTCCTGAGTGGGTGGTCATCACCCCGTCACTGCCAACGTACGGCTCCTGTACCATACTCACATCTATCCCCCTTATTCGCGCTTCACGGATGAGTTCCAGGGTAGCAAGTTTGCTTCGCTGTAAGTTCGCCTGGAGTATCCTGAGGTCGCCACGGGTGCCCTCAGCAGTATGAGATTGTAGAACGGGCTATAGCGTCCCAGCGCCTGCGTACTGGGCACTCTTGGTCGAAGGCCGAGTGGTCGACCCTGTCCATTTTAGCGGCCTGGCAGTTTACGCAGGAGGGCCGGTCTCCTGTTACCCACACAGCGCAGTCCGCCTTCAGATGACTCCCTCCGCAGTGGCTACAGGAGTCGGTAGTTGCCCTGCAGAACTTTTTCCCATGGCCATATCCTAGACACTTGGTGCATTGCACCAAGGGTGACTGGTCCGCCACGGTACACCGTTGCAGGTCGATGTGCACCCTGCCCGCTCGTGTCAGGGCGCTCCATACCTGGGGCGAGGCTTGCACTATAATATGACACTCGTGGGGATTCCTAGTCTTCCTTCTGTACTTGATGGCAGCACGATATTCTTCTGCCGGTATTCCCCCCACGAGATGTTCGTTCTGTCGTTTGATTGATTCTTGGATCTCTTCGTCAGTGTTATATGTCAAGACGTTTTTTATAATGAGCAGGGGGTCCCTGTTTTGGACGTCCTCCACCTTCAATTTTTTGGACTCGCGCAGTTTCCCTTTCAGCTTGTCTACGGTCGCACGAGAGGCACAGCTGATAACAACCTTCTGGTTGCGTGCCTTCCGGATTCGTTCAACCGCCACGCCACTTACTCTGGCGTCCGCGGCGCCGCGCACCCGTTTCAGAACATCCTCACTCGTGTCTCTCTCCTCGGTCGATGACACGATTATCGTGAAATTGGGCTTCGGAGTCTCGGTGATCGGCCTTTGGCCCGCAGCAGCGGCAGCCTCGGCATATGTCTTTGTCTGGTTGACCTCCTCCACAATGCTGGCCAACTGCCTCCCGGTGTCCTGGAGCTGCTTGTTTAGCGCAGTGGCCTGCTGGACCTGCTGGTGTTGGCTACTTTTTGTGAGGAGGTCCAAGACATCGTAGGAGATAAGCTGTCTCACTGATTGTATCTCCTTGAGCAATTCCTTTACCTCAGGTTTGACGGAGGCCGCCTGCTGTTCGGTGGCTATGTTCGATAGCAGTGCGGCGTGCTCCTGCTCCCGTTTCGCCAGCTGAGTCGCCATCCCCGCTCTGGTGCGCTCGAGCTGCAGCTGCAGCGTCTGGCGGGACTCGTTAAGCCGGAGCACGATTTCGAACATGCCGCCTAGATTTTCAAGGACTTTCTCCTTTATTGAGGTCTTAATATTACCGGATATCTCCATTTGCTCCTTTGCCTCTTGATATAAGCGGTTAGCGGTGGCCGAGAGGGTCGACAGCCCTTGCGCAGCGTTCTCCCCAGCAGACTCCCGACTGGATTGGCTGGGGGCCGCATGCGATGTGTCGCTATCACTCGCCGCAGATGCGGCGATGTCCTGGATCCTTTTGGTGAGGATCTTTTTCCTCACCACTGGCTCGGCCCGGGCCTCTCCCGCTCCCGGCCGCGGTGCTTTAGAGGCGGTGCTGGATTGTGACATGTCGCAATTCAGTGATGCGATGGTTGTCCTAGTGTCTACCTGGATGACTTGATGTCGGATGTCTACTTGGATGATTTAGTACGTCGATGTCTACCTGGATGACTTTATGGTAAGTGATGTTTTATTATTTTTGATTCTAGTTTTATTTTACTAATTCTTATTATTTTATTTCAGATGGAGTATTCAGCAATATGCAGGTAAGTTCTTTACTATTTCGTTTATTTTAGTGGTTCGGAGTATGTCCACCTAGACGACTCTATAGTAGGCGTCTATTTGGACGACTTAATTCTTCTGAATGACTGAGTACTGTGTAGTTGTATTCAATTTTGCTTCTTTTCTGTTTACTCTTTATTCTTCTATTTCAGGTGGTGTATGCGGTCGTCGGCGGCACACAGGTAGATTCTGTTCTATTAATTTTTTGGAGCTATTTGATTACTAATTGTTTTTTCTTTACAGGTTCGGCGTGCTGATTGGGTGATACAGTGGTGCAGATGGGCGCGCGGGGCCCCGGGCAGCCAAAGGAAGAAAACCTGGCTTCGCTGCGACCCCTGGTTCCGAGGTTACGGCGGTTTGAAGTTGTTGGATATCGACGGGGTAAGTTGCGGGTGGA
This sequence comes from Napeogenes sylphis, assembly GCA_959347405.1. Classification (NCBI taxonomy): domain Eukaryota; kingdom Metazoa; phylum Arthropoda; class Insecta; order Lepidoptera; family Nymphalidae; genus Napeogenes; species Napeogenes sylphis. The sequence goes on from OY365788.1 coordinate 28,772,730, forward strand.
AGGGGGGGGAAAATCAAAAAAGTGTAGGGGTGGAAATGTGCGCTAGTTCGCGGCCTGGCCGCAGAAAAAAGTCCGGTCCCGATCCGATGCCGGGTTCCGGAGATAGGACCAGGGGGGGTGAGGTAAGGTGCACCCGCGGGGGGGGGAAAAGGGGGGTTTCGTGGGGGGACGATTGGCGGGTAGGGTAAAAATTTGGGGTAAAAGGGGGGAGGGGGTAAAAAGTTGGGGTAAAAGGGGGTAACGGGTTTCGTGGGTCGACGTTTAGGAGGGGGGGGGGGGGGGAAGGTGCGGGGGTGGTGTAGGTGTGCGTGGGAGTGATGGGTGGCGTGGGTGGACGCGGGGGACTTAGAGAATTTGGACAATTATTAATTTACTGGACTTAGAAAAAATTTTGGGGAATTTTGTACTGGCCGGGACTTAGAGAAATTTGGAGTGGATATGTATGGAGCTTGGACTTAGAATAATTTTCGCACTGACTGACGGGTTGCGGGGGCGGCGTGGGTGTGCGTTGGAGGATGGGGTGGCGTAGGTGGACTCGAGGGACTTAGGTATTTCTTTAATGAAATTTAATACTTGGGGACTTAGAAAAATTTTTGATTGAAATGTATGGACAGTTGGACTTAGAAAATTTCGCACTGGGGTATTGGGTAACGTGACGGGTCACAGGCACGCCTCGGTGGCTCGAGCCGTCCGTTTATCAGGCGGCTCGAGTTGCTCAGCTTTACTCAGCTCGTTCCCGGGCCACTCTGTTTGGGCGGTATACAGGTAGTATCTGGAAAAACTCTATGGATCTCCTGCAAAGTTCTGGAAAAATTTTCCGCGCCGGAACTGTCTCCCCTTGGTCTTCTGGTTGTTGGGTACGGAGGTGTTCCGGGATTCCGGAACTCCGGAACACGGGACTGATTCCGGAACTGATTCCGGAACTAAGTTCCGACGCACCGCCGATGGATGTTGGCGATGACGTCAGTTGTTTACAACTTTCGTTGTCTTGGGAATTTTCCACTATGCGATGTTATATACTAAAATGTCTAATTTATTCAAAAGTATGGAGCTCCGAGGTTCAATTAAAATTTAATATCTCCAAAACTACTTGGCCAAAAAATCTGAATTTTCGTACACTTATAGATGGATAGTTTCTGCACTGAATTTAATAAATTTTAGGGTAGCTTGCCGATCTAGATTTCGGTCTAGAAATTTTTGAAAATAAGTGAAATTTTTGTACCTTTTGTCCGCGTTCTAAAGTCCACAAAAATTGTCCGATCGGGACAATATTGGGCTTGTTTTGCAGGGCCTTTTAAGGCCTACAAAGCCTCGTTTTTCAAATTTCAGTCACACACACACACACGATTTTAGACAAAACACTGATTTTAGTTTTTCCTAAATTACTAATTTATCTTAAGTCCTAAAATTATAAACTATATATCAAAAGAAGCGTCTTTTTTAAGCACTATAAAACTACACTTTAAAACACATATGTCTTCGATCTACTTTTCACAGCGTTCACGATTTAAGTTTTTAAAATTTTAAAATTTTCACGAAAAACTTAATAACTTTCTCAAAAAACGTTTCCGGAAGATGCGGTTTTCACCGTCACCTTGCTGGCACTGAGCCCGATCCGTAGACACCAAGAACACGAAAATCGAAGAACTTTGGCCAAACTTATGATTTTTCACAACTTTAAACTTTACGGAGCAACTTAACACAACGAAATACGTGACCGCACGCGAGCGTAGCTCAACACGAACTGGGGTTAGGTTAGGTTAGGTTAGGTTTTTTTTTTTTTTTTTTTAATATCTCCTATGGTGGAGATGTCAGCTTACCCCTATTGTTTAATAGAGACTTTAGTAGTCATATAAAAATTTATATATATTTAGGATGATTTTATTAATTTTTATTTGTAATTCTTGTAAATATTAGTTTTGTATAATAATGTAAAATTGTATGAGTTGTATAATAATTTCATGATTTAAAAATTTTCCTGTACATTTGCTTTTACGATGGTTTGGATAAAATTACCTATTGTTTTATAGAGACTTTAGGAATCACATTAAAAATTGATTAATATTTAAAATAATTATATTAATTATATTCGTCATATTTGTAAATATTAGTTTTGTATAGTAATGTAAAATTGTATAAGTTGTATAATAATTTCATGATTTAAAAATTTTCTGTACATTTGCTTTTACGATGGTTTGGATAAAATTATTCATATTAAAATTTTATAATAAATCTTTGCTGTTTTTTGGCTGTTTTTAGAGAGCGATCACCAGAAACAGGGCCTTTAGTTATATACAAGTTACTCATTGTATTCTATAATACAAGTAGAACATAGCATCTATTCTATGGCCCTGTTTCTCACCATCGCTCTTTCGACCACCTTACATGCAAATTTTAAAAATGGTTTGCGGCTTTTTGTGTCTGCCAATAAAATAGGAGCAGAGGTCCTACATACGTCAATTTGTACATTCTGCTGCAGCTGATCTCGATCTGCGTCATGCTGTGGGCAATCCATTAGAAGGTGAATGATTGTCTCCGGTGTATTGCTATCGCAGATGCAGCCTGGATCATCCCTAAGTTTAAACCTATGCAGGTACTCAGCAAAACCGCCATGGCCTGTCAGAGCTTGTGTAACAAGATTTGACATCTCTATCCTTTTCACCACTTTGTTAGCAAATCTGACTTCTGGTAAGAATATTTTTGTGGTGCTCGCACTTTCCTCAGACGTGTACCTTCGGTTCCACTCGTCCAACGACAGATCTCGGATCTGTCGCTTCACGAATGAAACCGGACATCGGTCATAGTCTGGCTTTGTCTTGAGATTTAGAGCTGCCTCTTTTGCTAGCACATCGGCTCTCTCATTTCCCTCCAGTCCAGCGTGTGCTTTGACCCAGAATAAATAAACTTCTTTTTTCTGCGTCAGACAAGTCTTTAGGTTGTCTCTGATGTTAAACACTAACGGGTGGAGGGAATTGTTGCCAGTTACTGCCTCAAGGGATGACCTCGAGTCCGAGTAGATGCCGATGGTGTTCTTTTTTGTTTTTGCTGCGTCAGCTTGATAGACTGTGCAGTGCGGTGTCAGTTTGAGTTTGAGGGCTTTGGTTTCGGACTCGCTGTTCCATATGGACAGCGCAGCCCCAACCTTGCCCTCGAACTTACTGCCATCGGTGAAGATTCGCAAATCTTGGTTGTTTCGAGTCTCAACCTGATGCTGGTCTGTGAGGCTTTGGAAGCGCAGGTCCATTCTATCTGCTGGGTGAGTTTGTCTAGAGTAGTGTACCTTAACTTCCACCTCTCGGTCGCCCAGCAGACTATGCAATTTTCCTCGTTTTGCCTCGTACAAGTATAGTGCTTCTCCGATCATGAGGTCCAGGGGAAGTATTCGTGCCAATATAAGTGCAGAGTGTAGGGAGACCGTTCTGTAGGCTTTTATGATTTTTTGGGCAAATCCTCTCTGTATTTGATTTAATCTTTTTCGTGCTCCTAACTTTTTCGCTGCTGGTGCCCACGCACTGGCCGCGTAAAGTATTATTGGTTCTGCCACGGCGGTGTAGATCGTTTTAATGACTTCGGGGTGAAGGCCCCAGCTAATTTTTGCAGCTTTAGACAATTTTTTGTAGACGTTCTGGACCTTAACACAGGTGTTAGTTATGTGAGTATTGAAAGTTAACTTATCGTCTATTGTGAGCCCTAAAATCTTAATTGTCCGAGAAAGTTCGATGGCTACACCTCCCATGCACAGAAGTGGTGAGTCATATTTCAGCTTGTTTGTGATGACCATGGCTTTGGTTTTATGCGCTGCGAATCTCAGTTTGTTTCTGACTCCCCACTCCTGCACATAAGAAAGTGCAGCATTTGCCTGCCTCTGGACCTCCCCTCCCGTAGCTCCGTCGAATACAAGCACGACATCGTCGGCAAAAGCTTGACAATATTCTCCTCGACTTTCGTGGCCTTTCAGTAGAGGGTCCAGGAGAAGGTTCCACAGTATAGGACCACCGATAGAGCCCTGCACACAGCCTTTATTCGTTGTCTTTATGCTTTGATGGCCCCCGTATCGGACAATAACTTTTCTATCGCATAGGTAGCTATCGATGATTCTGCGTAAGTTTACGGGACACTTTTCCTCAGCCAAGGTTAGGTTAGGTTAGGTAAGGTTAGGTTAGGTTAGGTTAGGTTAGGTTAGGTTAGGTTAGGTTAGGTTAGGTTAGGTTAGGTTAGGTTCCAGTCCAGTGCGCGGTCGCTAGTGCCGCCATCTGGCGCGTCCCCCGGGTTGCGGATAGGGGAGGTCCCCTCAGATATGAGGGGCACCGGCTTCGGCCGGCGCGGACAGCTACTAGCACGTGTGGCTGCTTGCCCTTCGGGGCGAGCATTGCACGGCCACAAGATCTCGGAAGCCCGCACTGAGCGGGAACGAGGGCTGGATTGACGGAGCTTGCTCTGATCGTCTGGCTGCGAGGAAGACAACCTCTATAAAAAATCACCCTTTTTGTGTTTTGTTTTGTCCTGTTTTGTTTGTTTCTTTCTGCGTGTCTTTTGTCCCCTTTTAGCTGTTTTGTGTCGGTCCGGCGGTTCGGCGCTTGCCAAAGGGCCGGGTAAGGACGAGAGCGCCCAAACACGCAATGGAGAAAAACGGTTTTAAAATAAGTCCCCAGGCGGGTGCTGAATCCCGCACGGCCGCTGATGCCGTCTGCCCCTCGTACTCTGGGGGGGGGCAAAAACCGTTTACGTGCAGGAGTCCCTGCCCTGGTCGAGACCACACCGACCAGGATAAATAAAAAGAGTGTGAGGCGTGGTGAGGTAACGGGGGTTGTGGTTCTGTCAGACTCTGACGATCTGTCAGAACCACAGATCACCGGCAGAAAGAGAACCTACGGGGTTCTACGTTCCTCCTCGGGTTCCGCATCGGGTTCCGATCCCGAGTCTGTGGTTGCACTTCCCAAGTGTAACACGGCTCGGCGTGGAAGACTTGCGGCTCTGGGTCGAGGAACGGGTTTGGCGAAGGCGAAGGTCGATCTCGCCGTCCTTAGGGATGAGGCGGAGGACGACGAATTTGAGCGTGCTCTGAGCGCTCGTGCCTTCCGCGGTGGGGTGAGGGCAGGTCCGGTTGGGCGCGCGCCGGTATCCGACGAGGACCTTTCGTCGGAGGTGCAGCCCGTGCCGAACTTGTCCAGCCTAGGTACAGAGGAACTCCGGGCCGTCGCTGGACGTCACGCCGCCTCGATTTTCGAGGTGACCGCGAAGTCCAAGAACCTCAAAGGTACGATGGTCAAGGCTCTGAGGGAGGCTACCAACAATTTGTTGGAAGTCGTGTCGGCCTTGACCAGTCGGACGGAACCGGAGGAGGTGACCCGCGTTCGGGCGGACAACGCCCGTCTCCAACGCGAGGTGACCGCCATGAGGGCGGAGATTAGGGCAGCGAGGAAGGAGATCGCTGAGGTGAGAGCGTCGGCGGCCACAGCCGCGGTTTCGGCACCCTCACTGGAGGCGGACTCCTTGGAGGAGCTTAGGAGCTCAATCATAACCTCTGTCGGGGTTATGGTTAACGCGCGCCTGAGAGGGATTGAAGATCGGCTTCTCCCGGAGAAGCGTCTTCGACCGTCATTAGCGGCGGATAGACGGAGAGAGGCGGCCGCTCCCACGGCCACGGATCGTCTGCAAGGGTGCCCAGCGCCGGTCTTGCAGACTGGATCCGTGCCGTCGGTGACTCGGCGTGTGCCTCCGGTGGATTCACGACCCCCAGCAGCGCCTGTTGTTGCTGGGGATAACTCGTGGTCCACCGTTGTCCGAAAGAAGGGGAAGAAGTCGTCTCCAACAGCTGCGGGGACCGACTTAGGAAAGAAGAGAAAAAAGAGAGGGAAGAAGAAGCAGAGGCGAGGTCTACCCAAGCTGCCGGCTCCGCGGACTCCTGCAGTGTTGTTGACGCTGCAGAGCTACGCGGAAGGCAAGGGCATGACCTACGCCATGGTCTTGAGGGCCGCTGCCGAGAGGGTCAAACTCTCGGAGCTTGGTCTCTCAGACGGGCTCCGCATAAGGCGGACGCAAGGGGGTGCCAGACTCCTGGAGTTACCTAACGGTACTCCGGAGCAGGCAGAAAAGCTGGCGGCGAAGCTTCGCCCAGCTCTGAGTGGGTTGGCTGACGCCGTCCATCCCGTTAAGCGGGTGGCGGTCCGGATAAAGGACCTGGACGACTCAGTCAACAAGGAGAGTCTTGTGGAAGCGATTTGTCGCATCACTGACTGCCCTGGCGAGGCCCTCCTTGTGGGGGAGATCCGCCGGGGCGGCTACGGGGGCATGGGCGTTTCCTTTGCCCGGCTCCCCGTCGATGTGGCAAAACCGCTCCTAGACGCGGGAAGGATTCTGGTGGGCTGGAGCTCAGCCAGGGTGGAGCTGCTGGAGGCGCAGCCGCTGCGCTGCTTCAGGTGCCTTGCACCTGGGCATGTGCGTGCGGTTTGCCCGTCCGCGGTCGACCGAAGCGCCGCCTGTTTCCGGTGCGGTGGGGAGGGGCATACCCGAGCCACTTGCACCGGAATGTTGCGGTGCGCGGTCTGTGCGGACCGAGGTCTCACAGCGACCCACTTATTGGGGAGCCGAGTGTGCAAGGCTCCGCGAGTTCGAGGATTAGCACCTGGTGCGAAACCCTCGAGCGCGGAGCCCAGCACGGAGCCGGCTGTGGCTATGGCAACATAGTCACATCGAGCTCCAGCGGGAGAGGCTGCGAAGGAGAAGGGTTCAGCCCGTTCCTTCCCAGCCGTAGGCCTAGGTGAGAGGGGGGGGCGACCTCTCTCGCCATTGCACTAGGTCTATGAGGTAGGGGTACACTGGTTGCCCGGGGTACCCCTATAGGAGGAGTTACGCCGGGGCGTCACGGTGAGTGCGAAAGCGATCCCGTGACGTCCCATGGCAGCGTCGTGGGCAGCCGTTGGTTTTTTAGTGGGGTGCCTAGGCAGTCGCCAGGTGCCGCACATACCGCCCGGCCATCGCCTTCCTGGTTTGGGTGACGATGCGGAAACGCATTTTTCCAACGATAAAAAAAAAAAAAAAAAAAAAAAAAAAAAAAAAAAAAAAAAAAAAAAAAAAAAAAAAGGTTAGGTTCCAGTGCGCGGTCGCTAGTGCCGCCATCTGGCGCGTCCCCCGGGTTGCGGATAGGGGAGGTCCCCTCAGATATGAGGGGCACCGGCTTCGGCCGGCGCGGACAGCTACTAGCACATGTGGCTGCTTGCCCTTCGGGGCGAGCATTGCACGGCCACAAGATCTCGGAAGCCCGCACTGAGCGGGAACGAGGGCTGGATTGACGGAGCTTGCTCTGATCGTCTGGCTGCGAGGAAGACAACCTCTATAAAAAATCACCCTTTTTCTGTTGTGCCGTCGTTGTGTCGTTGTTTCTTCTTCGTCGTGTTCTTCGTCTTTTCTTTTCTTTGTTTCGTGTCGGTCCGGAGGTGCGGCGTCTGCCGAAGGGCCGGGTAAGGACGAGGGCGCCCAAAAATTATGAGATGAGTGATTCCAAAATGAGTCCCCAGGCGGGTGCTGAATCCCGCACGGCCGCTGCTGCCGTCTGCCCCTCGTACTCTGGGGGGGGCAAGAATCACTTACGTGCAGGAGTCCCTGCCCTGGTCGACACCACACCGACCAGGTTAAATAAAAATAGTGTGAGGCGTGGTGGCGTAGTGGATGAGGTCGTCGTCGAGCTCACAGACTCCGACGACCTGACGGATCCGCGTTCTGCATCCAGCAGGAAGCGTATCCATGGGGTGATCCGGTCCCCGGGCAGTGCTACCGATTCCGATCCCGAGTCGTATGCTGGCGTGGCTAAGGTCAGCACGGCTCGGCGTGGAGGAGTAGCACTAAAAGGACGTGGCAGCGGGCTTGCGAAGGCGAAAGCCGAGCTCGCAGCGATGAGAGTAGAGGCGGAGGAGGCCGCTTTCGAGCGCTCTTTGAGCGCTCGGGCCCTCCGTAGTAGTGGGAAAGGAAAGGCTGAGCGCGCGCCGAGATCCGACGAAGATCTTTCGTCGGAGGCGCAGCTTATGCTGGACCCATCCCAACTGGGAGTTGAAGAACTCCGGGCCGTCGCTGGACGTCATGCGGCCTCAATCATTGAGGTGAGCACGAAGTCCAAGCACCTTAAGGGTACGATGGTCAAGGCCCTGAGGGAGGCTACCAACAGTCTGTTGGAAGTCGTGTCGGCCTTGGCTGTCCGGACGGAACCGGAGGAGTGCAGTCGCATTCGGGCGGAAAACGCCCGTCTTCAACGCGAAGTGGAGGCCCTTAGGGCGGAGATGCGGGCGACGAAGAGAGAGGTCGCTGAGATGAGGGCATCTGCGGCCAAAGCCGCGGTACAGATGCCCTCATTGGAGGCGGACTCTCTGGAGGAGCTGAAGAGCTCAATCATTACCTCCGTTGGGGTAATGGTGAACGCTCGCCTGCGCGGTATCGAGGATCGTCTCCTTCCGGAGAGAGTCCTCCGACCGCCATTAGCGGCCGATAAAAGGCGAAGTGGGTTGGCCGCTGCCGCTACCACGGACGCGCGTCTGCAAGGGCGTTCAACGCCGGTCTTGCAGACGGGTAACGCGTCGTCGGTTCGGCAGGGGTTGCCCGCTGAGCATCCACGGCCCTCGGAAGAGGAGCCGTGGTCGACGGTTGTCCGGAAGGGCAAGGGTCAGGGGAAAAAGAAGAGCCCTCCCCTGAATTCGGCTCCGAGACCAGTGGCTGGAGCCGAACCCAAGTCGAGCAGGGTCAAGCGGAAGAAGGGCGAGAAGTCGCCGAAGGGCCCCCCCAAACTGCCTAAACCTCGGTGTCCTGCAGTTTTATTAAAACTGCAGCCCGAGGCAGCGGCTATGGGGGTGTCTTATGCCCGATGTTTGGGTCGCGCCGCCGAGTTGATAAAACTCGGCGACCTTGGCCTGAACGACGGGCTCCGCATCCGGCGTACGGCAGCGGGAACACGGCTTCTGGAGTTACCTAACGGTACTCCAGAACAGGCCGAAAAGCTTGCCGATGAAATGCGCAAAGCGTTGAGCGGGGTCTGCGACGCCGATCAACCGGTGAAGAGAGTGGCGGTTCGAATCAGGGGCCTTGATGAGACCGTACTGAAAGAAGACGTGTTCGATGCGATTCGCCGCATCACAAACTGCTCTGGCGGGGCTCTCCATGTTGGAGAGATCCGTCGGGGTAGCTGGGGGGGCATGGGCGCTACCTTTGCCCGTCTCCCCACTGATGCGGCGAGATTGCTGATGAGCGCCGAGAAGGTCCTGGTGGGCTGGAGCTCAGCCAGGGTGGAGTTGCTGGAGGCGCAGCCGCTGCGCTGCTTCAGGTGCCTGGCACCTGGGCATGTGCGTGCGGCTTGCCCGTCCGCGGTTGACCGCAGTGCCGCCTGTTTCCGGTGCGGTGGTGAGGGGCATACCCGAGCCACTTGCACCGGAATGTTGCGGTGCGCGGTCTGTGCGGACCGAGGCCTTTCAGCGACCCACCTATTGGGGAGCCGAGTGTGCAAGGCTCCGCGAGTTCGAGGATTAGCACCTGGTGCGAAACCCTCGAGCGCGGAGCCCAGCACGGAGCCGGCTGTGGCTATGGCAACATAGTCACATCGAGCTTCAGCGGGAGAGGCTGCGAAGGAGAAGGGTCCAGCCCGTTCCTTCCCAGCCGTAGGCCTAGGTGAGAGGGGGGGGCGACCTCTCTCGCCATTGCACTAGGTCTATAGGGTAGGGGTACACTGGTTGCCCGGGGTACCCCTATACGGAGGAGTTACGCCGGGGCGTCACGGTGAGTGCGAAAGCGATCCCGTGACGTCCCATGGCAGCGTCGTGGGCAGCCGTTGGTTTTTTAGTGGGGTGCCTAGGCAGTCGCCAGGTGCCGCACATACCGCCCGGCCATCGCCTTCCTGGTTTGGGTGATGATGCGGAAACGCATTTTTCCAACGATAAAAAAAAAAAAAAAAAAAAAAAAAAAAAAAAAAAAAAAAAAAAAGTTTAGGTTAGGTTAGGTTAGGTTAGGTTAGGTTAGGTTAGGTTAGGTTAGGTTAGGTTAGGTTAGGTTAGGTTGTGACAGGTTTGGTGTAGTGGTTGAGAAGCTTAATTGCGTTCAAATCTGTGTTGAACTAACCTGGTTTCGAATCTCAGTGCAGTTCTTTGCTGATTAAACTTTTTTATTTTGGGGGGCGTCATCGCCGGGAACCTCCTCGTGTGCCCGTATGTTTCCCTTGTTGCTCGGATTCGTCCGGTGGCATCGGAAGCGGTACGGGCCGGTGCTCCCTGGGCAACAACGGTTAATGTGATCCTTCGGGTTTGCATTAGCCGTTGGCTAATACTCGGCGCGGGGGGGGTGGGTGTCGCGGGAGAGCACAGGCTCTCCTGGCCGGGGGGTAGACCACAGGGTCCCTCCAGGTACCGCTCTGTTTTCAGAGTGGACTGATTGGAGTGATTCTGTGGTTCCTTGGGGGGGGTGCGCGGCGGTCTCTTCCCTTCTGGAGGAGACTGATCTTTATTGTGTGTAGGGACTGCCCGTGGGGGCGTTGGTCGGTCATGAGAGTTTTAAAAAGTGCCTGATTCATGGCTGACGGTGAAGTTGCCGCCATTTGGTTGGCAGTTTTGGGGGGTCGGCTTTCTGGCTGACGTGGGGGGGGCCCGGCGCTCTCTAGTGAGTGTTTTATGCTCGGTTGCTGGAGTGCCGGGATGCGAGGTCCTGTATGGCTTCCTGGGGCGTTCTCGTTCGCGAGGCTGCCTCGGACGAAGTTAGACCTTCGCAGAGGTGGGTCCGAACCTTACGGCCGGTCTTTCGAGAGCAGTGCTTGCATTGTTCTCGGGGGTTGTAGGTTAGGGGCGTAGTTCTGCTGCCCTTGCTTTACTAGTTTTAGGCCCGGTTGCTAGCCCTCAGTCTTGTTAGGTTATTCCAACGTGCTCGTGGGCGAGCATCCATAGGTAGTCTAGTTTGAGGCTTTGCAGTAGTTAGAGCTTGATTGAAGAGTCAGTCCCGGTCCTCCTGCCTTTTTAGCAGAGTAGACTGTGTGGACGGCTCTTTGGTCGGGCTCAGCGAGACTCCGTTATAAGCCCCTTGCTAGTGCCCTCTTTTTGGGGGGCCAGCGCAGTAGGGGATGGATCTCGCTGCCGGCGGCTCGAACCCGATGCCGGTTGCCAGTGTGGTGTTTTCAACGCGCTTGGCGGTGAATGGTTCTGAGTAGCCGTGGCTAGTAGTTAGTTAGTAGTTAGTTATTGATTGTTCTTTTGGACGGGACCCAATGCCGGTAGCTGAGTGCGGTGTTTTTAACTGTGCTCGATGGCGAATGGTCCCGCCAAATATCTTACTATATTACTAATTTCTTTTTGTGTATTTTCAGATGGGAGTTTTGGCCCGAACCCGATGCCAGTGGCGAATGGTCGTGGGCATGATCGGAGCAGCAGTCATTGTTTTCGGTGGCCCTGTTGCCGGTCGGTCGACGAATCCGGTGGATACTTAACTGTGTAGTCGGATAGGTATTTTTTGCCACCGTCGAGTCGCAAACCCGAACAGGTATCGTTGGCATGTCTAGCGGCCTGCTAGGGAGCGAGGGTCTTGCCTTCATTGGCCGGACCGCGAGGAGTTAACCTCTATAAAAAATCCTCAATCCTCGGCGTTTCGTAGCGTGACGTCGGGGTGCTCGTGTATACGAGAGGCTGGGGAGCTCATCAGCCACTAGCGCACAACCCTGGGATACCACCCGCCCTCCCAGGTGTATTAGGGTTACCCGGGCAAGGAGGCTCTGCCGGGGCGGACATTCTATTTCCTACCATTTTCGTGGGATTTATATGGACAAAATTACAAAACCTAAAAATCCAAAAGGAGAGGAGACGAAGGAAGGAGGGGAGTCGAGGAGAAGGATAACAAGGAGTGCAAGGAGTGCCGTCAGCAGGGAGTCAAGCGTAGGGAGACAGGACGAGGCCATGGACTCGGACTGTAGCTACACTACGGGTCGGTCGATAAGTTCCGACACAAGCAAGAAGCTATGGCGCAAAAGGCGACACCCGGATTCTGAATCGGAACTGTCCGATGAGGATACGGTACGGCCTAAGTCTGCAACAAAAGGACGAGGACGCCCGCCGACGACAGGTGAGTACGTCGGATTGGCGGATGCCAAAAAAGCTCTTCTCGCTGCAAAGCGAGAAGAATTTCTGTTAATGGCTGAAGAAGACCTGGAGAAGAGCGTCGCCGATACCCGCTCGAGGCGGGAATCGCGAGCCGCTAATCTAGAGTCGGCCGCAAGAGAGGTTGCTGAGTCGGGGGTCGGACCTAGTAACAGGTCCACTGCCCTGACAAAGCAACAGGTAATCGAGGACCTGGCGATCATAGCCAAAATCGCCACGAAATCGAAAAACTTGAAAGGTACCTTAGTCCGTGGTTTGAAGGAGGCGACGATTTCTATAGCCACGGCTATAGAAGTCCTCTGCACGCGGACTATCACAGAAGAGACGCGTCAGCTACAGGCGGACAACGTTCGCCTGCAGGCTGAGATGGACAATCTC